>VZRF01005762.1:738161-1014039 GCA_013396875.1 Vireo altiloquus
CGCGGGGCCCTGCGCGCGTCACAGCCGCCCGGCTCCCGGCGCGTCCCAGAAACGGCGCTCGCTGCGCCCGGGAGCTTCTCCTGGCCGCCGCTCCCAGCGCTGGGGCCCCCTGCGCCCCGGCGTCAGAAAAACCCGCGGGCGGGGAGCGAGGGAAACGGGGACGCCGGGGCGGGAAGCTCGCACTTGATCTCCTTCCTCTTGTTTTTTCTTCTAAAGCGCAGCCTTCCCCTCGCCGCAGCCCCAGGAGCTGTCGGCTCGGCCCCGCGATGCAGATTAACTGATACAGGGCTCCCGGGATAAACCCTCTCAAACTGCCGCCCGCCCCTGACTAGAAACAATAGCAATTTTCTCAGTGCGGCTGCAATTAACGCCGTGTTTGTTCCCTGCCAGAGATAAGGCAGTGCCCGATCGCGGCCGCATCCATTCCTTCGGCTGCCGCCGGCCGCCCTCTCTGGCACGGGGGAGGGTGCGGAGCCGGCGGGGCTCGGCCGGCGCGGTGCCAGTGCGGGAGCGGCGCTGCCCCGGCTCAGAGCGGAGTTTGCGAGCCTGAAGTGGCACCGTCAGCGGCGGGTGGGGTCACACGGGGGAGGTTCATGGAAAAAGCTTTGCCACAAGCAAGGCACCCCCCTTTTTCTTTTTTTTTTTTTTTTCTTTTCTTTTCTTTTTTTCGTTGTTTTAAATTTTGGTACAGCTTGGCATGGTTGCGTATGCTTTTTCTCCCTCCCCTCCCACTGTGTCTCTCCTGCTCCCCAGGGTGGGTTGGGTTGTCCTCTGGCTCTTCCCGCTGGCGTGAGATATCGGGGCAGTCTGCACGACAACAGATATCCGGCGTGAAAATTAGGAGATGACATTTTAATAAATGCTGCTGTCAGTCAGCAGCTCTCAGCCTGGCTTTCCGTGCGCTCCCACTGCTGCCATTCTGCAGAGAGCATAAGGCCCTGCTGAGGTCGTGGGGCAATACAGCCTCTCCACGCCTTCAAAGTTCATGTGAAACATGGCTGTGTGGTTTTCAACACGACCTCCCACCCCGATGAAATGAAAAGTTTAAATTTCTGGACAACATCCAAACCAATCAATCCTTAAAGCAAGTGGTTTTCTTCCCTACAGTCCTGTTCTAGCCCCTGCAAGGTTTGAATTCCAGTAATACAGAGCTTTTATGATTACAATTACGCGCTGCACAAATTCTGATCAGAGGTATTGCTGGTCAAAAACCACTTTTGACCAAAGTAAACCAAAACACGGTTATAGCTTTTTACTGTATTTTCCATAGGTATAAGCTGTAAACGACATCCCTGCTAGCTTTTACACTCATAAATACTTTATATCTCTGTTGTCAAGATAAAACAAAAAATATCTATCCAAACCAAGGAAAATGTGAGAGATGTGCAGGGTCTGTGCCCAGCAAATGCAATGCAATGAAAACCGAACTGTTACTGGCTTAGAGATAATTGTATTCTCTCACGTTTGGTGACATTCCATATTATCTGTGGGTGATCATCGTGTTGCTTAAAATACTTTAAGGGAAGTTCAGTTCATTGACAGGGTGATATGAGCAGAACAAGTCAAAGGTGTACATAGAATGCAGTATTTAAATGACTTTTTCATTTCCTTTACATTAAAGGAAAAACTGTAAGGTAAATCACAAAAAAACCCAACTTGGATGAACTGTTTTACCTGTTTTCTAAGGCATTAGCAAGTTGTAGCTCCTTTAATTGTGAGTGGAAATGAAAAAATAATACACAGTGTATGATAAGCAATTGTCTTTAGACATCTCCTAGGCATTCCAACCCACTGGTTAACTTGAACTTTTCAATTTTGTGAAGACATGGCAGTGCTGGAGAGGAATCTGGAAGGGAAGACTCCTTAACCTCTTGTCTACAAACTGAAGGAAAGAGTGAAATTTGCACAAGTCATGCTCAGGTTGACTATGACAACTGAGGAGCAGAGGGGTGGGAAGCGATGGGACAGGGTGGAATGGGATGGCAGCACAGAGAATTCTGAAGATTTCTTTACCACATTTGCTGCAATTAGACTTGAACAATTCAGGTTTTAATGACTGGAACTAAAATAAGATATACCATTTTTCTAAGTACACAAATATCTACGATCCACTTGCAGGTGTCTTTCTACTTGAATTGAGGCCAATTTGAGAAACAATTTTATTTGCCAGGTGTCATTTGAGATAAAACAAAAAAGCCTGTTATTTTGATAATCTAGAAGTGAGAGTCAGGATATGTTTAAGTCTGCAAAATATAAATAAGTAGAAATGTGACAATGTTTGTTTAATTTGGGTATGCAGATCAGTCGTGTTTGGAATGGCCCTATTTTGTGTGTACATTTATTCCTAAACTGCAGTCTGAAGGGCAGATGTAAAGTGAACCTATGGACATAATTTGGAAATATTGAGTAGATCAATCTTGTTTGAGTACCTCTGTTAAAACCTAGGAATAATGTCTTAATGCAATCCCACACTGTTTCATGGGAGGACTGTCAGCCCTGCTTGGTACACGTGGTGCCATCTGTACTACAAAGAAAGTATCAAGGCACTGAAAGAAGTGTTATGTCGCTCAGTAGTAGTGTTGTAGGGATAGGCACAACATAGTGAATGCTAAATTTATAGGGCCATTTTCTAGACTCAGTGTAATTGTTTCAGCAAGGGTGGGCTTTATCCAAACTAGGAAAGAGGGAGGAAAGTAATGTTTTTAAGTAATTTCTGTTAATAAGAAAAATGAGGCTTACCCAATTTAATATGTTAGATGGAATAAATTAAAGGGCTTGTATAGTTGCTTTTTTCCCCCCAAATCTGCAGCAGCACTTCCAGATCTTTGGTATCTTGGTGACACCATGTAGAGGATTTAACTCCAGATTTTAGTGAATATAGCACAAAATTCAACACAGTTGGAATTGGAATTATCACTGACAGTTTTGGTGCAAATTTGGGAAGGAAGGCTAAAGTTTAAAGCAAGTGGCTTTGGAGAATGGACTATTCTCTCACTCAATCACCAGTTTAGGGGGGCTCTTTTCAAGTAAAGGTCACTGTTGCAGCCTGCAGTGTCACTATAAGACAATCTATATCCAATATTGAAGGCACGCATTTAAAAAAAAATCTTAAAATTGTTTTTAACAAAGACTTTATTCTTAACTATTATTAGTATCATCACCATCATCATCATTGTGTTTAACAGACTCCAGAGTTACTCTTAGATTTGTCCTTCTCTGTACACAAGAAAGAAAACTGTTGTTTTAGACTCAAATTACAGGTAAGAGTTGAGGGATAGTTTCACTGAGCCTTTTGGCTTATGTAGAAGTGCCACTGGACTGTTTCCGACTTTTCTCAGATATGCAAGACCCTTCAAAATCCCCTTTGGCAAGAACAGACTTTCTACTCTGTATTGCACATTCTTCTGCAGAACACCAAACTGTATTTCCCTGCTCCAAGTCAGGGAAAATGTTAAATCCAAAGCTGGTGTGACCATTTCAAGAGAAGTGTTTTTTAATTTAGTGTGAAGCAAAGAAATAAAATGCAAGATGCTGGCCGTATTACAGGTATTATAAAATTCACTAAATACCTAAATATGAAGAGAAGAAAATTTTTTTTTTTTTGTTCCGACTGGATGAGAACAAGTGTAAACTGGAAATAAGTTGATGGACCAGATGTACATCAACATCTGGTCCAGGATGTTGCAAACCATTAAGAAACAGCACATTTTTCTATTAATTTCAGATTCTAAGTGAATTTCACCAGTATTTCTCTCTGTTGTTAAGATGGAGGATTAATTTAATAAATAATGGACTATGTTCTGCCTTCTCAATTTTAAATATACTTTGAAAGATTATATTACTCTAATTAGTTTTATTAGAGAAGTGATTCAAATATTCATAAATAGCTAATTAATAATGCAGGACCAGTAGATGGTGCACAAGAATATATAGCATACCTGGGGGCATGGGTGAATAAAAAGTTCTATTTTGAAATTGAAAAGTTTCAGCAAAAAATACTAATTTACTTTTGGGAAGTTGATTTATCATCAATAATGTCACTTTCCAAATTCAATCAAATTTTTGGTTGGTTGACAATTTTCAAGTTGAAAAAGTCAATGATTTACTTGCTTGTTCATTTTCGTTCTTTGTATGGCTTCTTCAGCAAAGGTTTTAACAAATAATTTTAAATTCTGCCACGAGCTTTAAGTATTTTGATGTTGTAGTTCAATACAATAAATTCAGTAAGTGAGCTAGAAGCAGTGAAATTCATGCAATAGGTGACACTAAGAGTATGGGCAGAAGGGGTCTGAATCACAACAGTGTCCTACCACGGATAGTAGCTTTTCAAGACTCCTGAGGAAGGTGCAGAAAACCCAGAACACAACCGTTTTTGACAATCTGACAAAAAAAAAAAAATCTCACCTAGTCTCCAGTATGCAGAGATCTATTTAAGTCTTCAAATAAGTTTAAGTTCCCCTGAAATACTTGTTTAGCTAGTTTAACTTCGTACATTCTTGTTTTGCACATAAGCACCTAATTGTTTTCAATCTTAGATTTTTTTCCATCTCAACGTTATCAAATGATAAGTTCCACAGCATAAATACTAAGTGAAAACTGATGTTCTGTTACATTTTCTACCTTTTGATTTAATTTTGTGTCACCATATTGTTGTATTAAGGCAGGGAGAAGTGAGATTCTGGCTTACTTCTAGCAGTTATGTCACGTACTTTTGCCATGCCTGTATTTAATATCCTTTTAAGATATTCCAATCTGTTTCCACAAAACCCTGCTTCTGTAATTCTTGTCACTTTTCTCTTAAACACCTCCAAGTTTTCTGGCATCTTTGTGAGGTGTAGAAATCAGCACTGCACATAGCAGTTCAGATCAGGCTGCAGCTCTGATTTTTGTAATATTGTTTTTATTTATCATCTCTTCTTGATTCATTTTAATATCTTGCTTCTTCTGAGAGCTGCTACACTGAACAGAGGTTTTCAGTTGCTGTCCATGTCTATTCTTTTTATCAGTCTCCTGTGAGAAACTTTGTCAAGCGAGTTTAAATAAATTGTCTATTAGTTCTCCTTTGACCACTTCACTCATTTACTGATGTGTTGGAAACATTCTAGCAGATGAGCGAGGTATCCTCTTCCTTTGCACAGATCTATGATCTCATGGTCTTGTGAGTGTTTTATTTATTTATTTATTTATTTAAATTTTCTTGATACAGATGTAAGATTTATGAATCTTTGATTCCCTGAATCATTCTAAACTCCTTTTATGATATATGGGAAATATTTGCTGTTCTCTGACCTTCCAGTAAAGGAGTTGTTTTTCAATTAGAGATTTCATAGCTCAACTACTTGTTCAGGATTTTCAGTCTGGGTGGCGTTCTGCTTTTCGAATGATTGATTTGTTCCAACACGTCTTCATCTGATAGTACCTAATTTTTATTACCCAAGAGTAGATATCTCCCTAGCATCCTCTATTGTGAAGACTGATGCAAATAAATCTTCTGTGTTCCTAGCAATGTCCTTCTCCTTCTTAATTGCTGTCTTTATTCTCTGAAATTCCCAGATGACATAGTAACTCTTGAAACTCTTTCTTGTTTCTGATATATTAGAGGGGGCTCTTTTAATTTGTTTTTATATTTTTAACTGTATGCTTTTTGTGTGTTACCTTTGCTATCCACTTTTTCCTTTTCACCTCCTTGCCATTACAGTCTGTGATCATTTCCCTCACTTCCTGAAAGCTGCCTTTTCAGATTATGACAATTCCCTGCTTAGCTCAAGCAGCATCTCAAATCCTTTCATTTCACTCCACTGATTTGCAACTTACCTTCCTTGTGTATCTCCTCCCCTCCCCCATATGTACATTTATCAATGGAAATATACTTTGTTTTGGAAGGAACACAAATGCCACATTTTGACTAACATGCATTCTGTTGAAGGCCTCTGTCCAAAGGTTAGTCTTGTGACATTTTTTATATATATTTTATATCTTGTTAGCTGTATTTAACCTCATTATTTTATGACCACTTTATATATTAGTTTGGATATTCTTAATCCTTGACTTCTTTCTGCTTATTGAGATTGAAGTATAAAAATACATCTAAGCTCTGTTTTAACAAGGGTGTCCAGTTTATCAAGCTGAGCTCATTGATTTAAGGGCATCTTCTGTCTTCCAAGGTGACACTCATTTCTCAGAATAGTTTTCTTTCAGTTATATGCTGTTTCAAGAACTAACTTCCTATAGTTCTGAGAAACTATATATTTAATATTTTCCATTTGCATATCTGATTTGTTTCTAATTGTGTTGTACAAAATTTATTATTATCCTGTTTTGTCACATATTCTTGCATATTTTCTTTTTCTGTGCTGCACCCTTATTATCTTTGTTTTGACTTGCATTTTTTGACATGTGTCCTTCTGTACCCTGGGCTTCCATTCTCATACAGCCCTCTTCACTTAGAGGGGTTTTTCACACTCTTTATTGAATCTTTTATGTACAAAGCAAAATTCCTCACAGAACACATCCATTCTGTTATTCTTGGGCAGTTTACAAAGCATTGTAGATTTTCAAAAAAATTATTTATTTAAATATTTATCCAGTCATTTTCTTATGTTACCACACTTCCATTGTGACAATACTATAAAGCCTTCTTCTGCTGGAAAGCCTTCTATTTTACTTATTTTGCTTTTAATTTGTAATTTTGTATAAATATTTGAAGTTCTTTATTTTTACCAGATGTCATTCTATGGCACATTTCCTGGATTTGTGCTTCTTTGGTTGCATTTTAAATGGATACTCAGAAGTATTTGTATTACTAGTAGCACTTGTAGATGACTTGTTGTTCTTTGCCTCTGTTTATTAGGGGTTTGGAAAAAAAATTCTAGCCTTTCAGCCTATGAAATCAGTATTTTCAATGCTTTATGTCTTGCATATATAATTGCTCTCATTTGATAACAAACTTGTCGTTATTTCATGTATGCACATAGTCTGCTGGTGAGACTATAAAGTTCTGAGAAACTCATTGCTGTCCCTACATGTGGGCCGTATAATAAACTTTAAAAAATTAATTGGAGAATATTTATGCAAAGATCGGAATAAAAATAAGGCCACAGTTTTCATGTTAATTATCTAAATGCACTGAAATCCTCTTTATACTGGGAAGAGTACGAATATTTTAAAAATGCACTTTCATCTCTGATGTTATTAATGTACTCTAAAATATTGCCTAGTCATTAATCAAATTGAACTGTGATAAATACGGAAAAACCCACAAACCCTGTGTCGTTTTGGCTTGTTCTACTAAAAGGAACGAAATTCAGAGTTAATACTGAATCCATCTTTAATGCCCTTCATTTTGCTTATGTAGGCTAGAGAAGAGTGATTTTATGTACTTTGTGTGTCATTAACATCACTAATCACAAAGGGCAGTGTTAAAAGATGATGTCTTGTGTTGAGTTTTTCCTTGCATTAGTGAAAATGAAGGACTGATAAGCCTGTCTAGAGTTTAGCTTTCTGCTGTAAGAGTTTAGTGTTTAAATTTGAGGTAGTTTAACCTCAGCTGGCAACTAAGCCCCACATAACCATTCACTCACTCCAGCCTCAGTCATGTTGGGGAAAGAATCAGAAGAGTAAAAGTGAGAAAGCTCGTGGGTTGAGATAATGATCATAATATCTATTTATTAATAGATAAAGCAAAGTCTGCACATGCAAGGAAAGCAAAACCGGGAATTCATCCACTGTTTGCCATGGACAGGCAGGTGTTGAGCCACATCCAGCAAAGCAGGGCTCTGTTAGGTGTAATGGTTGCTTGGAAAGAAAAATGCTTATCTTTATAAATCTTATAAATGTTTTCCCTTTTTTCTACTTCCCCCATCTTTATTTACTGAGCACGACACCAAATGGTATGGGATGTCCCTTTGGTCAGTTGGGGTTAGCTGTCCCAGACGTGTCCCCTCAGCTCCTTAGCACCCTCAGCCTCCTTTCTGATGGAGTGGGGTGAAGAGCAGAAAAGGCCTTTGCTGTGTGCAAGTGCTGCCCATCAATAGTGAAAACACCTCTGTGTTATCAACACTGTCTAAAGCACAAAGCCAAAACACAGCTGAACACTTTACTCCTGGGAAGAAAATTAATTCTACCTCAGCCAAAACTAGCACAGAAATGCACAAATTTTGCTGCTTGTTCCCTACCAAGTTCAGCTGTGATCTGCTTTAAGATGTTGGTCAAGGTACCCATACAGAATCTTGTTTAAATAAGTTCTTAGTGGAAGACTTGGGTTCAAATTCCTTTTTTGAGCATTTGAAACCTGAAGTTTTTCCTTCTTATAACTTTCTAAGCCAACAAAAAGGATTGCAGCATTTGTTTAAGGCTAACAACAGTATTTATTATTCCTCTTAGGCCTCATTCAGGGAGACCCAGGATCCGAATCCTAGTGACTCTTTATTCTCTTATGTCTTTGGTTCTAGTGAGGGGAAGTGCAAAGGGTATGGTGGCACCCTTACTGCTTTACTGCCTCTGACAAAGCATGGCCTGCCTGTCTCTTTAAAATAAAATTTCCGTGAATTTGAGGGGAGGAGAGGGTTCAGAACTGTGTATCTTGAGCATCAGGAAGTGGTAGTGTGAATTTCTGGGCGGTTTCAAGCAGATTCTTTGTAGCAGTATCCCCAGTTACCTGGGGCTTGAAGCTGCCCCTCACTAAGAATGATGTCTTCCTGAGGCATGTAGCTCTTCCCAAGAAACTTAATGTAGTAAAAAGCTGCATCCTAGCTCAGGCTTCCAAATTCCATGCTAAGGAACAGGAATTGAAGTCTCAGCATAGTCCTCCCCTGGATACTTGTTTGATCCACACACAGACATTTTTATAAAAAATAAATTAATATGATAAGTGTTTACAGATGGTATTTTCTCAAATACCCAATATTTCCATGAAAAGGCCATTCAAGGATTAGCTGAGTCAACCAGGAAGCTTCACCCTGGGAAGGAAAAAAGGACATGTTAAGAGACTATGGCACTACAGAGTCCAAACTGTCAAGGAAAAACAGGCTGGGGATTGATTATTCACTGTCTAGCAAAAGGAGCAGCAGGCATCATAAAAAGCTGGAAGGAGTCATACTCAAAGCAGAAGAGGTGATTCTCATGCAACAAGTAACTGACCTTTAAAACTCCTTGCTAAAGGATGTTGTGGATAATAAAAAATAAATAAAATATCAATTTTCATGGACTCAGGATCAAACTGGACAAGCATATGAAAGAGAAATCCAGGGATGGTGGTGGTGAGGGGATTGTCAATAAGTGTGCAAAATCATCAATCACCAATCACTTCAGGAATTACCCTGTGCTGAAAAAAATTAGAGTTTGGGAATGTATTAGGGGAGAATATTGCTCCTCCTTCAGCATTTATATTCCCTTCTAAAACAGAATGGGGGCTGGATAAAACTTCAATTTGGGCTAGTATTACTGTTTTCATCTTCACTCTTTTTGGATATTTTAATACTGATGGAGAGTTAAGATTTTCAGAGGTGCAGATCCTGGAATTGGTTGAAATTTGGAATCAAGCACTGAACATTATTGTTCAGAGTGTCAGGACATCTACTTCAGTTTTAAAACATTGGCTGAGTGCTCATAATTGCCTAAAGTGAGTGCTCACATTTTAAAATTTGAGGATATAGTCCAGATTCAGATCAAGTTGAGATCCAGGGATGAAATTCTCAAGGTCTTTTTTCTCTATCTAAACACCATTTTAGTTTTGTAAATACCATTTGAGTTTTGTAAACACAACATATACTTATCATTATCTGCAATTCCCCAAATGTCTTAAAGGAGGAAGAAGCTATGTCCTATTCTAAAATTGTCCAGTATCTAAAATTTGATTGAACGGGCAAGGCTTATTTTAAGCTAAACAAATGTTTTCTAATTGGGAATAAACAACATACTTTATAGTTTTGGAAGAGAGTACTTGGGAAAAGAAAAGAAATATTCTCTCTTGACCAAATCACTTCCTTGGCTGCATGGCCGATGTCCAGAGTAAATTGTTTCATTGAAGCAGTTTGTTTAAAAGTTTATGTATACGTCAGACACACTTTTGACATCACATTGTAAAAAAATATTAAAACATCTGAAAAAGAGGGAACATCACACAGTAACAGCCAAAGGCATGAATGTCAAATGCTGCTTACTGACTTCTCATATGACTGTCAACAAGGGGTTCATGTCCCACAGTTCTGCAAGGAGATGCTATGAACCTCAACTGCTTGGGAAAAACAGATGTGAATGTATCATTCAAATTTTAAGAAATGCCGATTTTTGGATGTGTTTAAATATGTGTTTCAGGTCATTGTATTACTCTGGCATGGAGTTTTAGAGAAATAACCAAGTTTACTTAATATTCTAAAGAAATGTAAAACCTGAGTTAGAGAGTTGTATGTTGGCAGTAGCTCAGCTCATATCAATGGCCTTGTATCAGTGTAAAACGTACATGAAAATAGAATCATGCTCTTGATGTGTACTCTGGGCTCAAACTGAAGAGAGGAGAACACATTTATATTACTGAAGGACAAAATATTCTGTGAAAATGTGGGGTGTTAGGAGCTGCAGGTGGCTGTCACCATGAGACACATTTTGACTACGCTATATAAAATATGAGAGATTGCACAAAAAGTAGTTCCCAAATTATCAGGCAAAAGAAGAGTTTTTGGAGGGTGGGTTTTTATTGTTGATTTTAAAGATGATTAACTATGGGTGAGTGAGTGGATGGAAATTACTGAGATGCACTAATTTATATAGCTATCTACCACTGAATCAAAAAAGGTCAATATATAAAGGGAATTAACCCCGACACAGTATAGAGCATCTACACCAAATGTATTAGACCTGCTGCTAAGAACCATAGGTTTTTGTCTTTCATAAATTCTGGCAATGTTCTTGATCCTCTCTAGCTGATAGTATCTGGTTGCACTGAAATAATTCCCCCTTCTATTTCTCCCTTTCTTTCTCTCTTTTGCCTTTCTCCTTTCCTGTTTGCACGCTTGAATCTGTTATTTCACTGCTGTTAATCAGTGAATCCTAGACCTTTTACTGAAGTGATATAACTAAAAATTTCTGGTGAATGATTTATTGTTCTGTTCTTGATGAACATTGCTGACTGTTACCACAGTAAATGTAAGTAGTGTCACTGAAGTCAGCAGATCTATGCTGAATTAATCAGTATGGATTCTGGTCCTGAGAGTCATAATTGATAAAGTCGTTTGTGTGCTTGAAACAAATCCTGAATGGATGGCTCATTATAGGTTCCTTAAAACTGGCTTAACTGTACATTTCATTAATTTTAGAGGGTGTCACCTTCACACAGAGCAACTCAGCTTCAAAATATGTTTGGTCTTGGTAAAGGTATTTATAATATGATTGTTTATAAACTTTATTTTTGTTTATTAGTATTAGATTTTTGTCTGTGCTTTTTATTTTGAGTATTGAATACCAGGCTTTTAGAAATAAGTAGGTTACCTTGCAGAAGGGAAGCCAACAAATAGAGAGAGTTTCAAACACTACACTATGCTGTATGTTCAAATATGACACAGGGTTAAAAAATCAGTAGCCTCTTTTCCTTAAAATGCTTAGATATGAACATATTTCTGTTTTATACTCATTTTAAAAGTGTGAGAGAAAGAGACTGAGAAATACTTAATGATGAAACTTCTAAAACATGATATTCAAATATACTGACAAAAAGTTGTTATAATCTCTTTTCTTCCTGTCTTTTATATGCCTACACTGGCTTCTTCTCTCTTCATATATTTAATATAGTACTTTCATCTCCTTTGCACAGCCTTGCCTAATTTTTTTCTTATATAGTTCTTGCACTCATTTTTCTCTCTCAACCATGCATTTCCATGTCTTTCTTCTCTTCCTTGCATTCAGTATTTCTTCTCATGCTTCTCTTACTTCTGTGCTACTGGCTTCCTTTAAGCATCTACATTGTTAGAATATTCTCCAAATTCTACTTTTACAATCTATTATTGCTTTTTGAATTAGATTAGAACAGTATTGTTTCAACTATGTGAAAATACAGATGAAAGTTCAAGGATATTGTTTATTTAAACAGCAGCTTTCTTAAGTTACCAAAAACATCTGACAGTGAAGAACAAGGTTCCTTCCTTAACTGTTCCTACAAGATGGAAGTATTTCTCCATCCTTTTCTCCCCACCATTCCTCAGAAAACTGGCCCATCAATGGGATATACATTGTAATCCCTCTATTTTGGACAGACTGCTGAAATATAGATAGATGGGTTACATCTTAAATGTAGATGTGTATATCTGGGCTGCTTGTTCTCCTGGTGCAGCCAACAGATGGAAATAGGTGATTCTATAATGTTTTTCATTTAACCTTCCTGTGGATCCTAGAAGTAAGTTAGATGATTCACATGCTCATAGTTGCTCTTTTCCCTGTTCTGATGTAAATGTCTGAGATTATGTGAGATAAACCTTATTTCTGCTATCTCTTATAATGGGCTGGTAAAGTTAATTCTCTGTTTGACTTCCCAGTTTCTTTGGGTATGCCCTTCCCTAAGTCTGTTTTTGTGTCTAATTTTAATGGAAGTCAGAGCTTTTATAAAATTTCTCTTCTAGAGACCTGCCATTTGTAACAAGACATACTTAAGTTGTGCCTTTGAACCCATTGAGGAAGGTCTCTGATGCAAGATGGATCTTCAGTCCTTTCAGTCTGGGGCTGAGGACATATCCTCCCAAGTCCTAATAAGCAATCATAAGAATGTCCACATCTGTTTCCATGTCTTTTCCTTTTAGCAGCATAGTTTTTCTGACCCTCTTTCCATCTTAACTTTCCACCCTGTATCTCTCGATGTTTCTAGTGGCCCCACACCAAACTGGACTCGGACATCATTGCAGCAGTGGGGTTACGTTCTCATGCCCTCCTGCTGTCTGAGAGCAGGCTGTGTTCGGGCTCTTCCTGCCCCCAGGAAGCAGATGGATGCAGGCAGGGCGTTGCATGCCAGCTTCATGCCTGGCAGAAACGCAGTGGGGTACTGAGGCTCAGGCAGGATCTCTGTGTTGCTGCAGTGCCTGCAGCTCCCCTCCTCCAGCACGGCACTGGTGCATGGCTGACAACCACCACCCAGGTCCTGTAGGTAGCTGCTCTCAGCTGCAGGCTTGGAGCAGCATAGGCAAGCCCAGTCCGTGCTCTGTGACCCACCAGGCCTGGAAGCAATCTGCCACTACAGCCCTGCTGTAAATTACCAAAAATCAAAAGCATGGATAGCTGACCAATGATCACGTGCTTGGGAGGTGATGATTTAAGGTGAGTCTTTAAACACAGTCCTGAATTCAGGAGGTATGTGGCACGCTTAGAGTCAGGAATTCACATACCAGTTCTGACACCTACCCTACCAACTGTTGCTGTAGAAGGACTTGCAGGAGTTAATGTATTTTTTTTTTTTTTTTTACTGCTAGTCTGTTAAAAACAGAAATTATATTCTGGGTTCTCCTTCTCTCTGCTTGTCTTCATTAATGCAGTGCTCTTCTGCCTTTGTCTTCTTTCTTGAGTTATTGTCTTCTAACATGTCTTAACAAGTTTCTTTAAAGCTATGAACCCTTTGGGACCAGGGGCATGTCTTGTTAAAACTTAAAAAGTGGTGTAGAAGCAATTTTTATCATGCTAGAATAAAATTTAAAAATGAGATGTAATAAAACTCTGCATTCACATATGTGGCCACAGTTGGAAATGTCCACTTGGGAGCAGAGCAAGGGGTACAGTCTGCAAAAGTCTGGCTTGCTAACTATATATTTAATAATTAGTAATAATCATCACATTTTAAATGTAACTGATAGAACTATGCCACAAATTCATTTTTTTGGCTGTTTAAAAGGTTTGGTTTGTGATCAATAATGAGTACTTGTCTAAATTGCTTATTGATTAACTCCTTATGATTCTGAATATGCACATTTTCTTCAATCTGATCTTTATTATGCAAATCTCCATTGAGCAATTAGCTGTAATATAATAACTGCTACTGAGCACTTAGAAATAAGGATGTAGGTGGCATGTCTTGTGAGTTACCAACTGGCATTAATTATGAAGTGGAACTTTTGCACTAAAGTCCTACTACCTCTGTGATTTTAATATAGAAATCATGTCTCTTATGAAAACATATTTTTTTAAATGTTCACGTAGATTTTTCTTCCTGTTGTATTTTTGGACACAGGATGTTAATTAGGAAAATTTAAAATTGTGGTTGGTGCAAAGAAAGAGGAATAGAGGCGAGTTTAATATATATGAAAATTGAACTGTTTCTATAGGCTCAAAAAGAAAATAATTATAAAGCTAAGTTATTAATCATACACACTTTAAACAATAAAATTGCTAATTCTTCTATTATTAGGGGAGCCTTCCATCAGACCAGATTACTGAGAGCCCCATTTAGCCTGGCCTTGAACACTTCCAGGGATGGGGAGTCCTCAACTCCTCTAGTAAACCAGTTCCAGGGCCTCACCATCCTCTGAGTAAAGAATTTCTTCCTAACATCTAATCTAAGACTGCCCTCTTTCAGTTTAGAACCATTGCCCCTTGTCATGTCACTATCTGCTGTATAAAAAGTCACTCTCCCTCTTTTTTAAGCACCCTTAGGTACTGGAAAGAGGTAATAAGGTCTCTCCAAAGCCTTTTCTTCTCCATGCTGAATAACCCCAACTCTCTCAGCCTTTCCTTATAGGAAAGATGTTCCAGTCCTGTTATCAACTTAATGTCTCTCCTCTGGAGTCTTTCCAACATATCAAATACTTTCTTTATCATCTTAAGGAAAGCATTTTCCTCACTTTTATCTTAACTTATTGTTTTGTAAGTTAAAACACTTGCTCACTTGCTTTTTATTGCAGCTCGTTGTTAATAAGGTAAATATAAATGTAAAATCTTAGAGTTTGGAATAAAGAGATGACTGTGAAACATACACAGTTTTTATGTTTCCTGACAAATCAGATGGAGAAATAAGTGAAGAGGGAAATGGGCATGATTGACTGAAATGAGAAGGGAAATAAAGTAGTTCAAAAATATTTCACCTAAGTAGATGTCAGAATTATTTTTCTCTCAACAGCTTTTCACCATGAGAAGATTGCACATTCAGCGCATGACACAAAATTCTAAGAATTGTCCTTCACTGTTTGACTTGACAATTGCTGCTTGACTAAGCAATAGCAATGGACAAACAAATTGTTGACCATTGGATTAATTGAGTTCCTGTAGTGAAAGACATACAAGGCAAAACAGCATAGGTGTCTTTAGTCAGAAATAAAAGTAAAGGAAATTGTTCTAGTGTATTTTATAGTTACAGTTTATAATGCACCGATGAACACACAAACATTTTTAAAGAATTGAGTATGCTTACGTACAATTAAATTATCTGCAAAGCACTGGATTAGCAGTCTTGGCAACTACTAAATATTTACCCTACTCTGATCACAGCAATGTTTGACTTCTTAAGTATTCCATGCAGCTGCAGATTCCCTGCCTTACAACAGTGTTCTTCTCTTTAGCATTTGAAATGCAGTGCCAAGGATACCTGTGTAGGATGTATGTACAGGAAAAAGAGGACCTTTTAGAAAACTCTGCAGCACCAGGGGCTATTGGCCCCTCTTTCCTTTCCCACTCAACAAATCAACCAGGCCATCCTCCAGGACAATAGCCAGGTTTTTGTTATGGACTTTTCCATCCTGGATGTTTCCATTGTCTATCTTTTTATAGCATGGAGGAAATGCTATAAAATGGCATTTTATAACATTTGGCTTTTCCTCAGCTTTATGTGTCTTCCATGTAAGATGACTCTGAGGAATGGGAATTGGCAGGAATTGTCTTTGGACTGAAGAGTATCACAGTTAGTCTGCAACCCCCTGTATTGATTAGTCAGTAGGCAACCAAGATGGATGTGGATTGCATTCTGCCTCAGGCACACATCTCAGATATGCACTTTTACAGATTAGTCTTGGACCAACGTCAAAGCAAATTCTTGGGAGGCCCAGCCCCATACTGGGTGATGAGCCAGGCTACAGTACACACTGTGAGGTAAAAACCACAAGTGCAGGAAAAGAACTTTAAGGGGAAGGACTTTTATTGTTTGCTTGTGGTTTTTTCCTTAAAGAAAGTAGACAGCTCTGTGAAGTTTGCTTTCTGTGTAAAAACCTAAATGGATGAATCCTGTTTTGATTTGCAGCATTACCTTGAGGAGGAGATTAGTTATGACATTCTTTGGTTGATTCTCTATAAGCTTAGGGTGATATAATAGTTCTAGAATTTAATTCAAGGGGTGTTATGGAGGCCAAGGAGCCTCCTGATCAGGATGCCAGTGGAGCCCCCTGGAAGGTTGGTCCCTGAAAACACTCCCCAGTTTAGGGTGACAGAAAGAGGCTTCTCCCAGGGACCTTTGTTCTATTATGTCAATGTACCCTGGTTCTTCTTCCCTGGCTGGCCCATTAGCCCCCCTGCCCCTTTCCACCATATGTGTCCCTGCTCCATAGTGTTCTCCCTTCCCTGCTCCCCTGCTGGCCCTTGTTCCTCAGCCCTCCCACACCACTTCCCCATGGTTCCCATACCCCAGCCCCGCCTGTGCACCGCCCTCACACCCTCTGATGGTTGGTCGCTGGTGCTCTCTCCATCCCTACCTCCCCCATGCTTAAACTTGGACCCTCCCCTGATGCTTGTCTTTGTCCCTGGTTCCCTTCGCGTGCGTGGCTGAAATAAACATCTCCCGTGGAATACCTTACAAAGACTCTTTGCCATTGACTGTCTAAGCAGCTCTCCTGTGTGTGTGTGCGCGTTTTTGTGGCACCAATCGAGCGGCTTCAGTCGGAGATGCTTCCGGAAGGTTGCGGTATCAGACCACCCCCCGCTGCCACAACAGGGTTTCTAGCGAGAGACATGTCTCTTGATTATGCTGACTTTCTTCCAATCTTCCTCTTCCCTGCTGACTTAGCAGTCAGCGCTCACTTCAGAGCTAAAGCTGGGTGAGTCGGTCAAGTCTCTGAATGATGCCTCAAGCAGCTCCTGTGGAGAACCACAGGGCACTGAGAAGCTGAACACTAGGTCCCAGTAGCTCTTTGTCAGTTCTTTGGCCATGAGCTACATGAGTCACAGTGAAGGTATTTCACTGTACTATATTTCAAATTCCTTGAAAAAAAAAAAATGTACTCAGTATTGTTTCCCACACAGACATTATGAAGGAATGCCTTCATTTAAATCTTTTGCTTCCTACATACCTAGAACCATATGTGCACATACACTTCATTCAATGACCAGTCCAGAAAAGGACTTTCTGCCTCATCATTCTTTCCTCTGCATGGTCTGTGATGTGTCTCTGGACATCTGTAGATTGAGCAGCTTTCTAGTCTTTATTCAAAAGAGACAGTGATGAAGGTAACCACGGGTCATTTTGATGTGTCTTAGTCGTGAAGGGTGGGAGAGTGGAGGCTGAGCAATTGTGTTCAAGAATTCCGGTGAGATTAATCTACAGTCTGTAGACAGAGCATATCTTCAGTTTCAGATGTCAGCGCCAACAGGCCTTTGGAAGACAGGGGGAAGGGAGAGGCAAAACTCAGCAACCCAGGTTTCCTCCTCTGTTTCCAAATGGCTTCAAAGACGCTGGTACAAAGTTAAATAGTGTCCCATGCAGTGATACAAGGTAGATCTGTCAGATATATCCCAGAGCAGGTTTTTACAGGCGTGCTGCAGGAGCTTATGGGAGAGGTATAATGTCTGGAGACTCCCTGTTTTCTATGCTCTGGATGTGCCTGGGATATGCTGGTGTGATCATGGAGGCCTGAATACAGCACACCTTATGGGGCTGAGTTTTGGAAGTGGTTAAAGCATACTATCACATAGTCACAGACAGCTCAGGTAATGTAGTGTTCTGTATAAAAACCTTCTGTATAAAACCCTCTAATTGGTAATTTTACAGGGCTAGGGATAAAACACAATGGACTAGGTTGCTTGCGTAAGGAATGCATGCACACTCTTTCTCTGAAAGGGCTACCATTCATTTTGAATTAAGTGTTAGTTTTCCTTATTTTTTCAGTATTTGGCACATCTCTACCACTGCCAACGTAAGTGCCACTTTGTTCCCTGTTTCATTTTGTGTTGTGATCATCTCTTTCATAGGAATGAGGGATGGGGAGTGAAAGCAATTCACTGAAGTTCAATTTCATGAGGGAGAAAACATCCAGACACTGTGAATGAAGCAAAACAAAGCAAACTTGCATTATTTTATCCCCCTCTTTCATTGTAACTGTTTATTTTTAAATAATTTTTTCTTTTTTCCATTTTACTCTTCTCTCATGTAATGTATTTATGATACTATATTGAACAATCATACCTTTTTCAACTTTAGATTTGAAGTGTTTCAAAAGATGTCCCAGTAACTACATTCCATAGACACAAAGTTGTTAAATTACTTTGCCAACTTAACTAAGGAGAGAGCAATAATAAAAATGAGAACAGAGAACCTTTTTCTTACTCTATTTTTCAATGACAACCTGTCGTGCTTTTAGTGCCATGACAATGGGTGCAGAAGAGCTGGGATGTGTTCACAGTCAACATTCAAGAAAATTAAAATTATCTATAATAGAAAGGGAATGAATACCCTGACCTCTTTATACATTTAGGCACATTAAATTTTATTCATGGGAGTAATTTCTCACAACTCAATAAAGTTATTCATTTGATATATAAAGTTAAGCATAGATTTAAGTACCTTCAGGATGCAAACATTGTGGCTAATATTAGCATTATCAGAGTTGTTTCCTGTTTTCTTTCTGAGCCCATACTCTTGACATTTGATTGTAATTTTTTGGTTTGGTTTGGCTTTTTTGTTTTGGTTTGTTATTGGCTGCTCTTCATAAGGAACTGTTCTAAGATAAGGGGACAGCTAGTCCTTGTCTTCTGTACTAGGTAGTTGCAATTTGATGTGAAATGGATGAAAACAGTGAGTGAGATGAAAAATAAAATGCACTATGAAAATCCATCAATATGGGAAAGTTACAGCATACAGACAAAACAAATAAGACGTCAAAGCCTTTGCTGCCTTCTAGATAAAGAGTAAGTTTTAGTTTAAGTACACAAATTCTCAGCTTTTTTACAGAGCTCTCACTCATGTCTTTTTGCTAATTTGTCTATTTTTACTACTTTAATATATTTTGCAAGCCATTTTTCAAGGTAAAAATTGATATAACTAAATTTACCTTTGAAAATATGAAATGTAAGTGGTTTAAAATGGGTAGTTCTAAGGGAACGCCATCTGCTATGTGGTTATTAAAAAAGCCCATGAAAATATTGCATGACAAAATTAATACACAGCTAAATTAAAATAAAAACCTAAATTAACAAGCCACTTCAAAATGCTTATTATGATTAATTTTGTATATAAGTTTGCATAATTTTGAATCTCTGTTATGACCCCTGGTGAGATGTAGAAGGGATTTTTGTAGGACACACAATATAGCAATATTTGAAGGGATTAGTAGTACTTGAAGGGATAAGAACCAGTAGAAGTCACTCAGCATTTTTTCTATCAGGTTCCCCTATTAATAAATATCTATAATAATGAAAGAATTGCAAAATTGGATTTTTGAGGAGGCTAAGTGGGATTTTTATAAGCTCACTTTTTACGAGTGACTTAGAAGTACACTGAAATTTATGACAGATATGAAGTTACTATGCATTAATGTTTAATCTAAAATTCTGATCAAAATTTCTTGGACATTGCATTTTTGTTGACATTTCATATTATTCTTGCCTTGGTCACTGAAATCCCATTGCTCTATATCTGTGGTGAATTATGAACAGTCCCTGTAGTATTAGGCTGATTAACTTAATAGGAAGCTATGTGCAAAATAAGCAAAAATAAATAAATAAGTAAACAAAGTGCACAATCCATCCCCGTCAGCATTCCCAAGACATTAAGTGAAGGACAGTATTGCAATTTCTTAGTGTCAGCGGTTCTGGTTTTGACAAGGTGCAAACTTTGGTTTGACAGAGATAGTCTTCAAAGGGATACAACAGTTAGCAAATACCCTTATATGTTTTGATTTCGGGGAAATTGAAGGTCAGTTGTTACAAACTGCTTAGGGAGACAAGCTGACAGGAAGATAAAGGGATAATGCTCTGGGAGCCGAAAGATGGAGGCCTTCATCCATTCTGAGAGCAGCACGTTCTGGTAGAGAGGCTAAAGGTGTGTGCAGTGAGACAGGGAGCTGCTAAGGCAATGTTCATGAAACTACTAAAATTCTTTTTTCTTGCATGCCAGCTTAACTCACGGTTGTGGGTTAAACACAGGAATTGTTCAGTGGTTCAGCATTTGGGAATGTCCTGCACAAGTCTCAGTGTGATGCTGTATAGGTTAAATCCTGATAAATAACAGATAATAGTTTTCAAGGCAAATTTTAATAAACTGGTGAATACTCGACGTGTTCAAAAAACATGACAATAAATTATGCTAGCAATATAGAGGGTGAGAACCATGCTGGAGGACTCCAGGCACAACTGTGTGTCTGGTGTCACCTACCCTCATTCTTTTTTTTCCCATGTCTCCCTTCCATACAAGTCCTAGCACAGGATGGCTCCCTCCCTTGTCCTCCTTTGGGTTTTTTTGGCTGTTCACTATAGGGCCACCTGTGGTCAACTAGTTTGGAACTGTGTTTTAGATGGCTGAAATGAGATGAGATGAGATGAACCATGCCTAAAGTTCATCAATTCTCTTTCCACAGTTTTCTCTCCTCTCCACTCTGTTTTTCTACCTATCCATATATAATTTCTATATTGACTTAAAACATAGACTTCAACCCACAGGTGTGTGTGTGTGTTTATGAACACATACACAAGCACATTTGTCATATTTTTTAAGGATGTGATTCAGCCTTTAAAAAAGCCACTTATTTATATGTGCTATATTCTGTCTGCATATTTGAAAACTTGAAAAATAAAGTTTCAGCTTCGTCCTTTCCGAAAAATTTAAGAATTCTGTCAGCAAATGTTTTAATAGTTCCCTAAGCAACAGCCTTTTCTCTTTTGGATCAATGACTAGCTGCTACTCAACTGCTGTAATAACTGCTGTAGACTATCCCAAAAGTGTCACAAGTGGTGTGATCAACACACAAAGAGTTTACTGGATCTCTAATTAGCTGGGACTGTTTTCAGCACTGTCTTTTCCCCACAGCCCAGCTCACAAGTAAATACATAAAGCTCTATATTAAATATACAGGTAAAATACACAGTAAGAAAATATTTACAGCTCACAGGTAAAAATAAAACTCTTTCGCTTTTTCCCTTGCTCTTGTTTTAATTGTCTTAAAGTGGAGACAGGACTAGGGTTGCCTAACCATTTTTGAGGAGGTAAGCACCTTTTCTAGGGTGTCCTGATTTCTGCATTGCCATTATGACGACACAAAGGTATAATAGCATGAGTGAGGCCCCCTACTTACTGCTTGGATGACATTGTTTGCACAATTAAGATGAGCAACAGGTTATCTAAGACTGCATAGCCCATCCTCTGTACTTCAGTCTCATAAATCAAGGAGAGAAAAAGTGTCATGGTATAGTTACTTTCTCTGTAAAAAAACCAAAAAGCTCTGATCCATAATTTCCATAATTTGTTTGGGGGTAACTTTATAGTAATTTTGTCCTGATTTAATCAAATTGTGAGTTATCTTCTGGGCTTGAAATTAAAAAAGAAAAAAGGAAGGTGTGGCTCCAAAGTCAGGAGGAGTTGGTGACCAATGCAGTCATAAAGAGCTGAGAGCCAAGATATCTGCTTCCACGCAGGTAAAATCCTGTCTATGAGGGAGACATGAAGCTTATACGGGCTGAAGTCATTGGTAGCTGGAGGCGATGAATTTCTTACTCTTATAGAAATGTCATGCTCCCATAAGAGGCAGAGCTTCTGGGTTCAGGCACCTGTTGAGTTCTAAACTCCACACAAACTTACAGAAGCAATGTCTTTCAGTTCTGTAGTTTTAATTATTCTTTCCTTCTGGTGGCAGCAGAATGAAAATTCCTGAACTCAATGTTGTTCCAGGTGAAGAGACAAAAGAGTATGATAAAACTCCTGTAACATTAATATAAGGATTCATAAATAACACATATTTATATTTCAGGTTTCAGTGACTTGACCTCAAATTCACAAAGCATCCTGTTTTTTGAAATGTAAAAAAAAATCAATCCCACCCCATCACCTCTCCATCCCCATTTCTACAGTGGCTGGGATTCCTCTGTGTTTTGTTAGAGCTCTGATTTTAGCTCTGACAATCTTTCCTCTCAGCATCTTATCTCTAAGGAGGTTACTCCTGGTCTCCTCCAGTGTCCTGGGCATGGTTGCAGAGCTTGATCTGCTCACATGATGCTACTCAGTGTTCACTGCTCAGAGCCAGTCAATAGTTGACTTTTACATAGAAGTAAAGAAAAAACAAATGGTATTGTGTTTTCAGTAAGCTGGAGGGTTCCTTAAAGAAACTAGGTCTCGTATTTAAGATACCAGGAATAACAATTTTAAGTCCTTGAGGTCATTTCAGTCTCTTATGCTTTTAAAATAGGATACATTGGATACAGTTCAGTGTATTACGTGTTAACTTTTAATATAAGCCCTTGAAAACATCTGTCTTAATGCAAACCTGATACCTGGACTGTTAACTTTGACAAAATAAGAAAGTGGGTCTGATGTGCTTTACAAAATGTTGACTGGTTTCTCATTTTTTTGCGTGACATACTTTTGACCTGCTAAGACCTGATGGCTGCCCAAGGGAGGTGGTGTTGTGTTCACTGAGAAATTGAAAAAAGCTATATTTTTTCAACAAATTAGTGATTCAGGTAATTATTTAGCAAGGTTTACTTATTTGCAGCATCTGAGGGCTGATCTTACATACTTTTTTATTGTTGTTTTGCTTCTAAATGTCTCCTTTCCATTCCTTGTCTTGCCTCTTATGTTTGTTAAAATCAGTGCATACAAATCCTCGCAATTAAAGTCTATTTAAAAAAATGTTTGCAGTTTATTTTTTTAAAGATGTGTTCTGCTGAATTAAGTTGTTCTCTACCAGTATATAATTAGTATTACATCACTGATAAACAATGCCAAGTGTGGACTACATGAATGAAAGCGATCCATCAGTGTATTTTTTTAGCAGGCATTTTAACACATGAAGCTTTTGCCTTTATGTTTCTTCTGAGATTTTGAATTGTTACAATTAGAAGGTGCATAATAATTCAGCAGTACAGTTTATCAGTTCTGCCTGTTACAGTCCTATTCATACAAAAACATGTTATCTTACTCTGTTCTGGAAAATAAAGAGAATATTATTAAATTTTAGTGAATTACTTAAATTAAATTCTGTTGGAATTATTTATTTTTCTGAGGTTTTGAAACATTTGTATGGCAAATATCCATATTTTATCTGTTACAGATGAACAAATTGCATTCATGGTTCAGTGTGATCCATTCTTTGGTTCATGGATCCCAAAGTCCTTCAGGCAGTGTGACAAATCCACATAATTTCCCTGAATGCTAGGTTGTGCGTGTTTTGTATCTGATTAAGTTGAAAGATGTGTTAAAGAAACATATAAAAATCCTCATGTATAAAAATCCTCAGACAGCTCCCGATAGCTACATATCTCAGAAATCTCTAGAGCATTTTGTTATTCAAAGCAAAATTGGCAGTAATTTACACTCAATAAATTGGTTCCAGATCTGCCTGTTTCAGATGATATCACAAGGACACGATTTTATGTGAGATTCCCTTACCTTTTGTCAAAGTGTGTTCTTTTTAAGAAATTTGCCATGGCAAATGCAGATAATAAAGAGACTCCCTCGCCTTGCAGAGCATGAAAGAATGTGATGGATCAACAGTTCATATACAAGCTATGTTCTGATAAAATCAAATCATCCTTTTTTACCCAAGTTTTTTGAAAAGGAAGGTTCTGGATTCATGGAAAAAAATCATGACCTGTATCATTCATAATGCATTAATAAAGCCTCCATTTTCTACAAACCACACAGTCTTTGCAGAGACGTAAAATAATTTTTGATTTGTGACCAAAGAGAAGGGAAAAAATTTAAGTCTTGCAGCAGTCAGGCCTTGACTCTGAAGAAGTAGTCCTTTGTATAGTTTTAAGTCCATTGCTATTTAATGGCTTTACCGAATAACAGTTTGTTACAAAACTGATTAATTTGGTTCAGCATTTTTTTTAAGGTAGCTGTGAGGAGAGACAGCTTATCTGTCTGCAAGTTGTAAATTCATCGAAAAAATTAGTTTAGAAAATAACAACAGAAATTATAAATAAATATGAAAGTGTGGAATTAGGAAAATGAAAATTCAGACTTAGAGATAAATAGTTTTCTCATGGTAATATCAATTAGACTTGAAACTTAAAAACAAAAAAATTTGAAACATTGAAACAAGGGAAAAATTACAGTCCAACGGTGGGAAAAGGATAGTTTAAATAATGTAATAGTTCTTTTATATTTTGAACTTTCCAGCTCTGTGATTATGAATGGCTGTAATTTTAGGAGAAAGGAAGGAAATTAGCTTTGTTCAGATGATAGTGGTACTTTGTTGGTTGCCTATACGTGCCTAAGAGAAAAATGCTGTTGTGAAGTTGCTCATATCTCTATAAAAGTTATTATTTGAAGGAAAAATTACTTTCAGTGGAAATGCATTAAAGAAGTCCATAGACACCCATTTCTTGACTCCAGTTTACGTTGCAGTTGCAGGATGAGGTCAACAACATCTTGTACCTCTGGTACAAGCATACTTCGTGACTTGAAATCAATGAAGTATTGGAAGCAGCAAACATCTCTCCTGTCCTTATCTCTTTCTATAAAGGAAAGCATCAGATGGCTGATAGAGGTAGTGTTTTTATTTTTTCTGTTGGCTTTGTGCCACTTGAGGAAATTCTGGTTATGCTATTGCAATTTAAGTTTAACTGACTGTAATACCTCTACCTTTGACCTTTATTGCTTGCCTTTTTTTTTTTTTTTTTAATTTCAGGAAAGCCCGAGAATATACAAGATTCAGCTATATTCCTGGATCTCAATGTTTTTTTACTCTATTTCCTTAATCTAGGGAAAAATAAATGAACTTTGCACTTTCTTCCTAGTTACTGGCAAAGATATGTTTGTAGAAGCTTTTTCTCTTTTCTATCATAACAGGTTGATAAGACTTACCGATAGAGTATGATATTCTTGCCCCTTTTTTTCACTTGAAAAATATTTATTTGCCTGTATTTGTCTTTTTGTTCATATCACAGTGCTGCAGTTAGACCTTTAATTGTTGACATGCTGCTTTATGGTGCTCCTCGGAAGTCCATCAATTCTGTTGGACAAATCAGGGTGTAAGACCCCTTCATCTGAAACAAAACTGATCCTACTGCTTTGTTATATGTTTACATAAGCAATCCATAGCTGTCTGAAGGTATCAACTGGACTAAAAGTCCAAATGTAAGACAGTCTCCATTCTGTGTTCATGTAAAATATAAGAATAATGTGTATTTACATGGTACCAATTTAATTTTCATTTGAGATATTTTGTGAAAATTATAAATTAGCTTTTTCCTAGTCAAAAGGGCATTTATATGCACATATTATTTTTTTTAGTTGCTTTAAATAAATAAATAAATAACACACACACTCAAGTTCCAAATCAAAACATTAAAATAGTAGTAAAGCATTCGTTCCCTGAAGGAAATCATAATAGGTTTGTGTCCTTGTTGTTCTGAAGTGCCAAACATTTTATATAGACTCATAAATAAATAAAATCAAATACTAGAACTTTTGAATACTGAAAAAGAAACTGTTTGAAAATAGCATGCAAATATGGTCAGTTATGAAACTTCTGCTGCATCATGTCTGACTATTCTGTCATACAACTAATTTTAAAAATTCTTCTGGACACAGTGAAAAGAACGACTGTTTTCTAATTTTTCATGTTGAAATTATTCTTTCCCTGTAGAAAACCTCCAGGCTTTCTTTAAACAATGTAGTGGGTTGGCAAGGCTCTGGTAGTGGGGAGATACAGGAGTGGCTGCTGTGAGAAGCTGCTGGAGGTTTTCTCCGTGTCCAACAGAGCCAATGCCAGCCAGATCCAATATGAATCCACTGCTCTCCAAAGCCAAGCCCATCAGCAAAGCTGGTAGCACTTCTAGGGTAATGTATTGAAGACAGGGAAAAAAGTTATTGCATTGGAGCAATTTCAGCCAGAGAGAGGAGTGAGAACATGTGAGAGGAGCAGCTCTGCAGACCCCAAGGTCAGTGCAGAAGGAGGGGCAGGAGGTGCTCCAGGTGGCAGAGCTGAGATTCCCCTGCAGTCCCTGGTGCAGCCCATGGTGAGGCAGCTGTGCCCCTGCAGCCCATGAAGGACCAGGGGATGCAGAGATCCAACTGCAGCCCGGGGAGGAGCCCCATGCCAGAGCATCCAGTTATTAAAAGTAGGAATGGGCTTCCCAGGGAGGTGGTGGAGTCACCATCCTTGGAGGTGTTCAGGAAACAACTGGACATGGCATTCAGTGCTATGGGCTAGCTGGCAAGTTGGTGATCAGTCAAAGGTTGGATATGATGATCTCAGAGGTCTCTTCAACCTGAACAATTTTGTGATTCTGTGCCATTTCGGCACCAACTTTGAAGTTGCACTGTATGTCTCAGCTGAGGTTTTAAAACTGTACTGCAGGCAACAGAGTCCACCACTGTCTAAAACCAAAGTCTTGTTCCTTTCATCAGGAGGACCAGCAGAAGAAGGAGGTGACCATTTAATCGGTTTTTTTACTTGTGCATTATTGCACAAAGCAAGAAAACTGCATATAGAAAAATATCCAGGATGATTGCTCATTTTTAAAAAAGAAACAGGATTTGCAGGATCCTTGGTTCCATGAAAAGAATTTTTGGTGATTGGCAATCTAGGCTAAATGGACACAAAAAGGACCCTTTTCTCTGACCCACTGATTTTTTAATGTTTTTGCATGTCATTGGAATCAGTAGATTTATGAAAAGGACCTCACATTTTTTAACCTTTTGTTAAAGATATCCATTTATCATAGCATCCAGAAGATTTTACTAAGTTGATGAAAAATATATGATGTGTTCAGCTCTAAAAAGAGCTGAAACTGAAAAATAATTTCTGAAGTGAGTTGAAGCAGTATAATATGTGAATACATGTAATATAATCTCTTGTGACATGCACCTTTGACCAAATACTATTAATAACAGTATGCAGGATAATATGGCATTTGTAGTAATAATTGAAAAATAATTTCTTCATTGGAAGATGAAAACAAACGAAAAACCCAAATAATAATAGTTTGCACAGTGGTGTGTAATTTTTCTTTAATTAAGTCTTTAATGAATTTATGATGTGAGTATAGTTACAGCAGTTCAATCCCCCACACTGTAAATACACAGTGAAAGAGAGCATATATAAAGAATACAATTTAACAATCCATTAATGCTATTTTGATCAAGCTGCAAATACAATTGTAGAACTATTCTATTTTTCAAATTACCTGGTAGGAACTGCAGTTTTTATAACTCATTTTTTGATAGTATTATGTCAGTGTTGTCCTCTTTTATCATTAATCATTAATCATTTTATCATTAATTATTTTAATCATTAATCATTAACATATAGTTATCATTAGAAGTTTGGCTTGATTAAGAAAAAACATAATGTTAAACATTTACTCAAATAAGAACCAAGCCTTTGAGGTTTTATTTTTTAAAAAAATTTCTTAATAGTTTTTGGTTATTTTAAAGGATAGACAGATGGCATAAAAATGTATTTTTAAAAAGCATTTTATAGAAACAATAGAGTTGTACATAGGTGTTTATATTTATTCTTTCATAATTCTGCTGACTTATTTTAAAGTGTATAGTGATACATCATGGAGAGATGAATTAGCAATTGCTACTTGACTGGGAAACACTTAACATATTTTTGGTAACATTGAAACCACCTATTAAAAGCTACCTATAAACATTAATAAAGATTGTAAATGAAAAGATTTTAACTGTGGTAATTTTTAGCACATTTCAGTCAGTGGCACATTTTTCTTTTAATTTTTTTTGTTTAATTGGCAATTGGCTGAAACTTCTACTACTGCAAAATCTACTGGAGTTGTCCATCTGAGATGGACAAAAGGGTTTATATGATATATTAGAGAAAGGATTAATAGTGTGATCCAACAAATATGTATTTTTTTTCAATTGCAATATAAATTTAATGTAATGAATTTTTTTCAGATCAAATCCATTGCCTTTAAAAGTGAGTGCAATTCTATGAAACTTTGGAGGGACTCCCCTTTCTTATTATTTAATTAACTGAGACCTGAAATGGAGATGTACATTTTCAAGGATCTAGGCATTGAAAGATCATAGAATCAGAATGGTTTGGGTGGGAAAGGACTTTAAAGATCATCTCATTCCAACCCGTCTGTACAGGAGGGAATACCTTCCATCAGACCAGATTAATACTTGTTATTTAATTCTTGTAATAAAAAATGTCTAATGAAAAATTTATGTGTTTGTTTTCTGCAAGACAAATCTAAAATGATAGCATGCATAAAGTTAGAAGCCAAACTGTCGCAGTGCTTACTATTCTTTTCCTGCATTTTCTTTTTTCTGATTATATTTATCTTTGATGATGATCAAATGAACTTCAGTCTTTGAATTTTTACAAAAAAAAAAAGGCTGAGAAAAAAATTATGTCTCTTTCAAAGACTGATTTCACCTTTGGTCTTCTATGTGATTTGTAGGTGAAGACATTTCAGGAGGTGATCCAAACGATCTTTGCATCTTCTCACAGTGTTTTTACAGATAAGGAGCACAATTCTTCAAGTTTTTTTGTCTCCCAGGCTCTCTGACTCCTTAAAACATATTTTTCAAAAATATTTCTTCCCTTTTAAGATAATTTATCTTAAATATTTTTTCCTGGAATTTATACCTTGAATGGCAGACCCTGAAATGTAAATTTCTCTTTGACTTCTCTGCTGAAAAATCGTTCTTCATATTTTTTCTGCATTCTCTCTTTCTAAATATTTTTGAATAAGCTGTTAAACATTGCAGCATTATTGTTTCCACCCAGATGCAGTTGGAATTATTGTAACAGGGTTGAAAATGTTATGAAGTTATTGTCATGAATAAGATCATTGCTGGGACTAATAACATCAGTGGAAAAGAAATGCAAGACCTACTTAGATTATATACATACACAAAACAGTAAAATATGGAGAAAGTTGGAGAGAGTAAGTGATAAATTGTAATGGTAAGGATGAGCAGCATCAGACTTGCCCTGGAGTTGTTGGAAAATACATTGAATAAGATGCCTTGCTGTTTCTCATTTACCAAATTGGTTTCTAAAATGTGCATAAATTAAAATATTTCATAGAACTCTCTTTTTTATTACTCTTCATTATCCTATAAGAATGGAAAAGAATTATAGTTAACAATTTTAAAATACTGTGCCATTTAGAATGAAATCTTGCATCTACATGTAAAAAAAAAAAAAAGCTTGTATATATTTTCTTTTTGACAATTTATTCCTATATACAAGACATGTAGGCAAAATATTTACAGCTGCTCAGCCCAGTGCTAACTACCTCCTTTTCGAAATTAGCCATATCCCTTAAGCTAAATGCCTAAGCCAGATAACTAACCACAAACATGGAAGAACTCATGCACTTATTGCAACCCTTACTATTTACTGAGTAAATGGCAAATTTAGAATCTTAAAATTATCTTTATAATTGACAATTAATAACGGGAAACAAAAATTCTGTGCTGGACAACTACCAGAGGTTTTCATTTTTAGTAAAGTTTTATTGTGTGACATGGGAAACATGGGGATTGTGATTAATGGGAGAGCAGAATTATGCAGCATCTTTCAAGCCAGGCACAGTCTCACACCATTTCTGGTGAGGATTAGGTGCTTATTAGGGGTCTACCAGAGTCTTTACCAAAGACGAGGAAAGATCTTGTTCCCCTGTCATTCTTGTATGGACTGAGAACTGGACCAGAATTACATGTGAAACAGAAAGAGTCTGGAAGATAATGGCATGGGTTTGAAACTTTTGAACTCCAAAACATTTTTGAATGGGCACATCTTACAGTCATTAAGCTGTAATACAAGAACAAAATATTATAATTCTGTACTACGTGAGTGTGTGTTTTAATAACTATGTATATCCACATGTATAGCAGTATAGGATACCAACAGGGCAAAGACATCTCAATATGTTGAATTTCAAGACACTTTTTACTTTCCGTATTTTTTTTTTATTTATTGATTTGGGCAAGGACATCCTATTGCTTTTACTTTATATCGGAAAAATATGCAGACACTGAGCCGATAATTCCTGTGGACCTTCTTGGTTTGGATAACACTTGCAGGCCTTACCAAGTGTTGGCTGCAGAGAATGTGAAAAATCCTTCTTTTCTCTTTACGTAGAATGTAAACAAACCAACCCACCTCCCCCCTTTAGTTCTGTTCTTTGCACTCATTATCTAGCCTTTGACATACTGAAGTAACTTTCCATGTTACTTTATTGTTTCAGAGGCAAATCTTATCCTTCATTTCCACCTGGAAACACTCGCCAACCTAGAACTGTAGTTTAAGCGTTATTGAGGTTGTACAGCTCATCTCCTTGCCCCTTCCAGATCAACTTTGCAATTTCACAGAAATTCCCTTCACAACAGGTCTTTGAAGGAGTATTAGAGGGAGGATCCAATTGTTAATGTTTCCCTCAAGCAGTTGCTGACACTTGCAGTCTTTGAGTTTCAGTGGCATTTGCAGTGCAGGTTAGAATGAGGATTGTTTTGACATAGGGACCATGACTAATTTTTTTGTGCTAGACTTAGATATGCAAGGACCTAACCTCATCTAATATTAATTTTTTATTATTTTTTCCATAAAATGTTTACAGTCTAGCAAGCTCTTATAACAAGGTAATTTTAGATATTCTTTTGTACAAAGAATTTTGTTGTTCCTTAACTATCATTATGATTCCAAGAAACTAAATACAGAACCCAGTGGTGACCATATGATATTGTCACATAAAACCAAAAAAGAAGCTCGAAACATTGTGTGAGGAATCTCTGACAGGATATGTTCACATCAGGATTTTAGATAGGATCAGAGAAGTATTTTTGAGATCAATCTTGCAGTTATCTCCCATTCTGTTATATCATTGGTGCCATAAAGGCACATGTTGGTGTCACAGAGCTGGCACCCTGCACAGAAGTGATGAAATTAAACTAACTGTGTTAGGTTAGGCTCCTCGTGTCCCTCTCTCAGGCACCCTGGCTGCTTAGAAGTACCTGATTTATGGGACCAAAGCAGTTCTAGAGTAATCATCTCTGAAACATACATTGCATCAATACCAGATCCACAGCCCCAGCTGTTTAGCTCTACCAACATATTCCTACTGCGTACCACTGCTTGCTAGGGGTAAAAGCAGTGGACTGTCATCCAGCAGTGGTTGTTGTAACAATAGAGAAATATGCAAGTCTGAAGAAGCTGCCAGCCGTGTTTATGTGCAAAAGGAGGAAGCAGAATGTTTGTTAGTGCAGCCATAGCCCAGGTACCTGGATTTCCTGAATTGTGGGTCTGTGCTTCTCAGTTTTACCGTAAAAGTTTAGGGACCCATGGTCACAGGTTAAAGTGTAAGAGTTCTATAAATTATTGAATGCTACTGATAGTAAAAAAAAAAAAGAAAAAGAAAAAAAAAGAATTAATTTCTCACTGGAATAATGTAGATTAGATCTAGATATTTAATTTGTAAACACAGCCCTTGAAGTACCGTGAAAAACATTTCATAAGCACAAAAGAATAAGGAAATTAATATTTGCATGTTTCTGAGAGGCTGTTACTAAATGTAGTAAGTAAAGTGCATGTATTTGTTACAGCCCTGTAGTTATGTGCACTTATCAGATGACTGCAATACAAATTAGAACATCAGAACATCTATGGGGTCATTAAGGTAATGCTTTTCTCAGGGTATGATTCTGTCTACAAAGTGCTGTCTAGGTATTTATATAGTCCAGTTTAAAATGGCTTAAGAAAAAGTCTTCCAGATTTCACACCAGGACATTGCTTTGTAATTGAATGCATATCATTCTGAGATTGCTTTACAAGTGATTGGCACTCTTCAGAATATATTTATAACACAGCTCTGGTAAAACAAACAAGTGCACTCAAATTAGATCCTGAGGAAGCTAATTTTCTTTCCCAGCCACTGCAGTACATCTGTAATTCTCCTCACTATTGGCAGAGTGTTGTCATGCTCAGGAATATATCTCTTAAAACCTTATAATTCAGCTGTAACCTGTGTTTTATTCTTTTCTTCCTCTTAACTGCCTCCATGTAAAATCTTTATATCCAGTGTGTATGTGCTTCGACTCCAGACTCAACTGCATGAGATATTGACAGAGTATTACAAGTGGTGAAGATGTGGAAAGAAGCATGATTTTGCATTGAAAAAGACTTTTTTTCTGTCCAGCTTGTAGTGAAAAGGTAACCATCATTCGGGTTGCTGAGATGAGCCAAGAAACTATTAGATATTGTCTTGCCACACAGAAGGATGCAGCAGAATTTTATTTACATTTGCAAATTCTGCAAGGAGCAAGGATCAGGCATTAAAATATCTTGAGGAATTTGATAGAGGTGGGAATCAAACAAACGCCCCTCTAGGATAGGTGACCACATGCGATGGTAATGACCGTGTGATCTTGCTCCTTGGTGCAGCTTTCATTTTTCAAGTATTCCAGTTTGCGTATGGGAATTCATGGCATGTTCTTACTGTAAGCATGAATGAATTCTTCTTAATGATCTAGAAGCAGAAAATATTCTGTCTTTGTCAAAATTTTTTACATCCTGCTAAAATAGCTACTAAACCATACATAGCGAGAGAGCACGTCTGTTTTGCTGTTCCTGCAGCTTGATATGTGCTGGAGCCAAAGAGAGAGTGGTATGCAGAGCTCAGAATGTCACAGGTGAACAGGCTAAAAGTAGTGCTGTAGGAACCCTTAGGAAAAACAAATATATTTTGTCAAAACATCTCACAAAGTGACTGGATAATTAAAATAGAGTTCCAAAGCAGCTTCACAGTCTTTGCTGCTGCATCGGTTGTAGGTTGACTTTGATGGGTTGCACTGGGTTTGCGTGGGCATGTTTTCAAAGTGGAGACACTGTAGAGATGTCTTCTGCCAGAAGCTGCCAGAAGGTTCCCCTCATATCCAGCAGAACCAGTGCCAAGCAGGTCCAGGACAGACCCTGCTCCGGCCAAGGCTGAGTCAATCAGGATGATAGTAATGTCTCTGTGATAATATATTTAAGAAAAAAAAGAAGTTACTGCTCTGGTGTAATTGGAGCCAAAGAAGAGCAGGGTGAGAACATGTGAGAGGAACAGCTCTGCAGACACCAAGGTCAGTGCAGAAGGACAGGCAGGAGGTGCTCCAGGTGCCAGAGCTGAGATTCCCCTGCATCATGTGGTGAGGCAGCTGTGCCTCTGCAGCCCATGGAGTTCCATGGGTATGCAGAGATCCAACTGCAACCCACAGAGGAGACTCATGCTGGAACATATGAATGATTGAGAGGAGGCTGTGAACCCATGGGAAGCCCATGCTGGAGCAGACTGCTGGCAGGGACCTGCACATCTATGGACAGGGAGGCCCGTGCTGGAGCAGGTTTCTTGGTAGAGCTGGTGACCCTGTGGTGGATGCACTCTGGCCAGCCTGTGCCTGAAGGACTTCACCCAATGGAAGAGTGACCCAAGTCATAGCAGTTCCTAGAGTACTGTTGCCTGTGGGATAGACTCATGATTGAGGAATTTGTGCAGGACTGTCTCCCACGGGAGTGACCCCACAATGGAGCAGGGGAAGAATTCCTCTCCCTGAGCAGTGTCAGGAACAATGTGTGATGAACTGATTGTAACCCCTTTTCCATCTACCTGTACCACTGGAGGCGAGAAGGCAGAGCTGGGAAGGAGATAGGGGGAAGGTGCTTTTAAGATTTGCTTTTACTTCTCATTGTCCTACTCTGATTTTATTAGTAATAAATTCAGTTAATATCCCTGAACTGAGTCTCTTTTGCCTGTTAAAGTATTTGGTGAGTGATCTCTCCTGGTTCTTATGTCAACTCATGAACCTTTTATTATTTTTCTCTCCCTTGTCCAGTTGTAAAGGGTAGTGATAGAGAGGCTTTGGTGGGTGCCTGGCATTCAGCCAGCACCAACCCACACACAGCTGCTTAGAAAACCACTCTCTCACCCCTTGCTTCTCGGCTCAACAGGGGAGAGAAAATAAGATAGAAAACAACTCTTGAGACAAGAAAATTTACTAAAGCAAAAGTGAAAGGTTTAACATGCACACGTGAAGGAAAAAAACCCCAAACTTCTATTCTCTACTTTCCATCAGCAAACCATGTGTATCCACTTCCTGGGAAGAAGGGCTTCAGCACATGTAGCAGTTGGTCTGGATGGCAAATATTGCAAATAAAAAATACCTCCCCTTCCTCTTCCTTCTCTTTGCTTTTATATCTAAGCTGATGTCCTATGGTATGGAATATTCCTTTAGTCACTTTGGGTCAGCTGTTCTGGTTGTGTCGCTTTGCAATATCTCGCCTGTCCCCAGCTCACTGATGAAGGGGGGTGGGATGTTGGACAGTGTTGATGCTGAGGGAGCACTTTTCAGCAGTAGCCAAAACACCAGTGTGCTAACAGCACCCTTCTAGCTACCAGTGCAAAGCACTGCACTATGAGGGCTGCCGTGGAGAAAATTAACTCCTTCTCATCCAGGCCCATACAGCATCTCTGTCTTGTGCTGCAGAAACCTCTGGCAAGGAGGTGGGACCATTGCCCGAGTGTAAATGCTGACTAACCAAAGCCTATTGTTGTCAGACAGAGAAGTGCTGGGAAGCCCCTGCTCTCCATTAGGACCTCACAAATCCTGAAGCAAAAAGTAGGTACATTTCAGCTGGGCTTGATTCTGGAGCTGTAGAGGGTGCAGGTGTCCTGGTGCTGGCAGTGCAGTGTCTATGAAGAGAAGCCAGGGCATCCCAGTACTGGACATAGCTTGTTCCAGACAGCTCAAGCCCACCCACTGCAGGGCACAGCTGAGCCCACTGCTGAGGAGGGGGCACCTTGGGGTAAAGATGTTTAGGAAAGAGGTGAAAACATCACAGAGGGAGGAGGAAGGAACGGAAAAAGTGAGAAACAGAAGAACAAATGCCAAAGTGAGAGAATGAGGAGGAGGAGGAGGTAGGGTAGAGGGAAAGATGATTTAGTTTTCGTCATTGTTTCTCACTATCCTACTGTTTTGTTATGGGAAAGGAATTAAATTAGTTTTCCCCAAGCTGCATCTGCTTTGCCTGTGATGGAAACTGATGAGTGATCTCCCTGTCCTTATCTCAACCCACGAGCTTTCCACCTGACTTTCTCCCCACTCTCCTCCTGAGGAGGGGAGTGATTGACAGAGAAGATGGTGGAGGTCTGCAGCCATCCAAGGTTAAATCACAATCCACCACCCACTGTAGGTATTCAGAAGTGATCTTGGCAACTCCAGGCTTGCGTATCTGGGAGTTCAGGACCAAAAATATACCTGGGTGTGAGTAAGCATGAAGTGTTTCAGGAAGAATAGGTTGGCTTCCCTGGAAACCATACAAGCTAAATGATGGATGCAGTCAAGTTCACAGGGGAAGTGGAGTCCAGATGGGGGAAAGTCCAAAGGTTTACTGTAACATTATGTATGTACATGTTATGATACTTCAGGATTCTTTTTTAATTCATTTAAACATGAAAACTAAATCCTTTGAAAGCACAAAATAGAAATTCTTCACTGAAATGAAATCTCATGTTACCTGCTGTTATAGACTAATTGCTCACAATCAGTGAACCCTTATCTTTTTCATTTCAAAATTATTAGTACTGCTTTAGTTATTAGTGTAATTTGGTGTTATCCTTTTTTCATTCCAAATTAAAATGCACCATGATATGCTCTAGAATGAATAAGAAGTTTAATTATTTTTCCAAGGGAAAACATTCAATTTAAGTTTATATTCAATACTCCTGTGGAATACATCAGTATTATCATAAAAGTCAATTTTGGTGTGTGAGTAAAATAATTGAAAATTTTGTGGTGTGTTTGTGGTTAAAAGGCTCAGCTGACAGTAAATTGATACAAGAATTCATCAGTATCAAATAGTCTATATTCTTTCTTTTAATGAACATTCCCTGTAACTCAGCTTTCCTTTTGCTAAACCATTCCTTGCTTCTGTCTGATCCCTCAGACTTTTACTTAGACATCTGGGCTCTGAATCTTATTTAGTGAATCACTGATTCTCTTTTGAGTAACAGACAACGATCCCATACTTAATAGCTTGGTCTCTAGCTACTTTTACTTGTTTTACTTTTTTACTTTGGCTTATCACAAGAATCACAGATATCTAGTTATCTATTAGCTTAATTCAGATTCCTTCTGAACAATTTTAATCTTCAAAATTTTTTGGCTGAGATTATCCAACTGCTAAACTAGCCTTTTCAAGCAAGTTTATTGAATCATTAGAGATAATGCCATTCCTTGTCTTCATATGAGCTTTGAGATGATCTTCTGGGCTGTTTTGAATGTGACTATTGAATTTTCATAAAATATAAATCATATGGATTTGTTGGACAGATATTCAGAATGCTTGATTTGATTAGAATGCTCAAATTTAAAGGTAATCTTGCCTGTTTGTGTATTTTTAAAAGATGGAAAGACCTAATTCCTAACTTTGAATTTTCATTTTATGTTGATTTTTAAAATTATTATTATTTTAACGTTTAATGGTGATTTTCAGATTTTCTAATCTACACTACCCCACAATGCTTCCTACAGTAAAACATCTTTATTTGCTCATTTCAGTCTTGGCTGGTTTATGACAGAGAACAACCAGTGTGTATGGAAGTCAAACATCATTACACTCAAGTCTAATTAGTCTGTTCTTCCATTTTCACAGGAATGTACCTCATTCATTTTCATTGTTTGACTGCATCTCACTTTCCTATTTGGTCTTTCAGCATAAAGTCTTTATGGGTATAAGATTAAAGGACTTTTTTTGACCTCTATATTACTTCCAGGTCAGCTTTCTGCTATTTAAATCTGAACTTTCTTGGGTTTGCATATATATATATCCAATTTGCCACCTCTGGATCCTTGTCAAAACATTGAACTTCCTGTAACAGTAATTGCAACTCTCTCTATTTACCGGTTTTTTGACATTTGCATTCTATAAAATCTAAGCCAGTGAAGCACTTAAGAGCCAAGGGGTAAAATATCTCACCACCGTTGTGACGCTGTACAAAATCTTATGGTTATGCAGTTTCAATTATGCATTTGGACAGTTCACTGAATTTTTCCTTCAGTACTCCCTGCAGCTATAAATTGTCTCAAAGGAGCTGGAAGGGAATCAGAAAAACTTTGTTCCATAGAATTAATGGTTATGTTTGTTCAAAAATCCCTAAGTTGGAAACACCATGAACCTGAAGGTTTCTCTGCCTTGTGTCTGGGCCAGCATCACTATTTCAATATGCATCTCACAATTCTGTTCCTTACCCTTTGAATCATTGCTCTCTGGCAACAATATCAAGGTGAGACTAATGATGTGAACAACACAGGTTATTTAACTTGTCTTGTATATATAAGCTTCAACTTCCTTGTATTGAAATATCCTTTTTTCTAACTTAAAGACTTTTTATCAGAATAGAACTGAACAGGACTGTTTTTTTCCAAAGTGATCTTTCTTTTACCAGAGAAGGATTTCTTTGCAAGTGAAAGAGATAAAAGATATTTTAGGGAATGCTGAGAAAATGAAGACGTGGCTAGATTTGTGCAAACTATAGATGCAGTTAAAAATTGTACTGACTAGGTCATTAACCATAATGAGTGTGTATAGGAAACTAGAGGAGTGTACATTATCTGCATTCCAGCTGTTTCTCAGTGAGGATGAAGGAAAATGAAACTTCATCTGGGAAATTTTGTTTCTTTTCTCCTGTGATATGTTTAAAGCACATCTGTTACAAAGGTAAAAAGGATATTATGTCAGAATTGCCAGGAGAAAGATCTGATTGTTCTTTTAATTTTACAGTGACTGCAGGTAGTTAAATTCTTCAGCCTAGCTGTAAATGTGTTTTGAGAGAGAATTATATGTTCCGTTCCATTTGTTCGGAAGTTCTTCAGAGACTTACAGTTACAAAAGTAACCTAGAATCACAAGTACAGTGAGAGATAGGCAAGACATGATACTTCTCATGACTACTATAAAGAAGATCCATATCGGAGGTCTTGCTGTTCTAAGGCTAGTCTGAAAGATTATCGTCGACCACAGGATATACTCACCTATGTACACAGGACCTGGAAGCAGATATGGAAGATGGAAGTATGGATGGGATGCTGGGGAGGGATATGCAGCGATGCTCTGATGTGCTGAAATGGAACTGAAAGATAAAAATTCAGATGGAGTTACAAATTGAGAGAGATAGGAAAGAAAATAAATTATGAAAGAGAATAAGAAAGGCTCTTAGTTTTACATTGGAAACAAAAGGAGAACCAAAGAATGATTTTGGCATGTTGGATGGGGTGGTTTGTCAATAATGAAGGACACAGAAGAGTCTGAAGTCCTTGCTACCTTCTTCTACCCTCAGTCCCTGGGACACTTTGACACAAATTCTCCTAGATGCCAGTTTAAGACACATAAAGGTCAAGAAGGTGGTCTGGGACAATTAGATTGGTCTATTCAGGGCACACTCCTGTACCAATGATTGTGTCCTCTCTGAGAAGATGGCTGGCACTAGGGAGATCAGTGAATGATATTTGCTTTAGCAGTGTCTAAGACAGACAATATTACCCATAGCATCATTGAATCTAAGCTGGGGAGGTAGGTACTATATGGGCTAATTATAAATGGGAAAAAATTTGCTGTACCATTACGGTTAATGGTTCAAAATCTAACTGGCAACCAATTGTGAATGGTGTTTCTTGTGTAATACTGAAGTTGATGCTACTTAACATCTTAATCAAGTCTGCTTAGGGGACAGAATATTTCATCATTAGTTTGAGGTGAGACCTCAGAATGGGAGGACTTCTTGATACACTGGATGGCAGGGTTTCCTTTCACAGAAACCTTGACATACTAGAGACAGACTCCAACAGAAACTCAACAATTCAGCAAATACAAAAAGTCCTGCTATCTGAGATGGAATAAACTCATGGAACATTACAACATGCCAGCCAGAAAGATGCTGTGCAGAAAAGGATTGTGCAGCCCTGGGGGCAAAAAACCACCTGCCTCAATGAAAGCTGACTGCATACTGTGTTAGTAGCAGTGTAGCCAGTGAGTCAATTATTCCTTTCTCTTTGACACCTTCAGGGCATATATATGATACTCTGCCCAGTATCATTTTTTCCTGTACAAAAGAGAGATTGAAAAGCTTCAGAAAGTCCAGAATTTGGTTAAGAAGATAATTAGGGAATGGAGAATATGATGCAGGAGGTGAAGAAAACTGAATAGGAGTTTTTCAGGTTGGAGAAGAGAAGATCAAGGACATCTAATTGCAGTCTACTAAAAGTTAAAGACGTTTATAGAAAAGACATGACCATACTTCTGACAACCATTCACAGTGAAATAACAAGAGGAAATAGACACAAATTGCAGCAAAAGGCCTTCCAGGAGGATACATAAAGAAAAAAATTCGAAAATCATACTGAGGGTGATTAAGCATTACAGCAGTTTTCACAGAGAGGCTGTGAGAACTCCATCCTTGGAGATATTCAAAGCTTGGCTCGACAGGGCCCTGAACTGCCTGACCTAACTTTGTTCATGATCCTGCTTTAAGAATCATGTAGACAAAATGACTTAGAGAGATCCCTTGCAACCCAAAGCATTTTATGTTTCAAAAACATTTCAGGATCATTGTCTACCATTATTTGCAGTGTAGTCGAACTGCTTGGGTTTTTTTCCTGGACTTGAATTGATTCAGCTTACCGTTTGGCCCACATTCTTAGTTACTACAAATCCTATTTCCTCACATTTGATCTACTGTTGTTGCTTGACTAATGATTTCCACAGAAGTTGTTCTTGTGATAGCTGGTAAGCCTGAGTTTTGGATCATTCCATATCAGTTATACCCCTGCACTCCCAGAAATAAGTGGTCTGAGTGCTAGTCTTTGAATAACTTGTGTCTTCCCATAAATTTTCATACTAAAATATCTATACACCTGTGTACAGGCTTCTATCCTTACAGATTGAATCATGGTCTGGACTGAGGCTTTGAATCAGGCTACTGCATTGTATCACCCCTAACTGTGCAACTGGATGGACTGGATAAAAATGTGGAATTGTACTAACTTGTCCAGCTCTTTGCTTTTCTTCTTGCTCTCTGAAAGGCTTCTCTTGCTCACCTGCTCTAGGCCAAGCATCCTAAGTGGATACCTTCCTCTCCCTGTCGTTTTATTCTGTATGCCTCTAGAAAACTTCCTATTTCTGAATAGAAAGAGGCAACTTGCATCCTCTGCACACTGCAAAATAAGTACTGATTTTTAAATAATGCTTTTAAGCATTATGAGTAATGTTATGAATTATTATACTTCTGTATGATGGTATATAAAAATGCAACCTCAGATCACCCTGAAATTTGCAGCATCAGTTCAGAACTAAATAAAATTAGAAAGTATATTCATTCTGTATTTATCTGAATATAAAATAAAATAAAATATTTTGTTGATTATTCTATTGATATAAATTAAAGCAGGAAGACTAAGGTTTAAATATCAGCCAAATTCCTGTAATTCCTGTATGGAAGAACAACTCCTTGGGTTAGTACAATTAGTACTTCAGTTACATCAGTCATATGTTATATCATTTGCATGTGTGTTTGTATCGGTTATTAACTATGAAATTGATGATGAATTCTAAGTAAAAATCCTAAACTGAGGTCCCCTTTTCACAGCATCACAGAATCATAAAATTATTTCTTTTAAAAAGAACTTTTAAAGGACATCCAGTCCAATGATCTTGCAATGAGCAGGGGCATCTTCAGCTACACCAGGTTGCTCAGATCCCCATCCAAACCCAGCTTTGGATATTTCCAGAGATGGGGCATCTAACACTTCTCATATCAACCTTTTCCTGTGTTGCACCACCCTCATGATAGGAAAATTCTTCCTTCTATCTAGTCTGAGTCTACCCTGTTTTGGTTTAGAACTGTTATCCTTTGTCTTTTTGCAACACTCCCTGACAAAAAGCCTGTCTACAAAAAAACCCAAAACTCAGGCAGGTTTGATGCCATGACTATTTCCCTGGGGAGGCTGTTCCAGTGCCCAGCCAACCTCTGGGTGAAGAATCTTTTCCTGACACTTAACCTAAACCTTCCATAAAACAACTTCCCTTCGGTCCTGTCACTGATCACCACAGAAAGGAGATCAGTGCCTGCCCCTCCTCTTCCCCTGACAAGGAAGCTGTAGCTTGGTAAGGTCTGCCCTCAGTCTCTACTTCTCCAGGCTGAGCAAGACAAGTGACCTCAGCCACTCCTTGGATGGCTTCCCCTCAAGGCTCTTCACCATTTTTGTTGCCCTCCTTTGGATGCTCTCTAGCATCTCTAGCAATCTAGATGCTCTCTAGGATTCCTTTGAATCCTGTGTCCAAGTAATTTATGAAGATGTTGAAGAGCACAGGGCCAAGGATGAAGCCCTGTGCAACCCCACCAGTGCCAGGGCACCAGTCTGATGTCACCCCATTCACTATAGTGCTTTGCATCCAACCCAGGAGCCAGTTGCTCACCCATCACATGATGTGCTTATCCAGCTGTGTGCTGGACATCCTGTCCAAAAGGACACTGTGAGAGACAATATCAAAAGCTTTACTGAAATCCAAAATGATTTTATCAACTGGCTTCCCTTGATCAGCTCAGGGGGTTACCTTGTCATAAAAGGAAATTAGGTTTGACAAGCAGGACTTTCCCCTCATGATGCCATGATAGCTTTGACCGATGATTCTGTTGTCCTTCAGGTGTTTTTCAATATCTCCCAGAATAATCTTCTTCCTAATTTTAACAACCACCGAAGCGAGACTGGCAGTTCTATACTGTCCAGGGTCATCCTTCATGCCCTTCTTGAAATCTGGGGCAATGTGAGCCAGTTTTCAGTCAACTAGGACCTCTTCAGATTCTCAAGATTGTTCAAAAATCGTTGAGGGAGGCCTTGTAATGACCTAAGCCAGAGCTTTCAGTCTTCTCAGATGAATCCCGTCGGACAACATAGACTCATAGGGATACGCCTAGAATAGTAGTTTGTGAGAAAGTTCAGGACTGACACAAATTTTGTCATTCTCACAGCCATGGTACTCTAGCTCAGATCTCTGGGAGCCCCATCACCACTGGTAATGAAGATTGAAGCAAAGAAAGAATTTAAACATCTCTGCCTCTTCTGTGTCCCTGTTTGTGAGGTGACCATTCTCATCAAGTAACCTAGTCCAGCCACTCCACTTACAGCCAGGATCAGCTAGAGCGAAACTGTTCTGTTTGTATTCAGTTATTCTGAATATCTCCAAAGATGGAGACCCCACAACCTCTCTGGGAAACCTATCCTAAAAATAAAAAGTTTAAGATTAATTTATTGTATTTCAGTTTGTGCCCAGTGCCCCCTGTTCTGTCGCTGGGTACCACAGAAAAGATAATGATTGTCTCATCTTCTCTTCTTCCCAATCAGATATTTATTTGATGAGATCCTCCTTAGGACTTCTCTTCTGAAGGCTGAAAAGTCACAACTGCTTGAATATCTGCTCATACATGAGGTGTTCCAATCCTTGGTCGTCTCCATGACCCTTCACTAGATTTGCTTTATTATGTACACATCTCTGCTGTACCGGGAACTCCAGAACTGGACCCGTTAGTACAGATGTGAGGTGGTGAGCAGAGGCACAGGATTGCTGGCAATGTTCTTCCTAGTGCAGCCGAGGATACTGGTGACCTCTCTTCCTTCAGAGCACATTGCTGACTCATTAATTTGTTTTTACACTGGGATGCTTAGTTGAGAATTTAATTTATTTAAAATGGCATCTTAGTGATTGGTGATAAAACTCATTTACCACTTCTATTTTTCTTCAAAATTGAAATGAGGGCTCTGAGATGCATGCATTACTGCTTAAAATCATCTGTATTTTATCTGGGTTTTTTTAAAAGTTTTTAAAGGATCTGTCAGCATCAGGGGAATTATATAGCATGCATGATCTTAATGAACCATGCATGGCCCACAGGTTTTAGCTTTAGTGTTTAATACAATGATCTGATAAAGTTTTTATTACTCCATCTGGCTTTTTATTGGCATGTTCCTGGATAGGTACATTTATCTGCAGTAGCTCTGAGGGTGATCACGTTGGTTGAAATGCCATGTCTTCCTTGCTGAACGAAGGCACATTGCAGACACATTTCAGAGATGCTTTGGATTTAGACAGAGTGATATAAATTTCAAACTGATATCTTCACTCCTGTCACATAACACATCTTTCTTACATTAAAACATTTCTTTATCTTTCACATATCTCTCTTATTTCATCACTTGGGAATTCCTTACCAACCCATTCAAGACTGAAAACTGAAGTTACTTAGCTACTTGTACGAGGAAAATGTATTAAAAAAACAAAATAATGTGCCATTATCTTTCTTCCCTGCATATAAGCAATATGGAATGTTCTCTGTTTTATGAAATCTGTATTTATGGATCAGAGATTTATTTTATTTTGCTTTTTCCTTTTTTTTTAACAGGATACAAAAAAGGAAACTCTGAGCCCAGTCTTGTCTGTATTTTACTGACAGCATGAAATTGTCTTGCTGTCCCAGAGGTTAATAAGAAAAAAATCTTTTATCAGACATCAAAGAAAATGCAAAATTATCACAACAGAAAGCAATATTCTTTCATTCGCTAATAATAAACAGTGCACGTTGCTACAGGAAACAAACGTACCCAACTGAATAGATAAATCCATAAATAAGAGCTGACTTTTTGCTTTAACAAAGAAACAAGTAGAAAAATATTCCGCATGTGGCTGAAGCCAAACTGTGTTAGCAATAATGAGATTTACTGGAAAACACACTGCTTTTAGTGGTCCTTTAGCCCTATCCACTAACACAATATGTAAACTTATAATAGAAAGCAAACCTCTGGTTGAAGAGCTCTCCATTTTAAGGCAAGAGCAACATTAAACATTGACAGACTGTATTTTCAGATTAACTTCATAACTAGAAAGAAAGTAGAAATTATTAGGATCCAATAAAAGGGTTCACACCCTTTCAGCAGGCCTTAGAGAGAATGTATTGCCTAAATCCAAAGAGCTGTTGCTGAGAAACCACTCAGTTGCTACTTAGCTCAGGAATTTCATAAACTTTGCAAACCCCTGCTATCCTGGTAGTGGGAATTGAGAGGTTTCTTCTGGATGTGTTTTGAAAGAAATGCGTGAGCCCTGATAATGCTCAAGGATCAAAGTTATAGTTCATATTTTCAGGGAAGACTTCAATGCCATGAAGGCTGAGTACGTCATGTGTCTTCATAAATTTGTCTGGATAGAGAGACCATGTGCTGTATGCACTCTGTTCTCAGTGTTTTCTTAGAGACCAGTCTGTTTCATATTGCATTTGGAGAGCAGCAAAATACCTTCCCAGGGCCTGTTCAAATTTGCCACACTCCTGCTTGAGACTTCAGTGCTTACCTTTGGGCAGATGTCTAAATGCCCAGGCTTGGGGAATCCCAAGCAGCTTGAGCAAAATGTAACTCAAAAAAAAGCCATTGAATATATGTCATCTGAACCCTAAGTCTTTGCTTAATCTTGAATCATCTGAATTCTCAATGCATATAGGCCTTGTGGAGATCTGACTTGTTTTTCTGTCATGAAAAGTCTAATAGACCTCCTTTTTGATCTGAAGATTTTATTTAATTTTAGATTTCTCACTTTGAAAATGCACTCTTACTTTGATTTGATTTTAGTTTGCTGGTATTTTGCTTCTCAGTTCCGTTTAGCAACAAACACTAAACAAGCTACCAGAAATCATTCTGAACTTTCAATAATAATTGCAAAAATGTCTTGTAATGCCAGAAATAAGCTAGGACTTCACTTTAATAGTGCTAATACTTTTTTACCTTGAATGAAAATGAAATATCTGAGCTTTATTGTCTAGAATTGTTATATTTAACATTGTTATCACACCAAGAAATAAACAATTGTTTAAGGAAATGGGTGAGAGTTGTTCTCAGTGCTACAGTGCTGAGTCAGTCATGCAGAACTAATATCCTGGCTGTCTCTGAATGCACATAAAGCTGCTCTGTAGCTGCTGCTGACAATGAACTAGTGACTGGAAAAAGGAATCTTAAACACAGTCACATCTCTTGACTGTTAAAATCCTTTACACAAAGCATGCTGATCTAATGTACTGTAGTAAGCAGTATCTTTTTTTTTTTTCTTGTTAGTAAAAGAAGTTTTAATACCTGAAGCTGTTGCTAAGTAACCAACTGCTTCAAAAATACATCTTCCTTGATAATAAAACTGGTTTGTTTATCTGCTAATTAATATAGCTACATTGGAATTTCAACATTGGTATTGCATAATGGGAAAAATACCTTAACAAGAGAAGATTGTCATGCATAACTGAGGATGTCTCATTCATGTGGGGAGCATATTACAAGTCACTTAATCAGAAAATTTGTATTTGAATACAACTGTCCTGCAGTTTAGAAGCAAAATGCAAATAGAAGTAAGATGCCTGTGTGAAAAGGGACTTCCCTGTTTCTTTAGCTACATCATATGGTGCAGAAAAATAGAACTGATGCTGGTCCATCATATATGATACTTAGAGTATCCTCACTGATATTTTTGCTTTCATAAATGAATTGAACTTGTTTGAATGGTGTTTCAATGCAAAGATTCTCAGAATCAAAAAAATCCACAAACAATCCACCAAAAGAAAAAAATAAATGCAGTCATGTACATAGATTAACTAAGAGTGCAAGAAAATGGAAGATGCCCACAAGCAGCAATAATGCTTCTAGCTTAATGTAGATCGAGTGTAATTCTTCAAATAAACTTTAATGGCTGCAAGAAGAAGGTGGGAGGAAAATGCACTCAGATCCAAGTTTGCAGTGTAACAGCCCACACAGGGATGTAAATGAAGATTTGAACACAGGATTTGCTCAGTGAAGCAGAAGGTTTTACTGCCCTCTAGTAAAATGCAGTTACGAAACTGTCTTTTAAAATATATGCATGCTGAGTAAACCATTTCAGTTATTGTTACTGAAAATGTGATTAGTCTTGGAGTGTCATCTCATTGTTTCCCTAGTCAAAGAATAAAACATTTACGTTCAATCTAGAATGAATTATTTTTGAATTAAGGAAAATAGCAATAATGAAGCACAAAAAGCAAGGTCTCTGTGGCTGCATCTGCATGAACAAATCTCATGCCAAATTTTCAGCACTGTTATTAGCAAAAGACTAAGTGGTAGCACAGTGCAAAAATTCCTGGGTCCTAACTACAGGGAAACTTACCCTGTCATTAGCATTGTATCAGCACTGAATTAGCAGCTCAAGAGTGAGCATGATTTGTGTCCTTTAATTTCTGGCAGCAGCAACTCTGAGAATTAAATGGCAGATGAACTCTTTACCTAGTGCTATAGAGAACTGGAAGGCAAGTTGCAGGGAAGCTGTAGCTTTTTAAAAGTGTGACACAAAGGAAAAAAATAAATGAAATCATAGTGTTGTTGCCATGCAGATAGCTGTGCCCTGCAGTGCTGTGCCACTGGATTACTCCTAACAAGGATGGCATGAAAGGATGCGTGAGGCTGTCATCTTAAAAAACCTGACACTGATGGCGATTGTTGTAACTGTGTACACTGTCACTTGTTACACAGTGCAGGCTCTGCCTCTCAAACAGCTGCAGGAGTGCTTGGGAAAGGGCAAGCACTAACTGCAGCCTCACAAAGTACCTAGTGAGTTTTTCCCTTTTCCCCTGCCTCTTACCTTTCTTTCTTTCTTTCTTTCTTTCTTTCTTTCTTTCTTTCTTTCTTTCTTTCTTTCTTTCTTTCTTTCTTTCTTTCTTTCTTTCTTTCTTTCTTTCTTTCTTTCTTTCTTTCTTTCTTTCTTTCTTNTTCCTTCCTTCCTTCCTTCCTTCCTTCCCTCTCTCCCTCCCTCCGTTTTTATTTTTTTCCCTCAAATGTAAAGTATAAAACTGGCAGGTTTTTCAGGAGCCACATCGGCCCTCTGGGAAAATTAGATTTTCAGTTTTCAACATTAGTCACTGCAAAGTACAAATATTCTGTCAATCCTACCACTGTGTTTGTATAGAGGAGTGTTCAATCTCCATATATTCTTATTTATATAACTTCATAAATAACACCTGGGGAAAATGGGGCTAGAAATGGGGAAGTAGTTCTAAAAGTAAATAAAAATTAAAATAAACATTAAGAAATAGAAAGAGTTTATATTCATTCATAGAAAAGATCCAAATGGACGGTAATGTAGCTTATTCTCCTACCTCTTGCCTCCCTCTGCCAGGGACCAAGAATACCAGGGGCAATATCTTATGCAAGGACTACCACAGAGAGACATTCCAACCTGTGATGCTACCTTTGCATACTCTCTCAAGGTCAACCCATAACCTGAATGCAGAAACTCAGTCCTGTCTTGTACATCGGTGGTGGTCTGGAATCAGAGAACCATAACTGGTTTCCTGACCTTTCCTTTGAGATCTGCAAGGTGAGAAATCAAGCTCTCAAGCACTCCAATACTTTGTCTAATGCAGGAACAGATGCTGAAAAAACACAGTTTTAGGCATTTGTCATGACATGAAGACTCTTATGTTATTTTCCAATCCAAATTCATGCACTCCTAGAAAAATAGGTCTGAAAGAGGCTGTGGGTGATAAACTAATTCAAATTTCATACAGATAGTAGAAAAATTTGTGCTCAGTTGTTGTTGACAAATGTTGTCACTAACTAGCCTGTCCTTGAAAACCTCGAATAGCAGCTACTGCAGGTACTCCAAGGTCTTTTCATTAGGTAAGATCCCTAATGAATCTTTACTTTTAACTGCTCTCCTCTTTGCAAGCTACTTGCCTCTTTCTTTAACTCCTTGACTGAGTACTGCTCACTTAAAAGCTGTTTTACATTTAACTCTCCTAATGATTTATACAGTAAAAGCATATGAGGGAAAAATATATATTTTTTGAACTTCCTGGAAACCCTAAGCTTACTTTTTAAACACCATAGGTTTATTTAAGATATATTTTTTCCCTTTCACTTAAACTTACTTAAATAAGAGAACACAGTCTATTGGTTTTAATTTGAAAATTAATAATTTTTGTATATTTACACTACATTGTGCATGTGACAGGTATTGCATTTTGATCATTTGACCTCCTATTGTACATTAGTAACATTATTTATTATCCTTTTGTTGACTTATTGTTCTGGTACTGTGAGCATATTTGGGGTTTTGAGCTATGTGATCACTTGATCAGATTTATTTGTATTGAGTTTTGTACAATTAGGTAGAAGCTGTGTAAGTGCTGTTTCATGTGGATGAAAGAAACTTACTCTTGTGTTAGGCACTTGGATAAAAATACTTTCCATGATTTGTGTCTGCATGTTAGACAGCTGTATAATCTTATATTTCACCTGAATTCTGAAAGGATCTAGATGTGCAATGGTGAAAAATAAAGACTTCAGAGAGCCCTCTAGATAGGTAATACAGCCACAGCTGTCACCATCGTCTCCTTTTAGATTCACGTAAATAGCAACAAAATATTTTCTTCATAGCTGCATTCCAAAATACGGCCCATATATCTATGGGCATTGTGCAGTAAAGCAAAGAAAGAAGTTGGATGCTTTCAACTGAAAGAAGGATGGGTATAAGAATCTTAAGTGAAAAAGTCTCAATTTGTTTTAATTTAAAGTCAGGACCTGAATAATGCACTGAGAAAATGTCCTGATGAGGCTTGAATGCCTTTATTTAGTTACATTGTTTTTAGCAGTCACCATCACTTTTAGATGCAGTTCCTAACCTAATCTTTATTTCTGTCCCTTTTCACCAACACCAAAATTCTGTAAGTAGAATAAATAAATAATTTTTAAAAATGAAGGACAGTTCTAAAAAATTCCAGTAATATTCTAAGTTACATTGTGACCACAATGTGGCCCATGCATTTCTTGTCCCTGGAGATCTCAGAGTTTCTAAGTTCTCAGCAAATCGAATTGTGTGACAGGATCATAACTACATCTAAATGAAAAATGTGATTCTATCAACATGTTAAAATTTTCCTATCAGGAATCATATGAAATTACAGCCTTTGGAAATTTTAAGAAAATAAAAGTGTAAGGAGCTTGCCTCCTGTTTGATACATAAACCACAGTTTGTTCCCTGCCCATTCAGCATTTAATTCACAGTCTTGTCCTCATAAGCCATCTCCTGTGTGAACATTTGATGAGGAAGGCCCTGGAGTGTAAATGGGGAAGTGCATATTCACATCTCTGCTATGCCTGATTTAGACCAGAACAGTGATTTTCAGCCTTTGCTCTGTAGACCCCTGTGGTTTTCAAACCAGCAAATAAAAAGCCAACTTCCCATATGCTGCAGAAGTTTACAGACATGTGACATTTCTGAAAAGATCCATGTCTCCTTTGGGAAATTTATGCAGGTAAACAAACTGAAAAGGACTGAGAAACTCTGGCCTAAAAATTTGGGTTAGTCACTCTCAATGGTTGCTTAGTTCTCATGCTGTTTGGAAGCTCATGTGGTTTTTGGATGAAATTGTTTCGCTTCATAGGAGGGATTATGTATTCACTGAATGGGCGGGGCAAAGGCTGTCTTTGAAGTCTCTGCAAAATAAAGGTATGGAAATATTGAGGAAAAGTTTAACGGCTTGAACAGATGCTTATTTAGAGCTTAGAGGCTGTTGTATTCTTTTTCTTTCTTTTCCTTTTTTTTTTAAAAATCAATGCTCTACAGTAATAAAATCTTCTACAAGACAAGAGAATGATGAAAATTAAATCACTTTAAAGAAAATGGTGAGATTAGGCTTTCTGTATATTTATGAATCCTGAAAAATGCATGGATGAAATCAGCATCACCAATTCACTCCTGTTGTTCTCCCTCATACTGTGAGTCTTTCCGAATCAGTAACAAAAATAGGAATGATTGAATCAGTGAAGCTGTGAACATTACAAGATGCACACTCCAACAAACATAAAATGCGTGAGTGCCTGGTGAGCATTAGGAAATCTGTCACTATGAACAATTGAAGATGACAAGTTTAAACAGACCGAGGAATTCCAGTGTTAACTTACTTTCAAACAAAATATTTTCAAAATTGTAGTAATCACTGGGGTTTTTTTGTTTTTTTTTTTACTGAAGATTAGCTGTGTGAGAAAGAAGTTAATTTAAACTCCTTTTACATAAATAAAAAAAAAAAGATTCTGGGAAAACCAGTAAAAATGGACACAAGAGCATTTGTGCACTGATCACTTTCTCCTTTTTGCTAGTACTTTGAAGAACGCCTTCCGGTACTATGAGTGCTGGATGACTAACCCAATATCACAGCCTCTCATGGGGAGCTGAAGGTGCCTCGGCTAACAAGTCCTCCCTTTTCTGTTGTTTTCTTGAAAAGAAGGGAATGCTCTATGTTTGAAAAGTCTACTGTTTTCCTCATTAGCTTATGAGAGTCTTATGTGGGACTGATTCTGTACTGGAAGTGCTCAAGCCCTGCAGAGACTCCCCATCCGGCAGCTTCAGGAGCACCGACCGTGCTGGCTGTCACAGCAGGGTGTCAGGCGTGGGGAGTGACCACTGAAAGCATCAAATGCAGTTTGCCTCCGTGGTGGTCTGTTCTGTGAGTTGTTTTAGCTTGTTTAATTCTACAGAGAAGAAGATGGGGAATGATAATGAGGGCTGAGGAGAGTGGGACTGTCTTGAGATAGTTAATACTGCTCTCAGTAGGCAGATGGATTATCTGTAAGAAGGAATAAAATTTGGGTTTTTTTGAAAGCAACTCTAAGCTTCAGGGAAATTATTTTCTGCTATATTTTTGGGCACAGTCTCATCTGCAAGATATTTAAATATGAATAGCCCTTTAGCACATAACTTCTGCTCATTTAGCTATCAAAATAGTTTTGTTGGTTTTAGTCTTTAACCTTTAACCTAAATGATAGCAGTAGAATACCAAGGAAATCTTTGTAGTGTCTGTGGACATAATAAGGGTAAAGTGTCAGAAAGTAGCTTTCTGTCTTTCTTACCAGTTAATATATTCTAGTATAAACACTTTGTAAATAACCTGTGCACTTTCATATTTCAACTTTCTTACTTATACTGCATGTTAGATGGAAGTGCTAACTTTAAAATTAGTCATCCTAATGTGCAAAGCACTGCAAAAAGATGGATGTTTTGAACATAACAGGCTTTACATTAAACTCCAGCACAGATTAGATGAATTGTGGAATTATGTCTAATACTCTTAAGGGGTTTTAGTGATCAAACACACAGTAGATCCATGCTGACATTAGGTCTAGCACATCTAAAAACCACATAATAGAGATCCAGGGTTCTACAGACCTGCAGTCGTACTGGTTTATATTTAAACTTCTACAATGTGAAAATGTTGACTGAAAACGCCCATTTTTTTATAGTCAACAGTAACTCCAGTGGTGTTTCTGGGCAGCCCTGTCCCTCGGTAGTTCACAGGTTGCTGTATGTATCTGCTGCAATACTGTGTAGCCCTCTCGCACTGTAAGTAGACTGCTACTTGCAAATTATACTTTACTGCTAAAGTGCTAAAAATATTTCTGCCTCCATCATAGGACATTGATGTGAAGTCTGTTATGACAACATATGAAGTTCTATACATTTGTAATAGTATATTTTTTGAGAGACTTAAATTAATTTGTTTTATGCACCACTGATTTGCTAGTGTTCACTTATCACTGAGGAATGCTTTTTCCCATCCACAGTATGGATTTAATCTTAGTAATTTTATTCTCCTAGACTATTTCATAAGATAGGGAGAGGTATCTAAAGCCCATGGCATCTGAGACAGATAAACCCCTTGCCTGAAATCTCCTGTCTTTGTCCAGGGCTCGACTAGTCAGCTGAAGTTAGGTGAGATGAGTCTCATGCACAGTATGGAGGGCAGCTACAGCAGAGCTTCAGATCCCTCAAAATGGGAAGTGTTCCTCATGTTTACAGAGAACTTTGGTTGCTGTAAGAAGTCACAGTGAATAGTTCAGTGTGGTTAAGTACAGTGACTAATGAAAAAGCTGGTAAGTTTGAGTTGGAAACAGATCAACTTTAAGTAATGAGCTAGGTGTGACTTTTTGCAGCAAAGGATGAAATTAAATTACATTTTTACTAGTAGTCAGACTGCATAAAAAATAGCGCTTTCTGTATTGCTATCAATGAATATGTGCATTTTAGACATTTCTAAATGTTTGGTTTTTTTTTTTTTTTCATTATACAGCCTTATTATGTAAGGTGAAACAAAATGAAAAAACAAATTGGATCTACATGGAAAAGTTCTGGTAGCTTGGGGCTGTGTGAGCAGCCTTTGTGAGGAGACATCAGGAGCTGCACTTATGTTAGAATGAGATCCAGCTGGCTCCGAGACAGACCCACTGCTGGGTAAAGCTGAGCCCATCAGAAACATCAGGAGCACCTCTGTGGTAGCATATTTAAGAAAGGGAAAAAATACTGCACATCAGAAGCTGGGATAGAGGAGCGAGAATATGTAAGAGAAACAACTGTATAGGCCCCAAGGTCAGTGCAGAAAGAGGGGGAGCAGGTAGTCCAGGCCTACAACCAGGGATTCTCCTACAGCGTGCAGAGAGGGTGAAGTGACAGGTTTTTCCTTGCATCCCGTGGATATCCACTGTGAAGCAAATAGCCGCCTACTGCCTGCAGACAGCCCCACATCAGCGCAGGTGAATATCTCTTAAAAGAAGCTGTGACTCATGAAAGCCCTATGCTTGAGCTCTTGAAGTGCAGCCCATGGAGAGAACACCCCACAGGAGCGAGTTTGCTGTCAGACCTGTGACCCTGTGAGGAGGGAGAGCACTCCACAGAAGGACCCACGCTGGACCAGTCAGCCTGTGGGAAGGACTTATGTTGGAGAAGTTCATGAAGGACTGTCTCCAATGGGTGTGCCCTTATGATGGAGCAAGGGAAGAGTGTGAGGAGGAAGGAGCAGCAGAGATGGAGTGTTATGAACTGACCGCAACTGACTCTTTTCCCCATCCCACTGCACCACTTGAGGTACAGGAGGTAAAAGAGTTGGGGGTGAAGTTGAGCCTGGGAAGAAAGGAAGGGTGGGTGGAAGATGTTTTTTAAAAATTTATTTTTATTTCTTATTAATCTATTCTGCTTGGCAATAAATTAAATTTATTTTCCCAAGTCCAGTCTGTTTTCCCTGTGACAATTGGTAAGTGATCTGCTTTATCTCGGTCCATGCTTCATTGTCCCTCTGTCCCATCAAGGAGAAAGAGTGATAAGAGTAGCTTGGTGGGTGCCTGGCACCTATCAAAGTCAACCCACTCAAAAGTAAAAAAGAATTTTTTTGGGGAAGCTGAGACTGTGGAAAACAAATGTCAGGAAGGAGATGGAAAAGTGTCTTATGAGGGATGAGAACAAAGTCCCCAAAACTCTGAGGCTTCATCTATGCACAAGGCTATGAAGTGTAATTAGATACATGATTAATCATGGCTTAGCTACCAATCTGAATCTGTCCTGATGAAACCAGATTTAAACTTGCATAAAAATGTCTGTTCATGGGATAGGATAGTTTAACTAAGATAAAAATATAAGACAGTCTAGCAGAACTTGATGGCATGGATGATGAATTTCAGACTAATGTAAAAACAGCCCCTAAACAGTAGAAGATATAGAAGGTTGAGGTTTTTTAAAATAAATTTCCTAATAGGTTAGTCAGTCAAAAATGACTGTGTTTATTTCTATATTTTTTTGTTCAGTCAAAAATGACTGTGTTTATTTCTATATTTTTTCATTTAAAATTTCTCATACTTTATTTCTTCTGTATGCACCTGCGTGACTCCTGAATAACTCAGTCTATGTGAGCCACAGTAGACATGACTGTAGCATTTGAATAAAGAAATTGAAACATCTGAATTAAGCTTCCCCTTGCAGAAACACTTGTCAGTTACTGAACTGATCTGTTTCCCCTGTGAACTGATGCATAAGGGATTTTAAACATGTGCCACTGAAGTGCATTTTAAAGGCTGTTTTTTAAAAAAAAATTGTACAACCCTGAAATGTGTTTAACTTTCTCTTAACACTGCTTTGTTGGGCACTTGCCAAAATAAATTTATAATGCAACATGTATTATCTCATTTACCAGTTCAGAATTTTGTCTATGTCTGCATCCTCAGTATTGATAAAACTGAGAATTTTCTAGGAAAATGGTTAAATTCTAAAGGCAATTTCATGGTTTTGATCTTTGCGCACCAATCCCAAAAACAGAGAGAATAACCACAATGAGAAATGAGGGTATGGTCCAACAACAACTTCATACTTTGAAACAAAATGAGGAAAAGGATTTGGAGGAAATGAAGTAAAATGGGTTGATCTCCAGAATATATAATGAATGCAATATCTTACATAACAGGTAATACATCACCTGAACTTATTTTTTTCCTGTTTCAGGAATGGCTCACTTGCAGATAACACCAATCTGCATCACCCAGTAACAGAAAGCATATGATTTCCTTTGGAGACAGGCAGGGGAGCTCTTCACTCTGACATAATGGAAGTAGATGCTTTAGGAATACTTCAGAAAGACCGATGAGATGGATTTTATCATTTCTCAGAAAATGTTCAGATCTTTTTTGAGTAGCTTTTCTAATATGCATGTCAGAAAAGAGAAGGGCTATTTCTGATCTCCATAAAAGAAATGTATGAGTTAAATCTGGCAGTTATTACTATTTCTAGACTGAATTTTGATCTTAGTAGCATATTGCACTGGCTGTTTTGTAATTAGGTGCCATTAAAAGAGGATGTCTATCAAAATGTTAACAAGGATGGTGGTCAATCTCTGTCAGATTTATTGAAAGCAAATACATTTACAAGTTCCATCATAAATCTTGGTCAAGTAATGAGATTCTCAACTTATTTTCCATAAAGCGGTTATTGCATTATGCAGGCAAAATGTCATGGTACACAACAGTTCAATTTCATCAGCTCTTCACACGACAATGAAATAATAAACCAGTACTGTTCAAATTTTGATTTATTCCGTGTCATATATTAGCCTAGAGTACATGCATGTGTGGAATATTTTCCAGAATATATGTTAAAAAACCTGAAGAATTCTGTTATTTCTGTTGCAATCTAACAATAAAATGTTGAACTCTGATTTAAGAACAAATTTAAATATGGGTATTTTTAATGTTTTGTTTTGAAATGATGAAATTAGTATTTGAAATTTTTACTGGAGTTGGCACTCACAGTGACATTAATACGCACAAATAATGTGCAGAACAAAATGATGCCAAACTGCTTCTTTAATCTCCTAACTTTTAGTGAGTAGTTCTAAACGAGAACTTGCTTCTTCTGCATATCTGAAACAATTAACTGTTTAATGCAACTTGGAGTTCAAAGTGAATATTCAAAGTTCTGGGCTATAGGTTAATATTTATTGTCTATCTCAAAAATGTTTAGGTGTTTTTCAAAGACCAATTTTTACTTCAGTGCCTGAGGAAACCATATAATGGTAAATAGTTTTCTTGTGAGCACATTTAATGCAGAGGTAGGAACTTGTGGTTCATCTTTCTGCACAGATCGATGTCTGAGCAATCAGTTGATATTTAGGGAATTCATATAACTAGTATGAGCTGTGGTTTCGGACTCGCTCAGTTGGAAAAGGAAACTGAAATTATCTGCTACTGTTCAAGGTATGCACTGCTCACAGAATAAACAAAGAGCATAATGTCCTCCAGAATGTTATAACTTCTCATTTTCTCCACCTAAAATTATGTGGGAAATTTGGATGAAATTGACAAGTAATTTGGGCAGAAAATGGTTGTTCAAATGAATATGCTGCAGAAGAAGAAATTCTTCCCCGATACAAGACTATACTTATCTGTGTGGGTCTAGTTACATCTATATTGAATGTTAGGTTTAATCATAAATTTATATTTAAGCCTATGATTGCTGATCTTGGGTACAAAAACCCACCTTAATCTAGTCCCCAGCAGGTGGCTGAACCTCAAATTCAGCAGTGTGTGGAATGTCCAAATACAACATAGTGGTGTCTACTGGTCCTTCCTGCTGTATATGAAATTCATCCATATGCTGGAAGTTGTACCTGCAGAAAATCCAGCAATGGTGATTCTGCAATTTCTTAATCCCTCATTTCTAGCCTTCTACGACTTTTATTTCTTTCTCCTTTGCTTGTGATTAGAGCAAGTTGGGACAGAGAAAGAAGGCCCAATCCTAAAAGGACTTTGAAGAGCAGATTGTGGATCATTCTAGGGTGGGTCCAAAGTAATGGATACAAAAATGTGGATTTTGTGTCTTAAATCAGTTGGAGATGGCCTTCAGATTAGACCCCAGGTATAGCTGCGTGCTCTATTACCCAATGGATATTGTTCCTGAAAGGTGTTGCTGACTGGTTTGTTCTGCTTAGATGAACAAAACAGTCAGATCAGGATTGATGTTTAGGCATTATGCATTCATTTTTGGCATAAATTCAGTTTAATGTTTCCATTTTATATATCTTTTCTGCTTTTTTTGCATTCTGTAAAAAGACTGCACAGAGACAATATTGTGAAATTGAGGAAGAATAGTAAATCAGTTGGTTGATTTTGATATAGTTTCTGTCCAGAAATTTTTAGACTCGAATTAAGCATCTGAATATAAGTTGTATTTTTCCTACATAGTTCTATGTTTGAAATGCTGGAAGTGAGCCACAATTTTCTGGATTCACAGTGTACCACTTCAGATCAATATTACCCTGTCTGAATATATGTTATATCTTGGCTGACTACACAACACAGTTTGGAAGTTATCCTACAACTAGATTCAAGCACAGATCCCCATCTATCATGTAAGTAAATATATCATTTGGGTTTAAATGATTTGGGTTTTTTTCTTTTCCCTGCCCAGGAAAGAGGAATTTGATGACTTGCTGAAGGTTTCAAGAAGCCCCAGAGAAATGACTGCTGCTCTTCATGGTTAGTTTGGACACACAGGATCTATGTACTGTGATGAACATAATCTGGCTACCTAGAAACACTGCTGTTTGCAGTTTTAATGGCTAAAGGGTAGCAGCAACTACAGGGCTCGCAAACTATATGATGGCATATTCTCAAGCATATGTTGTCCTTTCTGGGTCTTCCTCTTTAGTTTTGCTGTGAAGAGGATTAAAGGAGAAGAAAACGTATTTCCTCAGCTAAAATTCTGCACACTCACAGGGGAAAGAATTATATCCTTTCCCTACTGACAGAGTATTGAGTGAGAAACTTGTGCCCAACATTCTTACTACGAATAGTAGTCTGCAAATTGATACTGGACAGCCCACACACAACAGTTGGTGGCAACTCTGGATAGCAAGTGTTACAAAATTAAAGAATAATTGAAAAAAGCTAGTAGTTGTTCTTTCAGAACTCCGTATTAGGGGAGAAAAATAGGAACTGGAGGCAGAAGGATCAGGGAATTAAGCAGGAATGAGGTGTGAGTGGAATAAAATAGTGTCCAAGAAAGACTCACATATAATGCCATGGCACACGGTAACCCTCTCCCTGCAGCCCCCCACTGCTGGGGTTTTAGCTGCTCGAGTAGGGGGTCCAGCTTTGATACACTCCACCTGTGTAACCTTGACTGAGACTGCTGAGCCAGAGCTGTGAGACCGTCTGTACAGGGATAAGAAAAGTAAAAAATTACAGAGAACAGTAGGACTGCTGATATGCGATTGCTAGGAGACCGAGGACTCAGCAGAGGAAACATCGACATGAAATGCTAACATCTTAAGGAAAAGAAATACCTGCCTGGGAAAGAGAAGGTAGCTGGAGGCTGGTCCAGTCAGGGGCAGTCAGGAACTGCCAAGGTGAGGTTGATGCATCAGTGCTGATGGAGTAGAAGGGATGAGCATCTCTGCCCCCATGGTGGCTCTTGGGAGCCATGGCCACCAACCCCTTGCTCCTCAGCAACACCTGCCTGCCTGGTGAAGGCTTTCCAGCTGCTGTGCTGGAGTGTGAGCACACCCATGCTTAACCTCATAGTTCACTAAATACCACCTATCTTTTGTGCGTACTGGCCAATAAATAATTGCTTTGTACCTGTGAGCTACCCATATTTTGCTTGCAGAGTATTTTTGTGCCAGGCTAACGATGCCCAAACAAACTGACTGTGAAAATATTTTGTAGAGGCTAAGAGGTGATTTTATTATTATGCTGAGAAGCCAACATAGTTATTTGAGAAAGTAGTAGCTTAATAGGAAAGGAACACGATCTTGGAAGAAGTGATTTACATTTCTAGAATTAAAAAAAAAAGTCATCTAGCAGAAGGTAGACTGTTCCTGGGATGGATGAGGAATTCTTTGATGCAGCCATACATCTACAAAAGCCCTGATGCTCAGAGCTATCTGACATTCAATCATGTCAAGCAGAAGCAAACAGCAATGGAAAGAAAAAATCATTGATGTTTTTAATTAGGTTGTCTTGAACTTTCATCTGCATTCTAAAAGCAATGGGCTTATTTCAGTAAAAATCATGGCCAGCTTCTGTAGCAAGGAAACTGGATGTACTCAAACTGAATTGGGCCCTAAATTTGTTGCTTGGCAAGAGCAGGGAAATGTTTTGCTCTGGTGTCTGACTCCATTGGCAGCGGTGCTTGTTAATCACACAACCCATTACAATGTACTGTACAAGGAGAGATCTTAAAAACATCTTATTGCTGAGCTAAAGGCTATAAAGTGCAGTCTTTTCTGCTAACCAGATTTGTGCTCTGTTGTGTTTAATGGTAGTTGTGCCAGTCTGTGATTACTCACAAATGGTGACTGGAGACTGTGGCTGAGAACCCTGAGTGTGAGTGCAAGGAGGGGAGGACCTCAGAGCTCATGCTTTGAAGCAATATTTAGGCTAGCTTAACACTGAGCAATAAAATGAAGACAATAACATGGAAAAGGAAGGCTAAAAATGTTTAATTACTTTACCCTGATCACTCTTCTCCTTTCCAAGTTGGCAAGCAGGAACTGGAACTTGCCAAACATGTTTTATTTTTAAATCTTTTATCCACTGACAAATCTGCATATTGCATCAGACCTCATAAAGGTGTTTTAGAGTTCTGAACAGTTTCCCAGCCTGTACAAACCTATGTGTTCATGCACATAGAGAACTGCTGTAGAGAGGGGCAGCTCTGACTGTGGGGTGTGGGGGGGTCCATCTCCCACTGAATTTTGTAACTAGGCAAAACCTCTGTGAGTCATGCTTCCCCCCTTTCTCAGTGCAGCAGCAACAGCAGTAGCAAGGCTAGCACCAAGATGAGCTCTGCAGGACCCGCTGGAGGAAGTGCAGTGCACCCATGCATTCCTTTGAGGGAAGGAATCCCCCTGCCCCAACACTTCCAGCTAGAAAGTTCAGGAATTATCCACATGTGCAGTGGTTTTTTTGTAGGTTGGATGCTCCCTCTAAACACTGCTATAGGATCTTGTTCAATGTATAGCAGAGCTTGTGAGTGTCAGCAATGTTGGAATACTGACAATAGTGAGTAAATGGAGAAGGGGCTTATTCTCATAGAAAATAGATATCTGTTAGTGGAATCTAATCCTGGCTCAGCACTGCTGGACTTCTTTTCATCTGGGAGATGGGAATCACTGCAGCTGTGTACACTTTTACACATTGCTCAATTCCTGTCCTCCTTTCTAGTGGACAAACAACTCAACTAGCAAATAATTAATATTTTTTGTATATCAGCGTTCTTGTGAGTGTGACTGATTTAAATTGGGATATTGGTAAGCAATGTCTGGCATTACCTGATGGTTGGTAGCTCAGTGGAGTGTGATCTTGTTCACATTGTTAAATTACTTTCAGTTACTTTTCCATTGTTTTGTTCAATGAGAGATAAACAGGAACAGTCGCTGTTTTTCTGGGAATAAGGTATTTAAATCCCTTTTTTTGAGGTGCCACAGATGAATGTCACTTCATCACTGAAGAGTTTGAACTAAGTTTCTAGAAGGATTTGTATGCAGTGTGCCTGTTTCGTGCATCTCTGGATGTGCTTTTCTACACAATGTATCATGGTCCAGAGATGTCAGCAATGTTTTGTATTACTGTTGTGACTGAAATGTGCTTTCATCATTACTATGCCCTGACTGATCTGCAGAGAAAGTAAGAAGTGTCACAGGGTGAAAGAAAGACCATCACTTATAAGTAAAAACAATACACTTAGGGAGGTACGTTTATTTAGTTTGTGTATTTTTAATTTTCACAAAAGCTAATTATTTATTCTCAATGCCTTGCTCAAAATTAATCCGGCAAAATTAATTGTTCCCAATGTTAAACGTTTGACAAGTAAAAGTTAAGATTAAAAAATGGATCTGAGCGGTAAAAATGGATTGGATTACCTTTAAAAGTTCCCTTCCAACTCAAACTATTCTATGATTCTATGCATATAGAATCTATCTCTAATTATGACACTGTTTTTACTTTTATCTTAGGTTTTAATACAGTTCCTTTGCATATTCCAACAAATGACCAATGTATATTACAATCATGTCTGTTCTGTACCCAATTTATTTTTCAAATAGTCGATGTGCTGAATCATAGTTATCTTAAAGACCACATTTCTCTTCATTACCTGTCAACTGACTGCGCTCCATAGCAGCAGTGTGACCAGCAAAGTCCAGGAAGAATGCACTCCTGTGCATTCCTTAGCATATTAATAGCTTTAAGTCTATGTCTTCTTAGTTAATAATAACCCACCTATTTCAGCCAGGGTCTATGCCTCTTCCTTTTCTGGTAATTTTTCTTCAGTGATGAGAAGTTTTGGATAAGAATATTTATCCTTAACAAAGTAAATTAAATACTGGAATGAGTGACAAAGAATTCAGAATAAAACTCTCAGATAAACATAAATCATTATTTTTTTCAACCCTGTAAAAAATAAGATTTTCTAGATGTGAAGGAGAGTGAATTGATATATATAGATTAGCAACATACTTTGTCCTTTATGGATTTTAAAAGAGATGAATTTTCATGTAAGAAAACACAAAACTGTGTCATGATTTTCAGTGTATAACATAGATAACACTTTCAATCTATCAAAGCTGAGATTTCAATAAATCCTGATTCTAAAATAAATAGGTCAAAAAGGGAAATTTGAATCTACTCATGGTATCCAAGAATAAATAATTCTTTCTTCAGTTCTTCCGGGTTTATATCTTATTGAAATCAAGTAGAGTAAATTTAATATTTTAATAATTGAAACATAATAAACACACAGTTTTAATTTTTCCTTCTACCAATATTTGTATTCTTTTATGTGGTAGTTTAGAAATAGTGTCATCTGAGGTGCTTTAGGGTGGTTGCAAGTTATGTTTTAGACTTCTCTGTGGAAGTTTTCTTGCGAGCTTTTCAGCTACTGGCCCAAAATTTGAGTTGGTCTTCTACAGGGCCTGTGGATACCTGACAGTCTGATGCAGATATCTTGGAGAACCTAGGATATTGCAAATGGCGTTAGGAGTTGTGTTTATTTGACTGTATTGGCTTTTTTAGCTAGATTTTTATAACATTTAACTTCAGCCATCAGAAAGAAAGGGGAAGGATTCAATTCAGTGTTGAGACCTAAATTAGGTCTTTACCTCTGTCATGTGGCATATATATAATTTGTGTGCAGATATCTCAGACAATTTAGGAAATCTGAAATGGCATGAAGTGTTTGTTTGGCAATTGAATTTGTCAATTCAGTTGCCAGGATTCTTACTGAAGCCTAGTGCAATTCAATGCTCATTTACCTACTGGGTTTGTTCTGCCCAATTCAAGTGTCTGCTTTAGGCTGTTATTAAATTTTTCTGGAGTCACCAGTTTATGGAGAAAGCCTATAAAATTAAGACCTTTCCAAACCTTAAAAGTTTAAGATAAATTTAAGGGTTTGAAGCAGAATACTTAGGGTTTGGATAGCTTAAGACAGAAAAGATAAAAAGATAAAATATATCACAGGTGCTAAAGTACTCAGTCTCTTATTGCACATTAAAATAAGAATGATCAAGAATCAAGATAAAACACTACTTTTATTCTGAGTAATTCATTCCTCATTATACTAAAGTCAACTGTTGACCTTAGCTACACACAGAAAATTATAATTTCTGAGAGCTCTGACATGTTTTGCCATTTCCCACTGCTGCAGCGTGTGAGGTTATTGCCCTAGCTTTCTGTCCTAACCAGGCAGCATATCTGTTTCTTGCTGCTTCAGTTAATAACCTGGTATATGAACTCAAACAGTCACTAATTGCAATTACCATCTTGGTCTGAGAACTGCAATGCTACATAATAGAAATGTTGACTACTCTGTGTCCCTGCATTAAGGTAACAAAGAGTTTTCTATTTTAACCTCTTCATAAATTGCAGCATAAAGATAACAGGTCAACCCCTGGCAGACTTCTCACTTAAGGAAAAAACCCCAAATAAAAAAATCCAAGCCATGAAAGTTGAAGCAATGAAGGGCATACTTTTTTTCTTCAGTAAAAGGATCATATAAATTAAGATAATACTGCTGAAGAACAAAGCAGATGGTAATAAATGCCAGATCGTCTTTAGATATCTGGTGAGAAAGGCCATTCCCTACTTCAAAACATTTAAATCTGTAACTCATAAGACTTTTTCATACATTTAAATAACTTTATGAAATAAAGACTTTATATTTCATTAAGACTGAGGGGAGACCTCAGTGCAGTTACAACTTCCTCATGAAGAGAAGAGGAGGGGCAGGCACTGAACTCTTCTCTGTGATGACAGTGATGGGACCAAGTGAAATGGCCTGAATCTATGTTAGGGGAGGTTTAGGATGGATATCAGGAAAATGTTCTGCACCCAGAGGGTGGCTGGGCACTGGAACAGGCTCCCCAGGGAAGTGGTCACAGCACCAACCTGACAGAGTTCAAGAAGTGTTTGGACAATTCTTTCGGACATACAGTGCGACTCTTGGGGATGGTGCTGTTCAGGGCCAGGAGCTGGACTTGATCCTTGTGGGTCTCTTCCAACTCCGCTTACACTGTGATTCTAGCTTGGTAAATTCACAGGGACTGGGTTTGCTTTTTTTAAAAAAAAACGTTTTAAAAATTTTGATATGCAGAATATTTGGAACCTTGACCTCTTCAATCCCATTCAGAATAAACCAAATTTCAAGAAGATTTGAATTTTCTGTGAAAAAGGAAATATAATTTTTGACTGACTTGTTGAAACCTACATTTAAAATATGTTTTATCGTATTCTCACTATTGTGCTAAAAATCAAGATCTGGTTTTGGTTATTATAGTTGTGGAAGACACATAAGCTCTTAAAAAAAGCTGTGCCCACAGGTTTGCCACTCTATCCACACCAGAAGTAGCAATCTGTCTACACCAGCACCGTCTTCAGAAATAATTTCACTAAATTAAAGTTGGACTGTCTTGCCATGTTCTTTGAGTTTTATGCAACAACATTTTATTCATTAAAGCCAAATGGAATAAAAAAGTGACCTTATGAAAGACAGACATCAGAAGACATACATAGGAAGCCCAGAAAGATGATGAGGATTTAATAAAAATGAAATCTCTATCCTCTATTTAATTATAGTTATTTCCTATATTAAAATAATTTCAGTTGAGGAAGAGGACAAAACTACATCACTTACCCTTCTGTTTTAGAAGGGTCTGTTATGCTGGTTATTAATTTTGGTTAGTATAATAAACATGCCTGAAAGTAGCACCTCAAATAAATGATCAGACACATGGGAAAAAAAATGACCTGTTTAAATGTCAAGAAATTGCACATTTAATTAGTGAGCTTGTTATTTCTCACAAGGAAGATTATCATATGACAGCATTCATATTTTAATTAGGAGAGAATACCTTTGCACTCTTCCTCAGGCAGAGTACGAAATTTGTCATGCAAGATGATTTTCTTTGTGAACTGTTCTGCTCTGACTGCAGGCCCAGACTCTCAAAGGCAAAACTGCACTGAAATGGGTAGCATAGATACCTGAAGAGCCTGGAGAGCCTTGGACAGTTACTGTGACATGAAAATGCACTGAGGACAATCTAATGGCCTCTTTCAGTTGAGGAGATGTTGTACTGTCTTAAAAGAGTAATAATTTTACCCGTAAACCTAATTTGAGTTCAGATCTGTATAGATTCCATATACTCTTTTGATCTTCTGTTTTGGTCATTTAAACTAACTAGCCATTCAGAAGACTAATTCAGCACCCATTTATGGTAAATTTTGGCCCTTATGGTTTTTATTGTCTTTGATTCCAGCAGAATGAAATGTCTACACGCTTCCCTCATCTCAGAAACAACATTTGTTTACTCTTTTTCTTTAGTCTCTCTGGCTTCTGTTTTCAGCTCACTTCTGAGCCATGTGTCTGTGTTCTTCTATTCAAGCAGCTAACAAGCATTGTGGCTGTTTCTTGTGACATTCTTTGATGGGCGTCACTTTGAAGACTAACTTTGTCATTTCAGCATGAAATTTAATGTTCTATTCAATCTTTAATATACCATGTAGGTTTGATAATGTTGCTTATAGTCTATGGTGCTCATTGATCAAGATTTCTTGGTTTTGTTTTTTTTTTTAAATATATATATGTCCCACCACATTATCCTGATGATAGTAGCCGTAGTATCCTAGCAACAGCCTCCTTTTACAATGAGTTTTTCAAAGGACTGCTGTCCAGAATGCTTCAAAAAGGCTTAATTCTCCATGCGGTTTCTCTAGCTTCATAATTTATTTTTTTATGCAAAATCTTCTTGATAAGGCTGCTGTCACCTATAAAATGTCATAAAACTCTACAATTTTTAGGTCTTGTTGTTTTTCCTTTAAAGTCTGCATTTTTATAGTAGTGTCATAACAAGGAAAAAGTGAAGTTCTTCTCTTAGAAAATCTCCCGTAGTAAATTGATGAAGAGTTTTCTACAAAAAATATTTTCATGGGATGTGTGTTTTCTCTGCACTTGTCTTCATAAAATAGATTGATTTTGCTTCTTAAAACTGTGAAAACCTTTTGGTGCTCCTCAAGGAATGTAGAATTCTTCCCCTGTGCACTCTGCTCCAGGGACCTTCCACTCTGCAAGGGCACAGCTTTCAACAGGACATGCATCAGATGCATCAGAGAGGACTCTGGATGCCTAATTCCTGAGTTCAGACTCCATTCCAACATGGGTGGTGTGCTGGCACCTAACTGGCAGGTGGCTGAATCAGAAATTGTGTCTAACCCTCTGACAGGCTATGGAGAGAATCAGAGCAGCAGGGTGCAGGAATACCAGCACAAATAAAGAAACAGGGAAGTGGAACAGACAGGTGGAAAGCTGTGAGGAAAAATATCTGGTTTTATTATTCCCCAGACATATGAAAAGCATTAATAAAAATTATATTAATGCTATATTAAGATCCTTATTTTAATTGTACGTTCACTGTATCACATAGATTCTCTTCTACCTTCTAGTTCTTTAAAGTGTGAAAAATATGTACCTCTGTCAAGTCTTGAAATAACTGTTGTGGTTATCATGAGATGGGACTTTAATATTTAGTTACCTAGGAATTTAAAATCTTTAGTCAGTCCATTTTAGTCTCACAGAATGCCAGGAATATAATCAGTTTAGACTTTGAGCCTTATTTGAATGGTTCATAGATAAAAGGAGTAATAATATAATAGCAATCCTACAATTAAATCTTTGCCATTTTTTTCTCTGTTAATTTTCTGAGGTCTCTTCTGCAAAAAAATAAATTAGGTTGGAACTTTTAAATTTATTTGGTCTGTGTCTATGTCTTGATTAGCTCTGTTCTTCCTGTAATGCTGGTTTTGCCAGCATTATTTAGAAATTGGTCATTTGGCTGTGGAATATGTCAGCAAACTTGGATAGAAACTTCAGAGAACAACAATGAGAGAAAGCCATTGCATTTATCACTGAGGAAGTGAGAAGGCAGAGACCTTCTGGTGATGTCCTCATGACTCCCTGTGGCAGATTATAGAAACATAGCTTTTCAGCAAAGTAAAAGATAGAAGTGACGGGAATGCTGGTGCAGTGGAATCTTTTAAACACTTTATACTTCTTAACTCATTTTTACACTCTTCATATGGTTTCTAACATTTTCCTCTGATTTTTCCCTTCTTTGATCATTAGACTATGATATTCCTCTGGGAGATCGTAACATTATGGCATTCCCTATGCTGTGGAGATATGCGAGGAAAATGAAGAAGAGAGCTGCTGGGAAGTGTTAAGGAAGAGTTCAAAGCTTCATGGTTTTTATGGTCAAAAAAGACTAGTGTGATTGTTTACTCTTACCATGCCGTAAAAGAGTCCTGGAAGCTTTAAGCCTGTTTTTCGTCCGACTTAAAGCCCCCTATGGGAGGATGCTGCGAATACCAGTCATGTGTGGCAAATAACTCTGGGTCAAGAGAATTGGACATATCTTGGTGAAGTTTAGCAAGAAGATGTAGGCATGGCTGAGAATTCTCTCTTCTGGCTGTTTTGCAGAAAATACACTGTTTATATTCCAGCTATCTCCATTCACATTAACTCGTCAAAATGTATAAATATCTAACAGGGGGGTATCCTAAGGATGTTTCCAGGCTGTTCTCCGTGGTCCCAACAAACAGAACCAAAAGCAATGGGCAGAAACTGATGCACAGGGAGTTCCACCTGAACATGAGGAAAAACTTCTTTGCTCTGGGAGTGATCAAGCACTGAAACAAATTGTCCGGAGAGATTGTGGAGTTTCCCTCCTCATATGGACACAGTCCTGTGCCATGTGCTCTAGGATGGCCCTGCTTGAGCAAGGAGGTGGGACCACATGATCCACTGTGGTCCCTTCCAACCAGACCGAATCTGTGATTTCCTTCAGGTTTTATTCCCTGGTTTCAGAGGTTTAAGTTTCAACATTCTCCACACTCTGTAAAGAAAGGAGAAAATGCCAGACAGTTTAATCTATGCAGACATACGTGTTTCTGCTGCACTGGGAAATAATAAAAGTTTACACTAGGATAATTTATTCAAAACATTTCATATTTTATTTCTGGCTGGATGCAATAGGATTTTATGGAAAAAAAAGGACAGAATAAAAATGTTAAACAAAACTACAGGTCCCCCCTTAACTATGTTAGAAAGAGAGTTCAAAGAAAATTGAAGATTTACAAATCTTGCAAAATTTCTGTGAATCTCTTTCTATACTGCTCAAGAGATAATGGTTCTGGTTTCTGTGTCCCACATTTCACAATCCCTTATCCAAAACCTTCATATGCTGAGCTTACACATGTAAGGAATAATCAGTGGCAAGCTTAAATTATGCACCACTCAGTGTAAATTCCCCAGGTTACCTTTGGTGAAATTCTTCTGCAGTTGGCAACATTAATGAAACAGGGAATGCATCTGCTGGCATACATGATTGTAACACCTGCTTTCTCAGGATTTGTCCCTAAATGTGTCAATGGCCATACTACTTGTCTGAGAGGCAGGAAGATAACAACACTTTACCCACATAGCTGTAGCACTAATAAAAAGGTGACAGGTTTCTCCTGCCAAATCAGAGTTAATCCCAGGTCAAATTTAAAAAAAAAAGAAAAAAAAAAACCAACCTTCTTTTTTCTTGAGTTCTACTGATGAGGAAGGCAAAAGCTTTGCAGCTCAGGGAAGATAGTTTAGCTGTGGAATGGGTAGTAAGTTAAAAGTTTAAAGACCCCAGTTTTATAAATACAGGAACCATATTCACCGGCATGTTTTCTGTGATAAAAATATCCTTGGAATTAAGAAAGTACAATAGTCTCCTGAGGTCATGAGTGATAAGTCACAAATGCCTGGAAACAAGGAAGTGGATGATAGAAGGAGGGAAATTATTAAAACTACTGTGGAGGTAAAAAATGTGTACTTCTGTTTTATGGTAAAAACAAAGAAAGAACAAATTAGTTAGCATTTACATGAAATTCTCAGCAAAAGGAAGTTAAAGAAAGTATTATTTCTGCCTAAAAATATCATTCATTTTGCAGATGGTTACCTTCTCATTCCCTGCCTTTCACCCATATAGGAATAGAGTAAATGGAAACTAAATGAAAAGCAATATAATGAAAAACTAAAAAAAACCCTTGCCACACATATTACTCTAGTTCACAGTGTATTGTTTTATAGCCAGCAAATCCTTAATATTTTTAATGTGAAAAAAGGGACACATTTAATTTATTATTATGCCAGAGCTTTTGTGAGAAGTTAAAATTACACAGGACTGGGCCACTCATGCTCTGACTTGAAAATCACCAAAAAGATGTGATTTAGTTACTCTTATAATCTCTACAGCTTTTCAGAGCAGCCAGTTCCTCCTGCTGTAGCTGATGTGAAACCTAGATGTTTCTTGTGGTGAGAAAATATATCACTGCGAACTCAGACATGTGCAATGTGAACCAGTCCGTTTGTGTTGTAGCTGCTTAGCAAGGAAAGAAAAGGTAAAGTCTCAGAAAATCTTGTTCAAACTATTTCTAAGCTTCAACTCAGTAGAAAAAAGGGTGATGCTGTCTCTCTATCTATTGAGGTATGTCAATAAATTTGGATTTTGCTGAAGTCCTCCAATAGGTTGTCTCTGGTGACTTTGATCCTAAAAAGTCTTGGCTAAAACATCAGTAATGATGCCTGCTATTTTAATGTTGGAAGAAAAATAACACAGCTTTCAATGTCTAGGAAGAAAATAAATGCCTCCAAAATAAGAAGTGTCTGAATATTCACAGTGATATGCTATTACTACTGAGACAAGTGTGAAATGTTTTTTTCCACAAAAAAAATAGAAATATTAAGTATGGGGGTATCTTCGTGGTGAGCAAATGGCCCTCAAAAACTAAACTATATCTGTGGCTAATTTATTTGCTTTAAAAATTTGAACACACTGTTGCTTTCATGCTTAATGGAACATATGTTTCTCAACAGGACTTTACTGGCCACAACTTTTATGTTACATTAATGTTCTGAAAAAGTAGCATCAAGGACATAAATGCATTGCTAATAAACAGCAATGTAGTAAATGTTTTGTATACACACAGAAAGAACAAAGTTATGTATAAAGAACATAAATCTACTGTGGGTGTTTTCAAATTTAATCAGGTCAAGAGTCTTAGTGTGTTTGAGTTTGGGTGCATCAAAATGAACAAGTGAGTTTAGTGGCTAGAATACAGAACTGAGAATCAATATTCCTAGGTTTTATTCTCTGGTACTTACTTGTTGTGTCACTTTGGGCAAATCATTTGAGAGCTTTGTGCCTGAGGTTGTTCGTCTTTCAAATGAGATATTTGCATGATTTATGAGGATGTCGTAAGGCTCAACTCCCAGAATATTTGCAAGGAAATTTACAGACTGAGAGGTACTAGAATTGTTAGATGTAATGCCATGGCCAGCTGTAACATTTCTTTATCTTAATGATGGAGCCAAATTGTGACTTTTGAGTATGTCTTCATGCTTCCAAAGGTGGAAAACGGTCTCATGGGTTTTTACCAGTATAAAACTGCCTTCCTATATTGAAGTATAAAGCAGGAATTCTTTGAAATCTCTTATGCCCTGTGGGACTGGACATGCAACCTTTTTGCTATACTGTTCTCAGAAGTCCTGGAAGATGAAGGAGCATCCAGTTGGAATACCAAGGAATTGAAAAGAAATTAAAAATAAAAAAGACAAATCTATGTTGCAAGTCATTACAGCAAAAATCCATCTGCTTTAAATAACAAAGAGAAGAAAACAAGTGCTGTAATTGTGCTGATTTATGGCGAAGCTATAATTGGAGTAAATGAGAGAAGATGTGTTATTGTGCTAAGAGGAAATGGCTATGCTCCCGTTAAGAGCAATCTTACTTTTTGATTCATAGGTTAAAGAGGAACTGGCTGGAGAAGCTTAGGTGAGCCACTAGATCACCGTGTACTTGGCAGGGAGACACAGACATGTCCTGCCAGGACCATCTTTATAGGCAAAAGGGTTATCCATTGCTAGGACCCAGCGAGGTATTTGAGAAAGAAGGGTGTGTGCTGCTTTAACTTACCAAATGACAGATGTTCAGTGAATTAGATTTCTTCTGTGGAAAAGCATCTACAAAGAGTTATTTGAAAAGCCACCAGGTATTTTATCAGTTGTCATGATCCAAGTTTGTATCCAAGCTTGGGTCTCTGAGGTGTTAGACAGTAGTCTTATAAAATAGGTAGAATGAGTGAGGAAGGAATTATCACAAATTGTTTGGGGTTGGAAGTACCTCTGGAGGTCATCTGGTCCAACTGCCCAGACTGATCTAGTGAGGCCAGAGCTGGCTGCCTGGAACCATGTCCAGATGTCTTTTGAGTATCTCCAAGGATGGATACTCCACAACACCCCTGGGCAACCTGTGCTATTTTGCAGCTACCCTCAAAGCAAAAAAGTATTCCCCGATGTTCAGACATCAGCTCCTGTATCTCAGTTTGTCCCTTTTGCCTCTGGTCCTATCACTGGGCACCACTGAAAAAAGCCTGGCTCCATTGGCTTTGCACCCTATCTTTGGTCATTCCCATACATTGCTAAGGTCCCTCTGAACCTTCTCTCTCTAGGCTGAACAGCTCCAGCTCTCTGAGTCTTTTGTCATAGCTGAGAGGCTCCGGTACCTCAGTCATCTTTGTGGCCCCTTGTTGGGTCTCGTACTGAAGAGCATGGAACTGGTCACAGCACTCCAAGAGAGGCCTCACTAGTTAACAGGGGGTAAAGATCACCTCCCTGTACCTACTGCCAATACTTTGTCAATGCAGGCCAGGATAACCTCCTTTGCTGCAAGGGCGCAGTGCTGGCTCTCATTCAAATTGGTGTCTGCCAATGGGTCTTCTTCTGGAAGGCTGGATTCCAGCTGGGTTGCAGGAAATTGTTCATCCCTGGGTGCAGGGTTTTGTGCTTTTTCTTGTTCAAATTTATGAGGTTCCTATCATCCCATTTCTCCAACCTGTTGAGATTCCTCTGGATGGCAGCAGAATCCTCTGGCATATCATCCAGTCCTCCCATTTTTGTGTCATCATCAGAATTGCTGAGGGTACACTCTGCTCCCTCATACAGATAATTAAGATTTTGAAAAAAAACCTGAGCCAGTATTGACCCCAGAGATACACTGCTATTAACTGGACTCCAATGAGACTTTGTCACTGATCAACATGCTCTGAGCTTGGCCATTAAAGCAATTAATAACTCCCCTCTCTGTCTGCTTATCCAATCCAAATGTCAACATCTTGTATATAAGAATCTTATGGGAGATTGTGTCAAAGGCTTTCCTGAAGTCCAGGCAGACAATATTCACTACTGTCCCCCTTTCTACCAGCCCAGTCATTTAATTGTGGAGGTTTAATGAGTTGGTCAAGGATGATTTCCCCTTTGTGCACTCCTGACTACTCCTAATGATTTTATTTTCTTAATGGACCTGGAAACAGTTTTCAGGATTGGATGTTCCATCACCTTCACAAGGATTGGGATGAAACTGACTTTGTAGCTGCTTGTGCCTCCTCGCCCTTCTTAAAGTTAGGAGTGGCATTTGCTTTCTTCCAGATAATACTCCCAGTTGCCACAATTGAAAAAAAATTATCAAGAGTGGCCTTGCAATGACATCTGCCAGTTCCCTCAGTACATCTGTGTGCATCCTATCAAGACCTGTGCACTTAGGTATATTCAGTTTGCTTAAGTATTCACTGACATCTTCCTCACTCCAGCCTTCCCCTGTGGTCTATTTTTTCATCCAGACAGGCCTCCTGACATTTTTGCCTGATCATATTTTCTAGAATAGAATACTCAATCTTGGATGAGGTGATCCTTGAAGAGTAACGGGTTTTCTCAGGTCCCCCTTCCCTCCAGAGCTTTGTCCCACAGGACTCTTCCAAGAAGATCTTTGAAGAAGCCAAAATCTGCTCTCCTGAAGTCAATGGTTATCAGGTTGCTTTTCATCTCCTCTCTGCCCTGAGGAACCTTATCATGGTCATTGCAGCCAAGGTTGCCCTTGATCTTCATATCCCAAGAATTTCCTCCGTGTTGATGATAAGAGAACCAGCAGAGCACTTCTCCTCTTTGGCTCATCTTGGAGGAGGAAGTTATCATTGATGAATCTCAGAAACCTACTAGACTGCTTATGTCCAGCTGTGTAATCCCTCCAGCAGATATCAGGGTGGTAAAAATTCCCCTTTGAGAACCAGATGCTGTCATTCCTAAAGAAACTCTATCCTTCCACTGCAACACTAGTCATGATCATCATTTCACCATGTTTCCCCAATCCCAATAAGATTAAAACCCTGAGTCTGCGCAAAGGTCTTTAACTCATCACATGTGTTCCCCATAACTTCTTACATTAATGTACAAGCACTTTAGAGAGGTACATCAGCATGCTGAGTTATTGGACAGGGAGCTACTTCTGGGATAGTCAGAAGGGTAGCTTTGATAGTCCTCCCAAAACATCCAGGATCCTGGGTCCTGATGGGCAGAAAACTTCTCTAGATGGTTGGTTTGGTTGACAGCTGGGTGTCTCTTTCCTCTGCAGAAGGGATGGTGAGTCATCATCACAGACCCATAATGATGACTCACCGTTACCTCCTGGTAGTCTTGCATGATTTAGAGTTAGGTGAACCAGGTTCTTTACTTGAAGCACATCTGACTTCTCTTCAGTTTTGAGGAGTGCGAACCTATTTTGCATCTGTAAACCCTTAGAGCAGATAGGAGTCTTCTTTTCGGTACCAGAAGTCACCAGCTTCCATCCTTCTTTTCCAGAGGTTGCGTTTGCCACGATAGTGAGTGTTCTTCAAGTTGTTGAGTCTCAGACAAGATGCTATCTCCCTTTCACCTTCTCTGATGATGAACCTTGCCATCAAATTTCAAGGAATTTTGTAAGCTTCAAAGGAAGTAAAAGTCCTGCCAAAGCCCCAGCGCTCTGGATGCTGCCAGTTATAGTACTAATTACTGCCTTTATTTTCCCACTTTCAGCTCCCTACTGTAACATAAAGTGACAGAAATGAAGTTATGTAGGCTGACCTTACAAATTCTCCTGAAGTTCTGAAAAATCAGTCAGGACCTGGCTGCAGAGGGACCACCACAGAACACAGTGGAAATCCTGCACGTACCGTACAAATTGCTCTCAAAGCGTGTTTTGAAAACTTGCTTTTGACACAGGGGAACTTTTAAAATTTAAGACAGCCAAATTGTTAAGTAGCTCAAGAGAATGACTGGAAAACAAGCATGACTGGAAATACCGAGCAAGGTACATATGATACCCCTGCATAGAAAAATGACCTTAAAAAAGAGAAGATAGCAGTACAGAAGGAAGATCATTTTAAGCTGTGTAGAAAATTATATTAAAAATTCCATGTTAAAAGAATAATTTTAAAAACTGTGGTAAAGGAATGAAAAAAGGGTGACTGATATTCTGATGCAACTGATACAAAAATGAAGCCTACATGTTACACCATTTGAAAAGAAATGAATATCATTTGAAGGTGGGTGTCAGTAGCTGAAAGGGCTAGTGCAAGTACAATGAGGCTTTAGCCTCCTGGTTTGATAAGAACTTCCTTTTACACAGACAACTTTTCCTTTAGAATATATATGCCCTGTTGCCTCTCCTTCTTGGTTCTGACTTTTGATTTGATGTGCCACAGCATGTTGAAAAATACTGTTGATCAATGGCAATTTTAAAGTAAAAATAAAAATAAGATTTCCATGCAAGTCACAGACATCATAACCCAGTAATTGCTGTAAAATCTTTATGGCCAAGGCCCTTTTCATTAAAATAGTTGGGAATATTTTCTGCAAAATGTAGAGGTTTGAAATGGTGTTTAAAGTTGTAGTGTTCCTGATAGAAAAACCTCCAAGAGAAACGATTACTTGCCTCCCATGCTCTACAATCATTGTACTAAGAGATCCCTAAATGTCAGATAAAATGTTTTTATAAATAATATATACAACTACATATTTGCCTTTTAAAATTCTGGTACTTATTCACCACTTACTGGAGAAAATCATATCATTTTGAGTAGATGTTTGAAGCTGGTAGGCAGGGGTTTACTCTGGTTTCAGTTAAACATGTAGTCAAGATATGCTTTCATCTTTATGCTTTTTCATAGTTTTTGTGTATGTTACTACAGAATAATTTTAAAGCTTAAGCATGAAAGATTTTTTTTTTCTCATTATCACACAGTATATTCTATTGTTTTGCTGACTTGGAGAAAATAACAGAACAATCCCATGCTATTTTTACCATTCTCTAATTCTTCCTGTATTCCTGCAGGTATAAAATCTTATTAAAAATTATTATGTACTACTCATGAAAGTAAGATAAACCCTTTTCAAAGTTTAGACTCACTTTCACATATGAATCTTACTTAGTAATAAACCACACTAATTTTCCAAGCTTTCAAAAGATATATTGATGAAATATTTTTAACAGTTTAAATAAACAAAAGCTACTTTTAGATGTAAAATGTGAATTTTTAAGCTGGCTATTCATCTTAGCCGAGTAAATGGCTCTACCTCTTTCATATGATAAGCCTTATAATATAAGTATTATTGCATGTGCATTTAAAATCTCAAAACTTCTTTCACTCTTGCACTCTGTAATTAAATACAATGGAGGCCAATAAATGTGACTTATAATTGTCACTGATTAAGATCAAGAATAAGGTCAACTGTCTCAGCTTCTAGGCAGTAGTTTGTTAAGCCATGGAAATATAACTACATTCAGTCATGTGATCATACCCATATTGACCAAAAATATACAGCAAAATTTCTACAGCAAATAAAGAAAAACTTCCCTGAGTAAACCCTACATTTTTAGGGTAATTTAATTTAACACTTTAAAAATCACTGCTGATTAATTATTAACAGATTTTTTAAAATATATTTTGTCCTTCTGGCATGTGGAAAATCCATATAACCTTGCTTGTTACACCTTCACCATCACAGAGAGGCATTTGAATTTTGCTTTAATAGAACTGAGCTGTTTCCTTTTCACTTAAAGCTTGCTCCAGATGAATGTGCTTTCATTAAAAGTCTGTGTGATCAAATCTGCTTGTTTCTCTGATTCTCCATGCTTTTGCGTGAAAGTTGATGACAGATGAGTGGCTAACAGTGAAAGGCAGTTATAGTACACATTTTAGTCAAGCTTGCCATTCAGAGTGAAAAATTCTTACTACAATGTTAGTGAAGATCCTCATATTCGCTTACATGTGGCATAAATTTGACCCCTGTGTAGCCCAGGGGTGCTACAGAAGAAATAAACATAGCCTATGGCTTGCAGAGTGCATTTTTTGTTGAGGGAAGAACAAAAAATTGTTGAGCACTTGAATGAAGAAGCTTTTCTTGGAATGTTTCTTCTAGTTAAACTGTCACTGATAGCCGCCTGAAAAAAAAATGAAACTCCTAAAACATTTCCTAGCCATGTTTGTCTTGGGGCTAATGGGAAGGGCTTCAAAGCAAGTTGCTAAGTGAGAGCCATGTGGGAAGGTTTCTGCATTTCAGACATCACATGGAAATGAAGTGCACCTTGGCATCAGCAGTTCCAGATGATTAAGCTGGGCAAAACTTACGTCAATAGGTACAGAGCTATTGAAGAATGACAGGTACAGTGTGTATAGACTGAATTACATCATTCTTGTAGTTTCAGACTTTATGAAAAGAGTATTTATATAGGAAATGTACTTTTGAAATGATACCTGCATAACCTCCTGCAGATGTGTTCCATGGTGGATTTTGATAGAGGTAGATTGGTATAGAGATCATCTAGAGATAGATGGTAGATGTCTACAGTGACAATTATATTCACCAGGCAACAAATCCAGGCACTGAATCCTTGTCTGTCCATCCTGCTTAATTGTCAGCTTGCTCCCAGCTGTCATACAGATCATTACAATTAGCTTTCTGATAGACAAGAACTAGCAATGTTTCTGTATTTAGTCTTAAAAAAAAGAACAAAAAAAGGGATAAAGGGAAAAAAAATAAAACGGAAAACTAGTACTAGCCCACACGAGTTTCATTGTTCCTTCCTTCCACAGTGCTGCTATACTACCTCTATAACACCTGCTAGAGCACCCACCATGTGCATTTATTGTGCTATAAAAACATAGCTCTGGCCTGCAACACACTTTTCATGCTGTTTCAAGCAATTTGATCTGAAAAAGCATAAGAACGAAAATTACCATAAGCAAAGTGCCCAGGTAGCCAAGAAGGCCAGTGGCATCCTGGCCTGCATCAGCAGCAGTGTGGCCAGCAGGACCAGGGCAGTGATTGTCCCTCTGTACTTGGCACTGGTGAGGCCACACCTTGAGTGCTGTGTGCAGTTCTGGCCCCTCACTGCCAGAAGGACACTGAGATGCTGGAGTGAGTCCAGAGAAAAGTAACAAAGCTGGGAAAGGGTTCAGAGCACAAGTCTTGTAGGGAGCATCTGAGGGAGCTGAGGCTTAGCCCAGAGAAAAGGAAGCTCTGGGGGGTCCTTATTTTCTCTACAACTACCTGAAGGGAGGTTGTAGGCAGGTGGGGGGCTGTTCTCTCAATTAACAAGTGATAGGAGAAGAGGAAATGGCCTCAAGTTGCACCAGAGGAGGTTTAGGTTTGATTTTGGAAACGATGTCTCCATAGATTTCTCTTGTCAAGCAAGTGGAAGAGTCTGCCCAGAGAAGTACTTTAGTCATTATCCAGTATCTAGTGTAAGTCATTTGGCCTATGGTTCACAAAATGGTCCTTGAAGCCTCACATTCAACAGTCTGAAAATTACTGTGATAACTTTGAGTTTATTCATACTACTTCTACAAACCCTCTTGGAGGAAAGTCACAGTGTATTTTTGTAAAAGAGGCAATGAGGATTAACTGTAATTTGAATTTTTCTTCAGAATTTTTCTGGACTTTTCTCAGAAACTAAATAAAGAAGTCTTATTTTTATTTCCCAGAAGAGAGCAGATTTCTTCTGGATTTCTCCCTTCCTATAGGTTTTTCTCCTACCCACTGGCACCAGGACATTTAAAAGTAAATCCATCATGGAGCTGTTGTGAAACTGTTTATTCCTCCTATTCTCACTCTCTGTAAAACTCTGGTAAAAGTCCTTGATAGATAAATCAAAAGTATTGGTATTGCCTGAACCCCACTCCATCTTCCTAAAATCAGGTTGTGGTTTTAACTTTGGAAGGCAACTAAGCCCCACATGGCTGCTGCTTGCTCACTCCCACACAGTGGGATGGGCGAGGGAATCAGAAGGGTAAAAGTGAGAAAACTCATGAATCAAGACGAAGAGAATTTCAGAAGGAAAGCAAAACTGTACACTTAAGCATGACAAAATAAGAAATTACATTGAGACTTCTCCTTGGCAGGCAGGAGTTCAGCCATTTTTCAGGAAAGCAGGATTTTATTACACATGCACTGTTACTTGCCATCATTCTAAATGTACCTCTCTTCCTTTTCTTCCTCCACCTTTATAAGCTGAGCACAACTCTATATGGTGTGGGATATTCCTCTGGTCAGTTGGGGCCAGCTGTCCAAGCAGTGTCCTTTCTCAAAACCTTGTGCACCCCCAGCATCCTCACTGGTGGGGTGTAGTGAGAAGCAGAAAAATCCTTGATGCTGTGAGAGCACTTCTCAGCAATAGATAAAAGATCCTCACATTATCAACATGGTTTCCAGCACAAATCCAGAATGCAGAACCTTACAAGCTGATATGAAGAAAATTAGCTCCATCCCAGCTGAAACCAGCACAGATCATGTTTTGTTAGTTAGTTTGTTTTTTTTTTTTTTCTTTAGAGCTACATCTCCTATTCCTCATGTACAATTTGTGGTCCGGAAAAAAAAATGCACAAAAGCAAGATAATTCTTATTGCTGTAGAAAGACAGCATACTGGATAAGTTAAAGTGGCCAGTAAAGATATTTTATTAGACAAGGTATGTAAAGTTACTGGGGTAGCATTATGAAAAAAAAACAGTTAGAATACATGAAAAATGAAGCATTGTTCTGTATAATTCAGGTAAATGCCCATGCTGCTTAGGTTATCTGTGTGAAAACTTGTTTGAACAATTTGAATTAAATGAAATTAAACTTTACAGGGAGACAGAAGAAGAAAACAAAATAAGAGAAATAAGAGCTGTGCCACAGCATACCAAAAGTCTTTAGAGGGAACAAAGGTGAGATCACTAACTGAAGCAAGTATCTCTGTTGACCTGGCTGGGTACACCGTTCTCTAAAATCTGAGGTCAGAGAGAATATTGTAACCTGCATGCCTGAAGGAAAAGGTTAAAGTAGATTTCATCAGAATGAGGCGGTGACACAGAGACACATAATAATGTGAAAATATGCTAAGATCAGGAAGTAAAAATTCTCCCTGCAAAGTTAATGTGGCTAAGAGGTACCTATGTTTTCCAGAGTTTGTTTGGCTCCTTCAGTGGTTATGAAAGGACTTTTCAATTGCTTATAGTCTTTTGAATCCATTCCAGTCTAGAGCGGACAATAGGATAAAACCTATTCTGAAAAGGTAAAATATAAGAATATAGGAAAAGAGCCAAAACACAGAGATTGTAAAATCAGACTGAATTGCAGGAATTCTACATTAGCTGATAATCTGAGATGAGAAACCATCATCTGAAATGTTTAAATAGGAACAAGCAAAATACTAGAGGAAACACAGAGGTGTGTGAGCACCAAATTTATCCTGCCTGACCCCCAGTTGCTGCCCCAGAAGATCTGTGGTCTTCCTGCAGAACTTCTGTTGCAACCTCTAGTCCCTTTGGGAACTAAACATCTGAATGTTTCAGATGCCTCAGTGCCTGCTAAGCACTTGTCGCCAGGTATTTACACAGCTAAATCTCTGCCAGGGAGATGAAGTTTAGAGAGTAAGACTGTATTTCCAGTAAAATAAGCTGCTTAAAGTGACTTTCTCACTTGTGATTCAAGGATCTGATGTTTCATTTAACCTTCTATTAAAAAAACCTGATCGCCAGCCGATCTATACCCATATAAGTTAAAATTCCATACCTTACCATATAGCAAATCTTATTTGCTTAAAGTATTTTTGTATTTTTGGAATAATATTTTCTATTGTCTTCCACCAATTTAGGCTCCACTGACTTCAATTAATTATGGGAGAGAGAGAGAGAGAATAATGGTTGTTTATTGATCATTCTCATTCTCAGTAATTTATGAGGATTTAGCATCTGAAAAGTCTCATTAAGTTGTTTAACTCAAGTGTTTCATGTCATTAAACACAGTAGAGAATATCTTACTTAGACTTTAGTTGCAAAAGATAGCATTCCTTTTGTTGTTCTGGATGAATATTTCGAGTATCTTAGGTCATATTTTCATGATGGTTGCTAGCTCTGAGGTTTTTGGGAGTAGACAGCCAAGAAATTTTCCAGTTTAATACATCTGAGGAAATCATCTCTCCTCTCTATAATAATTTGAAAAAACAATTCCCGATTACATGCCTGTTTATAGCTATGATAGGGCAAGTGGATGTATGTTCATTTTAAAATACAAATCTTGATAGCAAAGTGAACACTGCTTACATTATGGAAGAAATATTGGAGATACCATGTTTAAATGACTGGCTTCTGTTTTACTTATCTAGCAGTTTTATAGTCAAAAAAGCTTTCAAAATTGGGCTTAATGATAAGTTCTCACAGGAACATTATGGTGTTTCGTTTCCAAGTTACTGATCAATTTTCCTCACCCATGCCTGACAGATGGTAGGTAACCCCAGTGAGGGTTGCTGTTTGTAAGCCAACTAGTTATATATTTTGCAAGCAATAGTTTATAGAAAGAAAATAAAATATTGATTTTTTTTCCACTAAAAATGGAACTGCAGAGTGTCCTTGAATGCAAATTGCTCTCAAGAATTAAATTAGCAATTCACAAAACCCAAGAAATATTATTTCTGACCTCATTACAGTAAAAAACCTATCTAATTCTTCTACAAGTTTATGTGCCAGAATCTAATTTTGCTGTCTTTAATCTTCAAAGATAAAAAGGTTTAATATTTTAGTAAACAGCTTAAAAATTATATCAGACAAAGAATCTGCAAAGAATTTTATAATACTCTCTGTTGATCTGTCTTCCATGGTTTGCCTGTCAGGATAAATGACTTGCAGTGCTTACCACAATGTTTTTTCACTTCAGAAAATGATATTTACCTGCATTTTACTCTGCCAGGTTTGTAAAATTTGGGAGCAAAACATGTAATTTCTTTTGAATAAGATTACCCTATCAATTTATTTTCCTTCTTTTTTTTTTCTTCTTTCTTTCTTTCTTCCTTCCTTTCTTTCTTTCTTTCTTTCTTTCTTTCTTTCTTTCTTTCTTTCTTTCTTTCTTTCTTTCTTTCTTTCTCTCTCTCTCTTTCTCTCTTTCTTCTTCCCTAGTTACTATTAAAATAATGTGTTAGGTCAGAAGTAGAGATTATCTGACAATATTAATTGAACACAATCTTTTTCTACACTACATAGAAAATCTAGAGATGTCTACCTCAGCAATAACCCTTGAAAACTATAATTTCTTGAAATCCAAATCCTTTTGGAATATATTTGGAAAATTCTTTTATCTAGTGCTTCATATTTCTTTAATGCTTGTCTTTAATAAATGTGTTAGAAATTAAATAATAATATTCAGATATTTACCTGGGTGGCTATGTGAACAGTATCACAAAAGGCATTTAAAAGTTCGGGGACATAGATGCCTACAAGTCACATTACAAGAAACTCTCCTTTGAAATTTTTGCTTGCTCTGTAATTATGTATTATTTATATTGTGGTAAAATTTGTGTTCTCCAGTTAAGCTTTAAGTTAAACACTCACTGAATAAAATTTATTTCCAGTAGAAAAGTTGTTTACAATAAAATATAAAAATACAGCAACAGTGATATAATTAAAGCAGAGTGGGGATCACAAGAAAGCAATTATGTATTATTGGTTTGCTTTCTTGTAATATCTAAGACATGATGCACTTTCAAGACAATTGTTAACTTGGGAAAAAGCATTGCAGTTATACATTGACAAGCCCTGGTAATTTATACAAACATCTGTCTGTCAAGATCAGTTTTTAATACATATTCAAAAATGCATCTACAATGCTGGAAAGCTCCTAATCTTTGAGTGGACAGACCAGATGATCAGCTCAAATACAGCCCAATATTCTAGATAATAGTTTAAAACAACAAATAAACAACAAGAAACCCAAATACACTGGGATTAGGTTTGTGCTAAATTGAGTCAAGAGGGTGTTGTAGGAAATAAATTTTGTTAGGCACATTTGATGAAATTTTAAAAATGACCAGATATTAGCAGTAAGTTTAGGAGTTCTGTTAATGATAAACAAGACAATAATGGGTGTGGTTTTGTTTCTGTATTTGACCATGAAGAGGCTTACTTTGGAGTATTTAATATATTCCTGGTATGCATTCTTGTTGCCTGTCCAAGACAAAGTTAATTGCAATTATCATTATCTTTACAAGGATATAAGTAGATGAAGATACAAACAGACTTTTTTTTTTTTTTTTTTTTTTTTTTTTTTTTTTTTTTTGAAAAAAAGCAAATTTTATTTGTTCAGGGTTACAAAATTATCTGAGTCCAATGCCTGGCTCTTAGNAAAAAAGTTTTTTTTTTTTTTTTTTTTTTTTTTTTTTTTTTTTTTGAGAAAGACATAAAACAATCTAGGAATGCTCACTAAACCAAAACAAGAATGTAGGTATATTAGGTATAATTTTAACAAAGACTAAAAGTATGAAGAACTTTTCAAAGTCGTGGGTTGCCTCTCTATCAAAATAGAGTTTTCCAAGACATTTACATTAGCTAAACATGAAATTTTCAAATCAAAATCTGGGACAATTGGATAACCTATAATATACATGAGCTAATAATAGTTTCTGGGGTATTAAACATAATCAAACCATGAGAAACAATGATATCATCACTATAATAAAATATGTTGAAGAAATTGACTGATTTTTAAGTTAAGCATTTCAGTCCAGTGGAATGAACATTAGAATTCCTACTAAATACATCCTTAAAAGCACCAACAAACAAATAAATAAATAAAAATATTTAAATTTTTTTGAAAATTACAAAGCAAACACTCAAAAAATATAATGTTTGCTTTGACTAATATATTAGCAACTGAAAAAGGAGTATATGATCATTTATTCATCTAGTACAAGTACTTTAATTTTAGGTTATAAAATATTTTTTCTGAAGTAATTGATTTACAGATGAACTTGTCATATATATTTTTGTTCAGACACAAAGGCCGAAAGTGCACTTCAACACCCATTGAAGGCTATTAGAAACCTTCCATTAGAACAATAGACACTGTATCAAACATAGAAATTAAATAAAGTGACAAATAATAGGGTAGGAGGAAGCAGTGGAGGAGAAAATTCAGAATAGATGTACAATGGATTATGTCAGCACAATAGTACAGTACAATTACTATGGGTGTGGAAGTTTCAATGTTACAGAAAAAGGCTGTTTGTGAAAGACCTATTGTGAATATGACATGCATTTTAAACTTCTTTTAATACATCTCTAAAATTAGTTACTGAGGTTGCACAGTCTTTTGCAAAGGAATTACATGTAACATGGCATTACAGGTGTCAGAAAGGTGTCCGAATGTGCAGTTCCAACATTTTTGCAACGCATAAGAAATAATTATTAGAAGTAGCTATGAAATAAATTACAGCAATTATTGAGTGAATAATATTTGTTCAATGCAAATATTTAAGATTAAGATGTGAGATGTGTCAAAATTAACAGCAAGTACAAGAATACCTGAGAAGGATTCATTCTTTCCGTCAGGAAAATCTTGATCCCTAGTTCTACAGGGAACATTAATAGCAAATGTGGACCTATCAATTTCCCATTACAAATACAGATAGATTTACTATAATCCCTTTAATTTAATTGGAATGAAAACTCTCTCTTCCACTTTTCATATTCATTCCTCCTCTTTTTTGCAGTGACTAAGACATAAAGTAGAAAATAGCTGTGTAAATGGAGTTCATTTCCTACTTGGAAAAAGAACATTTCTCTGTTCATTCTTTCTTTCCTTTTTTTTTCTTCTCTGATATTATTCTCTAAAACAAGCAAGAGGAAAAGTAGGGCAGTCTTTTGTAAAATGCTTATGCCAAATTAAACAGGCTCTAGGCCACTTTGATGACAGTTTCTATTATTGGGCAGGATGAATGGATGAGAACAGAAAGCCAAAATCTACTAATTTTCTGGAAGCCCACTGACTTTCAGTATCTTAGTTGTGTTGCTCTTTCCACTTCTTGTAATTGGGAAGAGATGTATCAATCCCAGCCACACACACCCTGCCCCACCTTCTCTATAGTGCCTCCATCCAGCTGCTGGGTTCACAGCAGGAACTAGAAATGTTCGACAGATAAAAGTGAAATCACCTTTCTTCAACCTATCCGTGCAAAGATGGAGGATACTGTGAGCTCAGGTTACAATAAACTGAGAGTATGAGGCATAACAAAACATAACAAAAGCCTCTCATTCCTTCAGAAGAATATCTCCTACTGCGTAGGCATTCTTGGACTGTGCTTTTGCTTCTGCTATTGTGGCGCTTACAAGCCTGGATTACTGCAAGTAATAAACATGCACAACAGTGGACATATATATGCCTATGAATGTGATGCTTGCAATTCCAGACCTACACTGGATGGCAGCGAGAAAGTCAACATTTAGTAAGAAAATAATAGGAAGAAAATACAGATGGAGGATGACCAGGTCAAGAGAAGAGTGAACCTGATTAGATTATAAAGAGCAAAATTCAAATGCCTGGTGGAGGGGAAACAATAACAATCCCCAATGACCAACTAGTTGCATCCAGCAGAGGTAGCAATTTCTCTAATTCATCCAGACTAACAAGCATCATTCTCTGGAACACATTCCTTTACACACTGAAGCACTATTCAAGTGTTGCTCAGTTATAACTTATTTTGCTAGCTGATTAAAATGTTGAGTATTAAAACTGGCACTGGTTCAATCATCAGAGTTCATTAAATTACTCAAGAGATGTGGACTGTGATAGTAAGGCTCATGAGGTAAAATGAAATGTTCTATTTATCAAATCATACCCTGCTGTGCTATTCATTTGGTAATAAAAACTTTATTTTCTCCACTTGTGTCCTCTCTCATTAATGAGATAAAAAGCATAGTCATTTTATTGGCTTGCACAAATACCTGAACAATCAATCAAAAGCCAACAACCCTAGATAAAGCTCCTCTGGAACAAAAAAATAAGAGTTTATTTTTTAAGAAATAATTATGTTCCTTTTTATAGTTGCACGGGTTTTTTGGACTAATCAGTCATCACATATACCAAAGTGATAAATATCCATTATCTGACAAAGATAATTTTAATGATATAAGGACAAATGTTTCAGTTGTGCAGCTCTGATATATTTGTTTTGCCCCTTCTAACACGATTTCGGTAGTGAGGAGGCTACAGGGGTGGCTCTACGAGAAGCTACTAGAAGCTTTCCCCACGTCCAACAGAGCCAATGTCAGCCAGCACCAAGATGGACCTGCTGCTGGCCAATGCCAAGCCCATCAGTGATGGTGGCAGCATTTCTGGGATAACGTAGTCAAGGAGGGGGAAAACAACCCCTGCTGCAACACCAGCAGAAGTCAGAGAGGAGAGAGAATTTGCAAAAACAACATCTCTGCAAACCCCAAGGTCAGTGCAGAAGGAGGGGTAGGAGGTGCTCCAGGTGCCAGAGCTGAGATTCCCCTGCAGCCCCTGGTGCAGCCCATGGTGAGGCAGCTGTGCTCCTGCAGCCCATGGAGAGCCACAGTGGAGCAGAGATCAGCCTGGAGGGCTGCACACCAGAGCAGGTGGGTGCCTGAAGGAGGCTGTGACCCCAAGGGAAGCCCATGGTAGAGGGGGTTTCCTGTCAGGATTTGTGAATCCATGGGGGACTCACGCTGGAGCAGTCTGTTCCTGAGGTACTGCATCCCATGGTGGAGCAATCTGCTGAGCAGAGCTGCAGCCTGTGGGAAGTAGTCAGGTTGTAGAAGCTGTGGAGGACTGTCTCCCATAGGAAGGGCCTCACACTAGAGCAGGGGAAGAGTGTGATGAGCCATTCCCCTGCAAAGGAAGGAACAGCAGAGATGTGTGATGAACCCACCACAGGCCCTGTTCTCCATCTCCCTGCACTGCTTGGCGGGGAGAAAGTAGAAATATCGTGAGTGAAGTTAAGCCACATGCTTAGTCCTGACTTTGAGGACCTAAGGACTGAGGCTTGTGAGGCTCTCTCTGAACTAGTCTTGACCTGTCTGGCCTTTTTATTTTACCTGGTTTTGCTGTAGCAAAACTCTCTTGTGATCAGGAGTCTATGTCTAAGCAGTTTTACTTTTGCTTATCTTTATGTGATACATCATAGTTTTTATATGGATAACAGTAACAAGCAGTTATTCTGTATAAATTTAAAAATTTAAGACTGTAACTTGATAATGTAGGGTGGTGAAATCTGTGCCTCTTACAAGAGCAGACACCCAGAGAAGTGGAAAAATAGCGTGCAGCATAAGGGAGTACAGGCATGGGATGCTAATACATGGTTTACAGGCTTGGTACTGATCATAACCTCATCCTTATAAACAATTGACCAGTGGCTGGCAAAAGAAGTTCAGATGTAGAACTAGACAAAAACAGTTTGAGGAGCAGCGAGGAGAACAAATAGGAAATAGTTTGCACCGTATCTAGCGAATTTGAGTATAATGTGAGCTTGTTGACCAATGAAGAAAGACCAAGGTGTAAAAGCATATTAGCAGGTGTTAAAATGAACTAGATCCTGGAAAAGGGAAAATAACCCCACAAGCATCATAGTCATCCTTGGTGAAGGGCAAGGGACACTGATGACTCATTGTTCCCTACTCCAACAGGTGGAAGCCATCAGTATTACCACCCCGGAGAGAAGTGAAGAATAATTTTTAAAACCCCAAACAACAGGAGAGATAAACTCCAGGAAATGTGTTTAAAAAAGTTCAATATGTTGCTATTAATCCGTAGAACTTTTCTATACAAGATAATTTTCTTTTTTTTTTTTTTCTTGTGGTGGGTTGTCTTTGACTGGCTCTCAGATCCCAACCCAGCAACTCTTACTTTCCCTCCACAACAGGACAGAAGAAGTAAGTAAGAAAAAATAAGATGCAGTATATTGTGACTTCAGATAAAGACAGAACGTCACTTATCAAGTACTAGCATGGGCCAAAACAGACTCAGTTTGAGAAAACTGATCTAACTTATTTTCAATTAAAATAGAGTTGGATGGTGAGAAAAAAAAAATCTAAGTCACTCTCCCCTCAGCACACCTTTTCCATGGCTCAACTTCACTCTTTCTTTGATGACTGTTCCGCTTCCTTTCACCCCAGGCAGTGCAGAGGGAGGGGGAATCAAGGGTTGTAGACAGTCCACGGCAGGTCATCTCCAATACTGCTTCTTTTCATGCTTTTCCCTTTCTCCAACATGATCTCTGCATGGGCCACATTTCTTTCAGCAGTTGCGCACACAGACTGTTTCCAGTTCCAGCCCACCCACTGCAGGGCACTGCTGAGCCCTGCCACCAAGGTTGGGCTGCCTAGCGGAAAATGTATTGAAGAAAGGGGAGAAAATACCACCGAGCAAGGAGGAGGGAAAAGCATGAACAACAAAAACGTTGGAAAGGAGTGTTAATGGATTGACCACAATCCTCCTCTTCCTGCACTCCTCATTCTTTCCTGAATGGTACTTAGGTAATGATAAAGCACTATTTGTTCTAGAGATTTCATCCATTTGTAGGAAATACAGAAAGTATCATTATAGGGTGTAGGGAAGAAAAGCATTTTCTATAATTAGAGGTAATTATAGCTAAAATAACTACTCCATCATTTTATATATAATAAGCAGTGGCAGAAAAATCAGTGAATAACTTCTTGGAAATCGCACAAGTATTACAGTAAAAAAATTAAGTTGAGTATTTCAGACTTCTAGGCCAGTAGCATAAACAGAATATATTCTGCCAGTTTGCTAGTGTGCCCTTACAGTATCAGTTATAGATGCATTGCCTCCCTGGGATTACATACTACTCACTGGTTAACACAAAAAAAAGATTATCCATCTTACAGCAGGAACTAGGTTACTTAGCCCAGAGCTTTATCTTAGATACTGCTGGTGTGACACTGAATCATGTTTTCCAGAATTACCCTATGTTTTGGTGTACTGAGCTGTTTTAGGATCAGGTAGACTCTGAATGATTTTGAGAATGAAAACTTGCCTGTGTTTTCAAGCAATCTCAGGCATTTTGTAATATTATGGACAACATAGCTATATATACTTTAAATGTAGCAAGATTGGAATGTCAACAGATCACTATTATCTGGTATTGGTTCTATAAATGGCAAATTTCAGCTTCCATTTCTTTGCTGAACATTGCTAATTGTTTTGCCACCTACTTCTCTTTTCTACATAATTTGTTTCATCTAGTGTCCCGGTTTTTATCTAGTTATAATGTTCTGTCTGGCAACAAAATGAATAATAATAAGTTAAAACCTCTTCTAAGCTTTACCTACTACTACAAATGTGAGCAATTGTCAAGGGGAATTGTAGAGGAGTGCAGAGTCACAGAGGATATCCTGAGGGAAGTAGATAAGAATTTAGATATGCATGGCCGAGATTAGTTGATGCCTAGGTAGAAACATATTGGAAAGCAGAAGTAGATTTCATTGCTTAAATATAGACTTTTAGGAGCACTTTTTTTCAACATAAAATTCCCTCTAGTCTCCCATTGTTCAGAAGATGTCTCCTGGAGGTCACACTTTACATGCAGAAGTCCCTTGCAAATACCTCAGGCTCCCTAAGGGTTTTTGAAGGGGTGCTAGAGACTGAAGCTTGTATTTGGGTGCCTGAATTGTACCTCAGTTGTTTTCAGTTTCCTTTCAGTTTCTTTCATCTGACTGTGTGCTGTAGCAATATATCAGGACTCTTCAGAGAGCAGGGGTTGCTGTTTGCCCTGAGGTGTTTCTGGAGAGGATCTGATAGGCAAACTCTACAAAGTAGAGAGAGTGATGTTTCTCACTGGTGGAAGTGTAGGCAGGAGATAAAAGGGAGACTCATAGTTGTCAGTATTTTGGTACGTGAGAGAGCAAGTGATGATGGAGAAAGGGTCTCAGGTGAGGGAGGCATGAGAAGAGGTTGCTGAAGCCTTGTCTTAGCAGAACAATGGGAAGATACGATTTTGTGGGTTTAGGATTACAAATCTATTTTTCTCTTTGTCAAGAAAACAACAGTTTCCCCCAAATTATCATTTTTGCATCTTGGTTCCATCAACCAGCCAAACACATCTATTTATAAGAATTAAAATATTCCTGAATATGTATTGTTTTAAAATATCAACCGTCCCTATCAAATGTTCTTGATTATTCCAAGGCTGGCACCAAAACTCAATATAAGTACTGATGAGGTATATTTGGGAGGCATCTTTGTTATGAAGATGCATTTTAAATCTCCCAAATTAATTTAAGAATGGGGGAGTTAAAATTTAGCCAGAGACTAAATTAGACTACATTCATATGGATTCCTATTAATAATAGGAATAGTTAGCAAATTAAAGTGGCTCATTTCAGTAAGGCTCACTAATTTACAGATTTAAAGGCCTATTCATGAAAATTTCAGTATTATCTAGTTGTCATGTAGTTTGAGATTAGATATTTCTCTCATAGAAGTGGATTGATAGAACATTCTTGCAATAGATGATGAAACAACAAAAATTATAAAGGAAAGAGTCAGTGAATGTGCTTCATGCCTAAATGAAGAACTGGTAGAAGATACTCAGAAAAAAATCAATACAAGCAGTGAAGAGTTAACACTGTACTGAAGCATAAAAATGGAAGAAGAAATATCAGGAAGAATATGGAGCACATGGCTTGATGAAGGATACCTAAAATGTATATCAACTCATATTATGCAAATCATTCTGAGCATGAAATCTCAAAAGGCAAAAATGTCATACTGGCTGATGAGCCAACAGAGATTTTTCAGTGTCAAGAATGAGAAATAAAAGTGTTTGAATTTTATGAGCAACCAGACAACAAACCTTGTAAAAGAACTAATAGCTTCTCACATTTCCTGGCTAATTACTAAATATAAACACGTACATACAGTCAGATAAATAAATGCTCATTCTTCTCAATGTATCAAGAATATGTTTCGCTACACATGGGGGGACATTTACAACTCTGCTAAAATGTATTTTATTGTCCAGTATTAAAGTTATTTTTGTTCAGTGATAAAGTTATTTGATGCATTTCTATGAACTGCCAAATAACAGAACATCTTAAAATGTGATCCCAAAAGATTTGCAATTCATTGAGTCTAGAAATACACTTAATTCAGCTTGATCACTTTCCACTGAAAGATACTTTCTTGGAGGCAAGCTATAGGATGCTGTGTTATTTAGTAGTTCATTGTAAGAGAGGATAATAGGAAAATATGGTCTATGAAAAAGGTCTGTATGGAACAAATCAACGTTGTAACAGAGCTGAGAGGTGTTGGAAAGCAGTAGAGTTTAAAAAAATCTGAAAGAGAAATCTTGTGTCTTCCTAAGTGAAACTTATATGAAGTCTGAAGTATTCTAAAAGTGATGTAGAAAGAATAAATTTAATAGTTTTTCTCTTGAACTTGAAACTGGTTTATACTTTGTAGAGAAATGGGAATAAGCTGTCTTGTGGAAAAAGCCTGATGGTCTTTTTTGACACCAAAGTTGCATTTATTTCATATACTTTCTTGAGCTGTTCTTTATCCAAGTTACAGCCAGTAGGGCCTCAGTTCAGCTGGCTAGATGTTGCCTCTTGAGATGACTGAAAGGATCCCAGTATCTGGGTGTGTTGGCAGTTAAGAAAGGTTATGGACAAAAGATTTTGCTGACATGACACACATGAATGGCAGGCAGCATAGCCCATCGTATCACTAATTACAGTAGAGATCTGCCTTCGAGAATAAGTTAAGTCCTATATCTCAGTTTGCTATAGAAAGAGCTTGGACACAGGATGTATGTAGATGTTTACATAACTGGGGTATTTAAGTATATAAACCCCATATTGAACCCCAGCTCAGCTTGCTGAAAGAGGGAGCTATGACTGAAAAGAAACACGTAAAGTTAATTCACTTTGTTGTGTAATTTAGTCAAATAAAGTAGGCTTGGACTTCAAACAATGAAGCCAGTTATGGTTTGCTATCTGCCAGGTCCCCTTAGGCACTTTTAAAATGTTTTGATGGCATACCTGTTCATCAGTATGACTAGATTCAATAACCCTTAGCATTTTTCTTTTCACTGAGACAGAAGAAGCCCTCTTGGAGTTCTCATGAGATCAATCATACAATGCAATATTTGTTTCCTGTTTACTGAAGTAGTTCTGGCTTTCATCATTGGAGAGTATTACTTGTACTTGTTAGAAGAGTTTGTAATTAATGTCTTAACCTATATCTACATAATGGACGTTGTTTCCCTTTGCCTGGGAAAGTGGTGGAGTTACCATCCCCGGAGTGTTCAAAAAGCACATGGATATGGTACTTGAGGACATGGTTTGATGGAGAACATGTTTGGTGGTGGTGCCAAGCTGATGGTTGGACTTGATGATCTCAGAGGTCTTTTCCAACTGTGATGGTTGTGGTATTCCATTATACTATAATTCTATGCATGTGCAAAGGCCTTTTCTTCCTCAGTCTTCATAAATAGAATATGGGAGAATTGCCTTCCAGAGAGACAGCTCTGGTAATCCATTTCAATTTTCACTCCAGGACAGACAAGCTCTGCACCATTGTGTGAATGAAGTAAATGAGATGTATTTAAAATGTATTTTACTTTTAACACTGCTTCAAATTAGATGCTTCAGTTCGACCTAATTTAAAGAAAAAAATATTTTTAAAAGGCATGCTTTACAAATCTGTAAAATAAATGGTTAAATAAAATTGTCTTGATAAATAAGTTCTTAACGGTAAAAAGGGTTAAGGAATAATAATACGCACAAATACTAACTATCCCAAAATGTAAGAAGGCAAGGAAGCAGAGGCAGGAGAGCAATGTGACTAAGTTTTGAGTTCTTCATTGAACTGAAACCTAGGCAGAACTCTTATAGAAAGTAGAAACAAGTTGCAAGTATCCATGAGGTTTATAAAAAAGTAGCACAAGTATGAAGAGATTTGGGGTAGGAAGGCTAAGACAGAAAACAAGATGCAAATAGTATGAATCATCAGAAATGGTAGTCATAACTTTGTAGATGGATTAGTATGAAATCGTGGGTCTACAGTTTACTGGGGAGGGTGGACTGTAAACATATGACATCAAGGAGGATGAAATGTTTAATGCATCTTTTTTGCTTCTGTCTTCCCCAAAAGGTTAGCTTGAGCTACTGATTAGAGTAGTTAATGCCAGTGAAGGCAGAATAAGAGAATGAGTTTCATTACTGAAATTTAGAATGTCATGTTTTTTGATGAGTTTTCGGATATCTGTGATATCTTCATGGACCTAGCACATGAAGCACATGGCACAAATGCTCCTGAAGAAACAACTGGAGGTCAGTCAGCACATCTAGAAGTGTCTTAGCAGCAGTAGATAGTGCTTATTCTGAGAAAAGATTACGTGTTTGAACTGAATCTAGGTCAAGGCATCAGCAGGAAATTTATACTAGTGATGGTTTACATAACTCAGAAGTTTTGACAGCATCTCAGGGCAATTCATTGTCATCTCAAGGAGGATCTATGACTGCATGTCAATTTGAAATTAGAACCCTTAAATTCAGATTTGTTATGTAGGTGCTTGAAGATGTGCCAGAAACTGGATTAAAATACCCTCATGTACCCACACCAAACGTCCTTTTGAAACAGTGAACTTGAATCAGGGTAAGAATACCTGCAACATTTCAAATAGCAATGGTTGTTACTAATCCTAAATTCCCACTGTGGTCAATGGAACACAAAATGCACTTCAGCTGCTCAGACTTGAGCCTCTAGTACCACTTGTGGCCTTCAGGCTAGCTAATGGGGATGGGGGCTCCCACTCATCTGGTATTATATCCCCAGAGGCTGTCTTGGAGACACTGCATGACCTCAAATGACACTAGACACTTGTATGTGTATTTTAATTAAACTGGTTTTTTTCCCTCTGTATTAAGGGAAAAAAACCACACACCTTAAAAACTTGTGGAAACTTAAGTGTAGATAAGAAGTTATGCTATTACACCCTTATAATCTTAGAAAAAAAAAAATATATATATATATTTGACATATATTCTGCTCTGAAGTACAAGGAAAGACAGTGCAGTAGTGGTCATAGAACTTGTGGGGAAGGGGGGTGTATAGGAGAGGGATATGGATTTGTACTGGCAAAGAAATAATTCTGGGTTAATAAACTATGCCAAGCTTCTGAAAGATAATGGAGAAGTGAATTAATCTGAGTTTGAAAAAAAAAAAAAATCTGGTCCAGCTCACCTAGTTTGTTTTTCATAATCCAGGTAAAGATGTAGATTTTTGTTGACTCTTCTAAAGAGGCCTTAAACAGTGTTTGGAAACTGTGCCCAGAGAATTATTTGTGGTTCACTGCTAGAACAAAAAGATATAGAGAGTGGAGCTTCATTCGTTTTTTTCATTAACAACAGGGATGATGGAATCAAGAGCATATGATTAAATTTTCAGACAACACATAGCTGGGAGGGACTGTAGGCATACTGGAGGATAGGATGAGAATCAAAAATGATCTTGACAAATTGAAGAAATGGTCTGGAAAAAAAACCCAGATGCAGTTCAACAGAGACAAGTACAAGGAACTACATTTATACAGATATAATTAACAGCATAAGTGGAAAGAAAAACAAATGGTTGTGAAGAAATTAATTCCCTGCCTTTCCAGGGATTATAGTGGATCATAAACTGAAATTGAATCTGTAAAATCATCCTGTCGTGAAAAAAACAAATATCATATTCAAAGTATAATCAAGAATGTAAGTGTGCAAGATGTGTTAAGTCTATTTACTCATTAGTGGGGCAACAGGTAGAGTACTGTCTGGGCAGGTCACCTTCAAAATGTATGTCTGCCATGGAGATGAATTTTAAATTTAAGCAATCCCAGATGCAGATCAGAGATCTAGAAAACAAGATCTAAAAGGCAGCATTGAATAAGGTATAGCGAATAAGATACCACAGAGAATATGCAAAAAATTCTCTTTTTAAAAAAGTTTATTGTTACAGAAAAATACATGGCGCTGGGTCCAACAGACCAAGAGGCTGCTGAGGCTCTTCCAGCTCCATGCTGTAGGTGCAAGCAGTCAAACAGAGCTTGTGGCCGCAGCAGGCACACACATGCAGAGCACAGGTATACACCACGTACAAACACACAGCTGTCCGCACAGACACACAGAGCACTCCCACAGGCACAGAGAGCAGCAGCAGCCTTATTCTGCCCCTCTCTCTAGCCGAGCAAGGGGAAGGTTTGCTACTGAAAATATATCTATGCACATGAATATAAATATATATCTACATATGTATGACATGGACCCTGCTCAGAAGCTGGGCTCTGACACTCAGTTTGTCCAGTAGCCACGCTGGGACAAACTGGAACTATGCCACCTGCTCGCCGGCTTATCTGAGCAAATTTTCACCAGTGATCACACACATTCCTACCTAGGTAATCCCTACCAATCCAGGTGCTGCACTGGGGACACATGGGCCCCTGACTCAAGTGCCACACCAGGGCTGGGACGTGGGTTTCACTCAGTTTGGTCTCTCCAGTCCAGTTGCTGGCTCCCAGGCAAGTGCACCCTCTGACCTGTGGTCCCACACCTATTTCTGGCATTCAGACACCATCCCACGGACATGCACACAGAAGAGGAAGCTCTTCCCTCAGAAAAAAGAGCCAAAAATTGTGCTCAGCAAGTGCCGGGCAAATGATTTTGAGCAGCAAGCTATTTACGTGCAACTAGTCTTTTTTATCTCCTTATCCTTATGTTTTCCCAGTCTTGTTCCTACTTAGATCATCTGTATTCCCTTCAGCACCTTTGTTTCTTCCATAAACGCCCCATTATGAGTCTTGAACAATTCTCAAATGCTCTTGCCCTGCATCCCATGAAGTGTTCTATATACCCAGGCAGTCACTCCACTCAGTCCAAAAGGTGCTCCAGCACTGACTCATTGTAACGAGTCCACATGTGACACCCATCACACTCATAGGACACATTATGGGATGCAGAAAAAGTGATAAAAAGGTTGCCCTTGGGAAGGGGTCTGAGTGCCAGCAGCAGGCATGGGACCACAGGCTGGTGTGTGCATGTGCCTGGTCGCCAGTAACTGGACTGGAGAGATCAGAGTGCCTTCTCAGACCAAATAGTTTCTGAATAACTAGCCTGGATTTTCCATTTCTTTTTTGATTCAGGACATGGTTATATCATTCACAGGGAGACAGTCGTAGGACCTGTCTCCCACTGGTGAGCACTTTGCCAGAAGGGTAAAGAGTGGGTTGTCACAGGAAACCTCAGGTTGCAAGCAAAGTCAAGAATATTCAGTGGAGATACTAACTAAATTAAAGAGTGAAATGCTTGAGATTCTTCCTGAATGTGAACAATTGACCAGCAATCAGATGAAAGAAAAAAGTCGTGCTGGAACCCTTTTAAGTGTTCAGTAATTTTGTACAGTGAGAGCTGTAATGGACTTCAGCAGAATTAATCCCTGGATTTCCAAGATACTTTCTGGTTACATATTACGAGGGAAGCTTTCAAAAGGAAGTTCCTTGTAGTTACTAATGTCAGCACATAACTTTTCTTCAATAGCTTAGTGCTGCTTTTCAGCTCATTGAACAGACCGTTTTAAAATTTCTGTTTATGTAAACAATACTTACCCGGTTAATAGTCTGATTATAGTAATACAATTTGCCCAAATTCTACATTTTCCAACTCCATGGAAAGAAATCTAGTGAAATAATTCTGATTAGGTCATTCAGTCTTTTGCTAGTACATGCAAAGTATGCCTTAAGTAGTCAACATTAAAAAAAGACCTCAGGATAACCCCCAAAAAGGCTTAGAAAATTATCATTATCGGTGGTAGCCATTCATGGAATTATTTGGTTTCTTTCCTAATTAAAGTGGAAAAATAATACAGTCTGGTTAAGTTTAGGGATTTTTTTTGCATTGCACTTTTACATGATTAGCATTATACGTAGTTTTAAGAACAGAATAATCTTTCTTGTAGCTTGTCTTTACTTTGGTTAGATTTAATACTTGTTTGGCATTTTAATTTTTGCATAATATTTATGCATATGAAAAAGAAGTATTTATAGTGTGAGGATGGCCTAACAGTTAGAGAGGGAATCCTCTGAGATCACTGATTTCATTTCTGAATTATGCAGATGAATCACATTAGAGCATTTGCTTCAGATTCCCTACATGTGATTAAAATTTATTAATATCGAACAGGGTTGGTGTGCAGCAAAATTATTTAATTTTTATGTAATACTTTGAGATAATGTCACTGTTTAGTAAGTGCTTTAGTTTTTACAAGAGAAAAATTAACTTTTATTTTATTTGTGAAATCTGTTTGAGATTTGTACTGGTCCACTTAAAAGAACACAAGTACTGACATAACTGTAGAATTTTATATATATGTATTTGAAAATGATTATGAGTTTCATAAAGGTTACTACAAGCAGCAACATATCTTTCACCTGTCTTAGTGTTCTTATCAGAGACCTTCATTTAATGTTCTCTGTAGAAGCAGCAGACTGTAGAGAACTGATTAATAAAGTTTCAGTTTAAGTTCCTAGACATTATCATTTAATATTTTTGTATAATCTAATTTACTAAAAGTAATTTAAGAATTCAGAGTATGTAATAAAGTGACTTTTCAGTCTTATTTTCACCCCTTTCTCCAGGAAAACCATTCAGCATGAAGTTAAAGAGGGAATGGGATGTGAAATAAATAGTAAATCAGTCTATGAAAGTTCAGGAGAAATTAGTCTTTTTAAGGTATAATGCTTGATTAATCATTTAGTTTAGAAACACTTAATATTAACTAAATACCATTGCTGTTCTGTGCATGAAAACACTGCTGTTTTTTTGTACAAAAAACAGTTTAAAGTCTACGTGCTCTATAGGAATCACACAGGACCATAATGAAACTAAGTACTTGAAAAAATATACCAAGATATAATGCTTTGTTTTCCAGAATAAACCAATATGTACAAAACTGGGAAAAAAAAAAAAAAAAAAAAAAAAAGAAGAAGAGACAAGGATATAAAGAAGTTAATTAAGAATTAATTAAATAAATTAATTTACATTTGCTTTGTGAGTTCACAGTAATATTGCCTATTATTAGCAGAAAAAAATACTAAGTTTGAAAATAATGCTAAGCAACAGGAAAGAACATTTTACATATGTCAGGACTATTTCCTTATTTATGTAAATTAAGCATCTTGCTAAAGAAGTTCACAGGACATGAAAGAGTTAATGCAAGACCCACAGGAAAAATGACCTGTCATTTTTTTTCAGGAACCTAATAATTTTAATAATTACAAATTACAATTAACAGAAACTTGTTTGGTGCTGGTTCCTTTTTTGATCATTCTGCCAAAAAAATGAAAGGTAATAAATACTCTGTGTCTACCTGGAAAAAAAAAAGACTGAAAGCCACAAGCTAAAATGTCAGCTGATCCTGACTAGGGGCAGAACGTTTCAACTGAATAACCCTGTGAGGTTCCTCCCAGTCATATTTCATATGAGTACTTAATTAGAAATTGGCAAATGTTTTGAAAAATGCTTAGCTGAAGTAAACAGAGTAGTCACGTATCTTCCACTGTGTGTCCCTGGAGCTGTATGCGTTTGTGACAGTTCTGTGACACAGAACAGTCTTGCACCTGCCCAGCTTTTTTTCTCTGACTGATGTCAAAGTGCGTTATGAAGAGAGCCAAATATATTGTCCTGATTTCTCAGACTGTGTGACAGAGTCAATTAAAGGTTAATAGAGTTCTGCTAGGTCTGGCAGGAAGTTAGTGGCATAGGAATATAAGCAAAATTTGATGATTCCCAGTTTAAACACAAGCATATCCTACCTAGCAGTGTTCACAGCACTTTGAAGAGAGGCCTCCTGTTGCATGTACCTCATGCACATGGTTAGTCATTGGAAAAACATAACTGACGTGTTGGGATGGCATGCTGGAATATTTAAGTTTGCCCAGTCACAGAATGGTTTAGGCTGGATCTTAAATATCATCTACTTTCAGATTTATCAATTTTTTCCAATGTTTTTGGAGCTATGCTGAATCCATAAAATGTCTCAAAAAGGAATAGAGATCACACCAGTTTCCTCCAATATTTTTTTTTCCATTTTATTATTCCAAGTAAAAAGAGCTGGAGTATTCCCCATACTTAAACACAATATGCTTGTGTGTGTATGTATTGTGGTTTTTTAGTATTATGTTATTTCCGTGCAGCATAACTAACCCCATCTTTTACTGTGATTTCTTTAGTTAAGTGGTACAATCTGTAGGGAAAACTTTCACAGCAGATGTTCCCCTCCATAAAGCAAGATTCACATCTTAAAGCTTTTCTTCTGCAAAACATGTGAGGCATTTCTCTTATCATAGTTATATATTTATAGATGAATTTTGATGGTAAGTTTGTGCCACAATATATATACCTACATATTGAAAAAGCATCCTTAAAAAAAGAAGAAAAAGAAAGACAATACAAGATTTTCAGAAGTATTAACATACTCTCATGACTGAAATTCTAGTGATTTTAGTGTCATAAAAATTATGATGTGCTTTACATTTTTGGACATTCATAATTTCCAAGCTTGTGCAATGCAAAACCTGAATACATTCAAAGTCACTTTTGGTAAGCTGCACAGCCTGCCGGCATAGGTGTAGCCTCTGTGGACCAAAGCCCCTGATTCCATTTTCTGCCTCACCATGAATATCTCCAAAAGTATGTCTGAGACGTATTGGAGATTACTTAAATTCTAACTCCTAGTAGTTCTTCTGCTGAAATGAAAAAAATTTGAACTCCTAAATAATATTACATTGACATTATTTTGGGGGCGTGGATGGCTTTTCATCTTTTGATAGAAGCTGAACATCTGATTGTAGGTTTACCGAAGCAAATAAGCATTTGGGAAACAAAGAAAATTACAAGACCAAAGGAGTTTCCTAAGACTCACAGATTTTGACATTTGAACACCCGGATGACAGCCTAGAGTCCTCACCAGCATCCTTGCTTGGTATGTGGTGGCAGAATTTAATTTTATTTAAATTCATAACTACAAAGGTTTCATAGCCTGTTTTGCTTTGTACAGGAAAGACCAAATGTAAGCTAATACGAGTAGGAAATGGAGCACAAACCCTTCATTTCAGACAAGGAAAAATGCCAATCAGGTAGGTAGACTTCAGTCAACAGCCACCAAACTGTAGTAAACAAGCTGTGGGATCTGACAGATGGTGCAAAACATTTTGTATGCCCTGGCATGAAATACTTTTCCTTCTTGAATTAACGGTAATGCCTTTATTTCTGTGGGGGAAACCAAATCATAACACAAAATATCCAATTCCTGGAATAATAATTTTGAATATAAAAGGTTCAAATTCATGTTCCTTGTCCATATCAAGTAAAAAAAGAATTTACCTGTTCCCTTCTGTTTCCCTGCACTTCATCAGACTACTGCTGAATCTTCAGTACTCTGTCAGACTACTGGCTATTTTAACCCTCCTAATCTAGTTTTGTTCAGAAATTCTGTCTGCTACTCTACAATGTAACTGTCATTAATTCCATTCCTGTTGAAATTAATACCTCGTATTTCAGTACTTTTATGATTTACTCAGGTTATACATTTATCTCAAAATACTTATTTCAATATATTTCTCTCTTGCTCACCTTCCTTTTTTTTCGGTCATACATTCTGATTTTTAGTCATACAAAAAAGATTTAGCAAATATTACAAGCAGTACAGATGAATGAATAGCATGAAAGTAGAGTTATGACACTTTTCTGCTGAAAACAGAAGTAGTTAATGGCTTTGAAACACTCATGAAACAGTGCTAAAAAATCTTCAAAAATTTAACAGGATAATCAAGTAATTGTAAAAAGCTGTGTTAAGAAGAGTCTTGACAATGGCTGTTATGATACAAATAATATCACAAAATTACATGCCATCCGTATGTGTGTTTGCTTTTATATGTGTATTTGTGTGTGTATCATGAAAAAATAATATTACTTTGGAGACAAGAGCCATTAAATTATGGAAATATAGAATTAAACAATGGCCAGTACTTTAATTTATTTTTAAAGGGAAATTGTGCCATGTGGCAAACAACACAGTTTGAAGGTCATAACTGTAGTGACATCTCTGTGAAAAAAGCCTGTTGCATTTACTTTTCCATTCTAATAGTATTTCTAACAGCCAATGCTGTTGCAAAGTAATATTTATGATGTCAAACTCTGTCTCTTCTATTTCTTCATTCATTATTGCTGCTCATTGTCATTACTTCCTTTTTTCCTCCAGCAGCACTAACCTTGCCTCTGTCTGTAAAAGCACAGACTACTTTGCTTGTAGACAATAATGAGTAGTTTCAGTGCACCCTTAGAGTTTAGATCATTATCTAGCACATATTTCCCATTCCTCTGCTTTAATTTTTAGGATATTTGTGTACATTTTTCTCTGACATTTTACTTCCAGTGCAACAGGATCCCACACTACAGAGTTCCTTCCTCAATGTAGCAATGTAACTTTTTTCTGAAAAACACTTTTAAAGAAATTTCAGCAAATCTAGGTTGCCAAGTCCAGATGATTGATCACTTAAAGCCTGAAACTACATCAGTGCTGCTTTCTGACCATTTTTTCAGGTTTCTTATCCTTTTTAACCTCTCGAGAAAGAGTATATAATTTCTTTCCAGAATTACTATCACTTTTTCTGATCACACATAGTAAACTTTGTTCCATAAACACTTACCTTGTTTATGCACTCCTGGCATCTTACTCATTGATACCACCTTTCCAGTTCCACTGTCTCATTTCTCTGAATTTCCTTTTCTGCCACAAGACATTGAATAATTTTCTACTTTTTAAACCTTATCTTCAACCTTGTCTCCTCTGAGATTTTGTTGTGCTTTATCTGTAGAAATGTTTCATTAAAATTTTCTTTTTTTTTTCTTCCCTTCTTTTTCACTGTGACTGGAAGCGTGTACCACAACTGGCTAAAATTTGTGCCATCAATCATGGCACCAAATATTGGGCAACTTTCTCACATAGCTATATCTGCATATATTTTGAATGGAGACTGAATCTCCCCCAATTTGTTCAGTATTCTGAGACACATTATTTTCTGTCACAACAAATTTGTGCATTTCTTCACAATGATCCTTCAAGATACCTGGGTGTATTTTCCTCGGTGTCAACTATACACTTGTCAGTATGAATATTTTTCATCAGGTGTGTACATTTCACTTTGAAAAGCATGTCAAAGCTTGTGAAATTTATTTTTGGATCATGAGCTTTGTCTTTTGCTGTGGCTAAAGTTTACTTAGTGATGCCAACAGAAAATCAAACAAATAAAATGAGAAAAATATCCAGTCATGTTCAAATCACTGTAAGTGATAATTAGTTCTCAAAGTGTTCATTTTTCCTTTGAATTTAATTTCTGTGGGTGGTTACAGCTCAGAATTATAACTTAAATTTCATATGTTGGATACTGAATAGCAAGAAGCAGATTATACATATAAATTTATCAAATTTAAAATAATGAATGAATACTGACTGAAAACACCTGTCAATCTTGGGTCATTTAAAGGCTAATAGTTACCTGGAGCCAGTGCTTCAGCTAGATGTCAAAACAGAACAGTTGGAGTATAATGTCACCCTCTTTTCTGGATAGCCACCATTACATGTGCAAACATGTAAAATGTTATGCTAATTGAAGATTACATGTGTTTGTTTTCTTCTTAGGGTTATGCTTATCACAGGTGAACCAATTTACCTCTTACTATATGCAGAGATCTGCCTTTACGTGCTACCACTTTTTACCTCAATTTTACTTTTTTACTAAAAATCTATGCCTTTCCTTACAAAAACTGACTCAATATAGCTACTATTTATAAAGTTTGCTTTTATGATTTTTTTTCTCCCACTAGCTACTCTCTTTTTAAAAGAAAATGAAACAACACTTAAAAAAATCTTTGGTATCTTCATGCTCCCTGAACTTTATTTCCTCAGTGTTATCCAATCTAAAAGTAGATACTTTACTTCTGAGCTTATGATGTGCCTACTGAGATAAAAATAATCGTACTCTAGTTCTATGAATAAACATTTAGCCGATTTCTTCTACTTATCCTTTGCAATCTGTGAGAAAGAACATGAAATAAACTAAATTACAGGTCTATGAAGAAAATCATCATAAAAAGTTAGTCTCCTCAAAGATTTATTGAAATGTTTTGTTTGCAGGGTGCTGTACTCAATTGAAACACCACACAGATGAGGTGTGCAAAGCACCAGTGTCTTCAGCTGTGATACAAAGCCCCAAAGCATTGCTTAGTTAGGATTCATTAAAGTGGTGCTGGCAGAGATTGATTCAGTGTGGCTGAAAATGTCTCTGGAGGCTGAAACTTTGCAGGATTTTTTCTATACACTAGTTTGCATTATGATTCTCTTAGAAATATTAAAATTCTAAGTTTTGGGAAACACATTGTCCCCCTGATCTGAGCACTCACCTTCTTGGCCAGATGGTTGTGCTTTCCTTTTTGCATCTTTGAATGATTTCTCTAGGATCCAGATGGGGCAAGCAAGGGACACAAAAATGGCTTGGCTCGTTCTGTAGCTTTCAGTAGCTACAGAAGACTCCTCAAATACTGGTTAAGTCAATACCATTTAATAATGTGGTTGAAGCATTTAAATTCTCCCATTCATCTATTAAAAGTAATTCTATATAACCTTCAGTGCTTTTACCTCTGCTGAAAAATGTGCCATGAGTTATATGCTGTGTTTCAGTTGCATACATTGCTTTATTTCATTATAGCACAGTGTATGAGCACAGTTATGAACATTTTTATTCTCCCAAATCCCATCTTTCAGATAAATAAGAGAGAAAAGCATATCCCACTTCCATAAAGGATAGGGGAGGAATATTCTTTTTCTACCTATTCCAGGCCTAATGGATCAAATGTCTTTCCAGCAGGATTCAGGTGTATAATACAATTTTTCCCTAGTGGTCTCTAGTTCTACCTCCTATTTTTTTTTTTTTTTAATTTCTTCAGAACTGCATATAAGGAATTCAGTATTCGAGGTTTTAAGCTGTAGTGGGTTGACCCTGTTTGGATGCCAGGCACTCCCCAAAGCAGCTCTATCACTCCCCTCCACAAGTGGGCAAAGGAGAGAAAACACAGCAGAAATTTCCTGTGTTGACAGAGAGAGAGAGATCATTCACTGGATACTGTCAGGGACAAAACAGACTCAACAACATGAATCCACCCCATGGGCAACAGCTCTCCACCAACTGCTCCCATGTGGAAGCAGTCCTTCCATGGGGTGCAGTCCTTCAGGCACAGCCTGCTCCAGTGTGGGTTCCCTACATGGTAACAGGTCCCACCAGCAAAACTGCTCCAGTGTGGGCTCCTCTCCGCATGGGTCCACAGGTCCCTGTTGCAGCACGGGCCTCCCACGATTTCCCAGCCTCCTGTCAGGCGTGGGTCTCCTCCATGGGCTACAGGTGGATCTCTCCATCCCTGTGGGCCTCCATGGGCTGCAGGGGCACAGCTGCCTCACCAGGGCTGCCTGAAGCACCTCCTGCCCCTCCTTCTGCACTGACCTTGGTGTCTGCCCAGCTGTTCCTCTCACCCCACTCTTCTGTGGCTGTAATTAAATCTGCACAATAACTTTTTTCCTTCTAAAGTGTGTTTTTACAGAGGTGTTACCACCACTTCTAATTGGCTCAGCCTTGGCCAGCAGCACGTTTGTCCTGGAGCTGCCTGGCATTGGCTCTGCTGGCCACAGAGGAAGCTTCTGACAGCTTCTCACAGAAGTCAGTAGTAGTTCTCCCTGTAGTTCCCCCTGCTACCCAAGCCATGCAAACCCAGTACATATTATCCCACGCATAATTTGTTTTTGAAAGTAATTTCCATGTGATTTTTTTTCTTTTTTTTCATTGAGGCCTTTATATTGTTCTTCATTCTCTTCTCTCTCTTGCACACTTAGTACTTTCATGTTACTTTTTCTTATTATTATAGGAGACCTTATTTCAGGAAAGCTTATGTATAATTGCCTCTGTTTTCAGTATAAGGAAGGCATTCATTTAAAAGTAGAAAAATAAAGCTGCTCAGTAAATAATTACATATATACTATGAGATGGATGTGGTTTGTGGTGTGCTCCACAATTGTGATACTTTTGTTGTCCACTGTTGGGGACCTACCAGAATGAACAGAAGACTCTCTTTTCTTAGGAAAAGCAAGGGTGCATCGCTAAGACTGACATAGCCCAATATGAAGTATGGCTAGCTTACATATGTGATTTTGAGATAAAAATAGAAGGTTCAGATGTGGAATGCTGTGCCATGCACAAAAGAATTTTGGAAGTAGGAGGAGAATAGAATTTTTTGGTGGTCATTTGAATCACAGCATCTCATATCCAGTTCCTCTTGCCAGCTTACACCAGTGGAAGTTGTTCCTCTATTAGGCAATGTTTGATGAGTTTTATACTGGTAAATTGTTTTGTTGTTTGTTAACTAAACAGCCTCCTTAAAGAGTCTGTGTAATGCTTTCAAGGCATAATTCAACTTTTCATGTTATCACTGTAATGACTTATCCACTTTTCTAATATAAAACCAATTCTAGCTTGCAACAGATCTCTACTGGATGAGGGGAAATTTAGGAGCTTGCAACTAAATGAAAGTACTATTTCAAAGTTAGTATTAATGCTGCCTGACCTTGTGCCATTTAATGATTAGTAAGAAGAATACGTTACAATTCTATGTGTCCTGCTCCTGAACTATATTGCATCAAGAAAACATAAAAGGTGACTTTTTAATTACCTCTTTTCTAGTATTTACTCTGTAGAATAGATCTATTCAGTCTGTGGCCCTTTTTTGTTTTTCCTAATGTTGGTGTGGTTAGACAGCAAAGCACCACACAGCTGCTTCATTATTCCCCCTCAGTGCAGTATAGGAAGGAAGAACTATCACAAACATTCAATAAAAAAAAGTTCACACTTAAAGGCAGACACTTTCCTCTACTCTTTCTCTCTTTCACCCTGAGATATTAGTGGTTCCCATTCTCGATTAAATACATTTTTTAATTAAATGAGCTCTCACTTTCTTTCATAACTCTCTAAGTCAGCACAAGACAAGTGTTTTGCAACTGTTCTTAGAGAAATCAATAATAAACATTTTCTTATTTTTTAAAAAATTTTAATTTTCAGAAAAATTTAATTGAACTTTTCAAAAGCTAGTCACAGAAGTTGGTTCAAAACTTTTAGTATGTGATGAATCAAGGAAAGGAACACCTGTTATAGTAACTGAAGCCAACTGGAGAAAGGTTAAGGTATATAAAATTAATGAATAATTTTATAATCATGGGTAAAAAATAATTTTCTGTTCTCACAGAATTTCTTTTACAAATTTTTTCCTTCCCTTCCTCAGGTCCTCATCAGATATAATAAAGCTTAAGGATCCTAAGCCCTTAATGGGCTGTTTGTGTTTTATTCAACATTATATGGGTCTGTGAGGGAGTCAGGATTTCCACTAAGTCTTCCAAGTCTGGGGCTCCTGCCCTCTAGACTCCATTTTCATTTAAAAATTGACAGAAAAGGCAAGGGGCCAGATTTACTGCAGCTTTATTCAGAGCAGATGGAAGCAGATGAAACTATAAACAGCAAAGTAGCTGAGCATAGAAGTTAACTAAAACACTAAGTGAAGCTGTTAAATCTGACACGGGGACTAAAGATACACTTCAGAAAACATTGTTGCTGAATTAAGCACTGACAGAAAGCAGAAGCTGATTTCATAGGACAATGAAAACCAAAAAAGTTTTTAAGAAAGTTAAAAAAAGATTAAGAAATAATCAGTGTTAACTTAATTTAGAAACGTATCAGAATAGTTGATCTAATGAGCCTTAGAAACTGCCAGCATAATGTGTTCTTGATTTCCATCATAAAAGAAAATGTGTAAATTTTGCCCTTGGTGAGTAAACTACTTTTGAACATGAAGGAATTGTCTCCTTTTAGGGCCCATAAACCTGCCTCTAATTTTATCTGCACTAAACTATAAATCATAAAAAGACCAATTATGAGGGGAGATATTTTTGGAAGTATTTTCAATAATTACAGAATTACTGAATCATAGAATAGCTTGAGTTGGAAGTGATCTTAAAGATCATCTAGTTCCAAACCCTCTGCCATTGACAGGGACACCTTCCACTAGACCAGGTTGCTCAAAGCCCCATCTAAACTGGCCTTAAACACTTCCAGGGTGGGACAGTCACAGCTTCATTGGGCAGCCTGTGCCAGTATATCACAAAACTAGGAGTAAAGCATTTTTTCCTAATATCTAATTTAAATCTACTCTCTTTCTGTTTAAAACCATTCCCCCTTGTCCTGTCACTACGTGCCCTTGTGAAAAGTCCCTCTTCTTCTTTCCTGTAATCATCCTTTAGGTACTGGAAGGCAGTAGTAAGGTCCACCTGGAGCCCACTCTTTTTCAGTCTGAGCAACTTAGTCTCTCTCTAAAGGTGCTCCAGCCCTCTAATCATCTTTGTGGCCCTCCTCCAGACTCCCTCCAGGTCCAGACTCACAAGAGCAGGGTAGAGGGACAGAATCACCTCCCTAACCCTATTGGCCATGTTGCTTTTGACACAGTGTTTCTCCTTCTGGAGTACAAATGCACATTTCCAGCTCTTACTGAGCTTCTCATCACCTAATACCTGCAAGTCTTTCTTCTCAGGGCTGCTCCCAATCCATTCTCTGCTCAGTCTGTATTCGTGTTTGCAATTTCCCCGACCCATCTACAGGACCTCACACCTGACTTTGTTGAACTTCATGAGGTTTGCACAGAACAACATCTCTGGATGGCATCCCATTCCTCCAGAGTGACTGCACCACACAGCTTGGTGTCGTCAGCAAACTTGATGAGGGTGCACTCAATCCCACAACACGTGTCATCAACACAGATATTAAACAGCACCAATCCTAATACTGATCCCTGCAGAACGTCACTCATCACTGCTCGCCACTTGGAGATTGACTCATTCACCACAACCCTCTGAGTACAACCAATTCCTTATCCGCTGGGCATTCCATCTGTCCAATCCATGCCTCTCCAGTTTAGAGATGGCGATCTCATGTGAGACAGTGTCAAATGCTTTGCACAAGCCTGGGTAGATGGTGTCACTTTTATCTACCAAACATGTAACCCCATCGTAGAAGGCCACCAAATTTGTCAGATAGTGCTTGCCCTTATTGAAACCATCTTGGCTGCCACCAACCACCCCCTATTTTTAGACATACTTTAACATCATTTCCAGTAGGATCTGCTCCATGATCTTGCTAGACCAAGAGGTCAGACTGACTGACTTTTGGTTTCCAGGGTTGTCCTTTTTACCCTTTTTTAAAAATGAGGTTTATTTTTCCCTTTTTTTTCAATCAGTGGGAAATTCCTCAGACATCCATGACCTCTCAAATAAAATGGATTGTGGCTGAGTCACTTATCCAGCAGTTCCTCTGCCCCCATAGATGCATCTCCTCGAGCCCATGGACTTCTGCACTTTCAGATTCTTTAGATATTCTTGAAACTGATCTTCTCCTAGAGAAGGCAGTTTTTTATTTGCCCAGTCCCTGCCTTTGCCTTCTGTGACCTGGGTAGTATGGTTGGAGCACACGCCAATGAAGCCTGAGGTTAAAAATTTGTTGAATACCTCAGACTTCTTCATATCTCATCTAACCAGGTCTTCTGTTTCCCCCTAGAGAGGGCCTGCATTTCCCTAGTCTTCATTCTATTACCAATTCAGCTATAGAAGCTTTTCCTGTTGCCCTTGAATTCCCTGTCCAGAATTAATGATATGAATACTTTCCTTTCCTAACATGGTGCTTGAACAACCACTCTGTGTTCTTCCCAGGTTGCCTGTCCTTGTTTCCACCTTCTTTGGGCTTCCTTTTTGTCTTTGAGTTTGTCCAGGAGCTTCTTTGTTCATCCATGCAGGCCTCCTGGCATTTTTTTCCTGACTTCCTCTCTGTTGGGATGCATTGCTCCTGAGCTTGGAGGAGGTGATCCTTGAATATTAACCACCTTTCTTGGTTTTGTCTTCCCTCTAGGGCTTTATCCAGCTATGGTCTACCAAGCAGATCCCTGCCTGAAGCTCAGCATAGCAAGTTTGCTGTGCACTCTCTTGACTCTCTCTTTCAAACCCCTTCCCTTTGACCAGTAGGACGGATGAAAAAAATACCTGTGCTCCAGAGACCCTTACTGCATATCCAAGGACTCTTCAAGCCTTCTTGGTCCTCTTCAGGCTGCTCCTGTCTATCACTGGTGCCCACGTGGAGCAACAGTAGCAAGGAAGAGTGGACTGTACAAGGCTTGGTATTCTCTTGGTGACATCCCAAATACAAGCCCCCAGTAAGCAGCACACCCCTCTGGAGAGTGGTCAGGCCCACAGATTTGTGCCTTCATACCTCTCAGGAGGGAGCTGCCTACTGCTACCACCCATCCTCTGTTGTGTCAGCTGCCAGCTCCTGGGATGTCTCTGCATTCTCATGGGGCTTTCCCATTTTGGGACCACTCCTGTATGCTGAGATCCCCCACATCACTGTGGAATGTTCCTAAAGACAAGCTTATCACCTTGAGAAGTGAATTCATCACTAAGATGCCTTTTCCCTTAAGAAGTGTAGGTATTTATTAGTTGCTGTGGTAGTCACAACTCACAACAATTGCTGCCTTAGGTGCGCTATAGCAAAAAGCGTGGTTCAGGTACAGCTGGTTTGTTCCTGGCATGCTAACTAAAATGGTGCAAGGCTGGCTGCTTATTTGCACATCCCTCCCCCTGCCTCTATTTCTGATGGCCAGGTTGATTTCCTGCCTGAATCAAGACTGAAGTAGGTGAAAGTTTACATAATCTGTCATTAACCTATAGATGCCTTGAATTAGCAATGATGCATCTAACAGCAGTAAGACAGAGATGTCCAATTTCTTTCAAGTATGAAGAAAAATTGCCATCTCAATTGCTGTTGTATATATTTATTGCTAGTGTTTTTTATGACTTTTAAAGTGAGGGCAGCTGTATTTCAGACTTTATTAATACTTGATTGTAATCTGTTTACAGTTGAGTGACTGCATAATTCCTTAAAGTGAGGAAGGCACCAAACAAACCCAATACAAAACCATGTATTGGGTTTGCATGGCAAGGTTTAGGAAGTGAGAGGGCTATAGGTGTGGCTGCTTGTGCTGTAAGAAGCTGCTAGAAGCTTCCCCTATGTGCAGCAGAGCCAATGCCAGCTAGATCCAAGATGGACCCACTGCTGGCCAATGTTAAGTCAGCAATGGTGGTAGCACTTCCGGGATAACATAGTCAAGAAGGAGGAGAAACCCCAATTGGTCTCCTGCAGACAAAGACAGAAGTGAGAATACAAGTGAAAACAGCTCTGCAGACCCCAAGGTCAGTGAAGGAAGGGCAGGAGGTGTTTCAGGTGCAGGAGAAGAGATTCCCCTGTGCCTGTGGCAAAGACCATGGTGAGGCAGTTGTGCCCCTGCAGCCCATGGCGGGCATGGTGGAGCAATCTCCCACAGCCCCTGGAGGATCCCACACCACAGCATGGATCCCTGAAGGACACTTTGACCCCATGTGAAGCCCATACTGGAGCAGGCTCCTGGCAGAACCTGTGGACCTGTGGAGAGAGCAGCTCATGCTGGCGAGAAGTTTTGGCCCAGTGAGGGTCACAAGCTGGAGCAGTCTATTCCTGAAGGAATGCAGCCCATGGGAGGGATCCATGTTGAGGCAACTAATGAAGAACTGTAACTTGTGGAAGAACTCATGTTGGGGAATTTTATGCAGGACTGTCTCCTGTGGCAGGGGAAGAGTGGGAGGAGTCTTCCCCCTGCAGAGGATAGAGCAACAGAGACCATGTGTGATGAATTGACCAGAACCCCCATTTCCCCTGCTGCTGTCCTGCTGGTGGAAGAGGATTCAGGAGTGAGGTTAAGCCTGGGAAGAAGGGAGTAAGAGAAAGTTTTTTAAAGTTTGGTTTTTATTTTTCATTCTACGATTCTGAGTGGATTTGATGCCTTATCTGGCTACCTAGAAACAGAGAGAAGACCACAGTAAAGGAAAAAAGGTGGTATTTGAAAGGCCTTTCGCTGTACACTTTGGGCTCCAGAGGGTCCTGCCTCAGTGGATCCCAAAATGGACGACAGGTCACAAGTTCTTTACACGTTTTTGTCAACATAAATTCACCAACCAGAACCCAGCCAATTATGTGATTTCCCCCAAGATTGCCCCCTCTCCCCAAGATGATGGTTTACAGTTCTTGTTCTGGGTGTCCTTGGAGAGCAAGTTACAGGGATTTGTTATGTCCATCTTAGCACAGAGAACAGCACTTAACAAGCTGCAGAAAACTTCAGAGCTACACTAGCAGTACAGGATTTGAAAAATATGAAAGCTAAAACCTAAGGCATCAGATTAGCAATAAATTAAACTAATTTCTCCAGGCTGAGTCTGTGTTGTCCATTACAGTAGCTGGTGAGTGGTCTCTTCCTGTCCTTGTCTTCAATCACCAGCCTTCTCTTATATATTCTCTTCCCTGTCCAGCTGAGGAGGGGAGCGATAGACTCACTTTGGTGGACACCTGGCATCCACCCAGGGTCAAACCAACACATCATATAATTTTGGTAAAAATAAAACCCAGGAAAAAGATAAATAGATGTAAATTTTATGAGGTCAAGAAGGACATTCTAAATTTCAATCATTCTCTTTGAAATACTCTAAATACATTTACACAAAGATGAGGTCATTTAGAAATAAAGCTTCTTGGCTTTGGAATGGGCATACAGAAGAGGAAGAAGTTAATTTGATGTATCCCTGCAGTTTCTGTTATGAAAAAATGAGTGTGATGGGGTGACAGTAATTAACATCATCATGTGAAGAAGTGACACCATCCATGCTCTCTTTTAGGGAATATAAAATGGATTGTTGATTGTAAAGCTAAGAGGCAGATCTGAGTATGGAGGGAATGGCACTTCTGGTAGAGAAATTTTAAATCCCAGAGATCTCAAAAATGAAAGCCAGCTGAATAGAAACTGCAGATTGTTTAGTCACAGGAACATATGGCATCATGCAAAATACTGAAACTGAATGATTAAACAGACAGACTGAACATTTATATGCACGGTGCAGAGCTTGTAGTCTATTTAAAGTCAAAGATAAGTACTAATTCTAAAAGCTAATGAAATCAGAAGATAATTTCTGGAAGCAATAGCCACAATTTTATGATGTTGAGTACCTTGATTACCTCAATTAGTTGCATAACATGGATTTACCAGAATTTGCTTGTAAGAGTCATTTTTGGCTAGCAGAATGTGCCAAGGTAGTTGAGTGTGTGTGTCTATGTGCATGTGTCCTTTACATTGTGCCCAGCAGTATGCTTTAACATACATATATATAGAAGAAAAAATAAATTCATTTTGTTTATTCTTGAAGACTGGTGTCTGCAATGCTGGTGTTACAACATGAAAAGTGCCTGATTCCAGCAGAGCTACTATGAGCTCTATATAGAAATTGGAATTTATTTATCTCCATGGTATCTGAATAAATCATACAAGGACCAACATTTTCTGCAATAAATAAGTCACTGAAATACACTGCATGGGACAAGAGATGCTCTACTATTTAGCACAGACTTGTTAGAAAAATATGAATGCTTTCTAGTCTTTAATATAGTCATAATCTGTGATGGGATTATTTTTTCCTTTGTTTCCTCCAATTTTTTCCTGTCACTAGGCATGTGAAGTCAAGAAAAACAATGACTCTGTGTGCTACAGTATGTGTGAAAATTACTATTAATAAAATATATCTAATTTGGTCTTAGAGAAAGATCTGACTCTCCTGAAGCCAAAGAAAATTGATTTTCTCCTTTTGGGTTTTTGTTCAGGTGATATGTTTATTTAAGAATTTTTAAAGAATATTATTTCTTTTACTCCCTTTTTTGATAGTTTTAAACATTTATAGGTGTATAGACTTCGATATAGGCTGCGTGTTGCAGTGACTGCTTGCATATATACACCATGTGTTCTTTATGACACACAGTCCTATAATTTTATGGGATTTTGTTCATGTTTTCTTTTTGATTTGCTATTCTTTATTTAGTTTGATTACATTTACAGATTGTATAGTCATGACTATTACAGGATGGTTTTTACATCAGCACAAGCAAGATAACTTCCTGGGAGGCTGCTAGAAAACTGCCAAAAATAAAATAAAGTAAAATGGATTTTAATATCTATTTGCTATAGTCAACATTTTGATGCCTCATCTTTGCTTTTTAACATTAACTGTAGGATGAGCTCCTAATGAGCTATTTATCCAACTGTAAATTCTATCTAACTGCTTTTCTATTTTCAAAGTTAAATTCTCATAAATTTTTCAATTAAAGCATACACAGAAGAATATTTATGGTGCATGAAGTGGCAGGTACACATTACCCTCTAGTTAATTCAATACTTTTACCACTGCCTGTTAATATTTTTAACTGCTGTTTTCAAAAGTAGTTACCTTAGATCCAGATGTTCCAGGCAAATATTTTGCATAAACCTATGAGGAAATCTATCAACGAACAAACAGTTGTCAAGAAAGAGTTTAAAATATTAAGGAGAAAACAAAGACCATTAGTTAATGAAATAAATCCTATCTATCTACGTAAGGGTGCTAGAAAATAATAAAAAATAAAGTAGAAAAAAATGCTCTGTTTTGTTTTCTCTATTCTGGTGTAGCTCCTTTTTTCTTAAGGGTAGGTAGGATGAATATATTGCTCCTCTAACAGTAGTAGGACATGGATCTAACAGACATAACACTTAAAGGGAAGCTTCTTTCTCCATCAGCTGGAAATCTGTTTGAACTTGATGCTTTAGAGCTGGGCAGATGAGAAGGAATATAGCAATGGGTTGGTTCAGTGCAGCTGACCTTTTTTGTGTCGTCTTCTATTGATCTTGATCCCAAACTCTCTACTGTAATTATTTGAGCTGAAAACTCAGGCTTGCGTAAGTGCTTCTCTAGCAGCTAAAAAGATGATGTGTTAAGCTCCTTTAATTCTGATCACTTTTCCTTGAGCACTGCTCCAAGTGGAATGCATACAAATAATTATCAATGAACCCATAATGTATCCATCCAGTAGATCCCAATGATCAGATAATAAGAAATTTCTGGCCTACAGCGGTGGCTGTTTTTTGAGAAAGTTAATTTTCTTTGTCAGAATCACAGTGTGCTGACCAGAACAACATATCTCATTTGCCTCCTTCTGCAATGTTGGGTCAAAATGTTAGAAAAGCAAGCTGTAATAATTTTCATACTATTGATTCTTTCTCTCAAGTCTGAACCCTTCTGATTCAGATTCAAATATCAAATAAAACCATAGCATAAGCTATCTCAATCTCTCCTCAAATGCTTCTATCATTGTGAATTGTGATCAATATTTTCTGCAAAAAGTAAAATTTTCATAGTACCACATTCACGGCCAACTTTTAGTGATGGCAACAGTAGAAATGAAATTAAAATGGCTAATAATTGTAAATCCTTTTACTGTTCCTAAACTACTCCCCAGACACTTTTTCTGTCAGCAACTAAGCTATTCTATAATATGTGAATGACAAAAGAGAAATTAATATTCTTTGTTCAAAATGTATGATTCAATCTTCTAAGTACCTATGTAGAACCATGTGAAATTCTGCAGGGAATTGTTACTTCGTGTGATTAATTATATCCCACTCTGAATGGATTTTTTCTTCTATTTAGATCCTTGAATGTGTAGCAATCTACTTGATACACTGGGAAATTTACACTTATTTTCCAATCCAATTTGCTACCTAGTGAAGTTCATTAAAAAAATTTGTCACTGAATCCAGTGGTAACTGGATGGAGTCCATGATACCTGGAACTGCAACTATAGTAAAAAGAACTGGGAATTTATAAGTAAACAGAGTTATTCTCCATGTCCTTATTTGTTTATTCAACTGTCAATCATTATGTATAAATTTATATTAGCTAGCAGTTAAATTAAGCAGCAATTAGGTTTCCATAATAATTCACAGACAGAGGTAGGTTCCTCTAAGAGGCATATCACTGGTTATCTTGGCAGGAGTGAGTTACTCTTCAGAAATGTTGTTGGTCTTTGCTTAGAGTTGAAGTTCTTTAAGACATGGGTATAAAAAGGGAAGACACAAGCTTGAGACCAAAAGAATTTTGGACGGAGATTAAAATTATTCAAGGTATGAATAATCAAAGTTATTAAAACTTTGTATCACTTTTGGTAAGACCAAAGTATATCCAGGGGCAGAGACAGGATGGCTAATGTCAGTGTCAGAATAGAAATGGAAATTACTACATCTGAGGTGGAAACAGAACTCAGAGTTTAATGTGCTCTGATCTGATCAAGACATTTATTGATTATCTCTGCAGAATAATGAAAAACTGGCACACTTTTAAATTTTGATGAATAACTGATTTATCAAATTGGGAGTATACCTGTAAAATAATAAATATTGTACTTTAATTAATAGAAAGGAAAACATTACCCCAAGAAAGAGGAACCTATGTTTCAAATTCAAAAGTGTAGAAACCTGTGGAATAAATTAGGAAGAATTAATTCTAGAAATGGAAATTAATGGAAAATTAAAACCACCTTTGAAAAGATAGATAATAACAAGATAACTTGGTATCTTTATTTGATAGAATAATTTATTCCTTGGATATGAGAAAAATGGGAAATATAACTTATCTTTTTATGAAGTGCTGGAAGTGTTTAACTATAGAAAAATATTAAAGTGCTGAAGATAAAGAATTAATAAAAAAAATATTGATAAAATCTAACTAAGGGAATATCCCAAGTCTGCTATCATTTATATGTTACATATTATTTTTATATTTTGTGACTGTGCTAAATTCTTTCCTTGCAAAAATAAACCCATTTCTGATCTGAAGGTCTTCATTATAAATTGTTTCAGGATAAGTATTAGAAGAATCAGGAAGAACTGCTTTGTTATGGTTAGTTATAAATGATAGCCATGAAACTTCAGACAACATGCATTAGAAAAGGCAGTACAAAAGTGTCGTGGTTTGACACTGTCACCCACGAGAGCAGCGTGCTCACCCTCCCTTGCCACAGGTGGGCAGAGAAGGGAAAAGGAGAGAAAAATTAACAAACGCTTCAGGGGTGAGATAAGGACCAGGAGAAACACTTCAAGGTTGAAACAGGCCCAGATTAAGTTGTGAAGCGAATTTATTACTAACAGAATCAGATGAGGATAATGAGTTGTAAAATAAGCCCTTAGAACACCTTTTCCCCCCAGCGCCTCTCTCCTTCCCACCGACAGGGCAGGGAGACAGGGCATGGGGGTTTGGTCAGTTCATCACCGAGATTTCCTTCTGCTGCTCCGGGAGAAGAGTCTTCCCCTCTGAGGCCATGGGGTCCCTCCCATGGGAGACAGTTCTCTGTGAACTTCCCCAGTGTGGGTCCATTCTCCCAAGCAGCAGCCACACCTCACCTGCTGCAACCTGAGCCCCTCCCACGGGCACACAGCCCTCCCAAAACTGCTGCAATGTGGGTAGCTCTTCCACAGGGTGCACTCCTTCAAAGACAGGCTGCTCCAGCCTGGAAGCAGGGCCCTCTCTCTCTACTGGGTCTCCCACTGGATCACAGCCTCCTCCAGGCATCCACCTGCTCTGGCATGGGCACCTCCCCATGGGCTGTGGGTGGATCTCTGCATCCCCCATGGATCCCCAAGGGCTGCAGGGGCACAGACCCTTCACCATGGTCTGCACCATGGCCTGCAGAGGCATCTTGGTTCTGGCGCCTGGAGCACCTCCTGCCCCTCCTTCTGCACTCACCTTGGTGTTGCCATGTTGTGTTCCCTCTCTTTTTCTCATCTTCTCCTCTTCTCTGACTAGAATCCAAAATCTTGTGGCTTTCTTTTGATTTTCTTCTTAAATATGTCATCACAGAGGTGTTACCAGCCTCTCTCGTTGGCCCAGTTTTGGCCAGCAGCATGTCCATCCTCAGAGCTATCAGCCACTGGCTCTGCTGGACATGGTGGGAAGCTTCCAGCAGCTTCCTCACAGAAGCCATCTCTGTGGCCCCCGTGCTACCTAAAACCAGGCCGTGCCAAACCAATAAAAAAATTTAAGCATTTTAATTCTGTTAAACCATTTATGTTACATAAAAGCACATTCTCCTTACCATATTCTTGGCCTAGGCATAGTCCTATAATCATTAGGCCCCATTCATAACCATGGTAAACAGGCATAGCTGCTCTGAAATCAGTGAACATGCACAGATTTACAGTAGCTTAAGTCTGTCAAAAACGACACTGTTCCTTCATGGATAGAGACAGTTCATATGCGCAGTACCCTTCAAATATTAACAAGCTCCTGGCTTCTTAGAAGGGACTTATTTAAAAATAATTTGAAATTATGACAGTCTTGTTCTGCAGAAAAGTTGCACAACTGATTTCATGACTGATCCAATTGTTACTGAAATCAAAGACATCTGTGAGAATTACAATAATTTTTCTTTCATATACAGCAAACAAGGGTTTTTTCTAGAGCTCACTCACTTTTTACCATGTAGGAACTTTCCTTCATTACCATAGACCAGCTTTCCTTCATTTCCTTATCAATGCGTCTTACTTTTAGGGATGAAACCATTTGTTGTCTATGATTATGTGTACATGGATACATACATACATGTACACAAAGAAAAAGGTTAGGAATCAGACATCATTGTAATGGGTATGTTTGAAAACATTATAAATCATGCCTGTAATGGAAAATAAAGCTTTTCCAGACTGGCACTAATTAGCAACACATTTCATGCAAATGGTTTGTTCTTATTATTAAACATCATCATTATACAGTGAAAGCCATCACTACCTAACAACTATACTCAACATTAGCTGTGAGTACTCAAGCACACAAAGTTGACCTGATGAAAACAATACTTCATGTCCTCGCATGAAGTCACACTACAGTGCAGATGACCAGGCCAAGAGCTCTACAACAAAAAGAGATGAAGTAAACATCTTCTGAACTCTTACCCATCTCCAAGTTTGGGATCTCGTTCTTTTATGAGTCAGTTGATTTTCAAGTCAGTTCCCAGCCCTTGGCTCCAATCCTCAGTTACACACTGCCTGAACCTGGAAAAAAATTATTTTCCAGTCTGCAACACATGCCTCATCCTGTTGCTTGGCTGCTGCTCCCTTGCCTAGAGGAGAAGCAGTCTTCACAGGTGCTTTTTTCTGTGATGAGTAATGGCCTATCAGTGCATTGCTAATAAAGCTGTTGTGTGCACAAAAGCTTTTACAGGTATGCTGACATGCTATTTCAAACAGGTTCATGCTATTTCTTTCCTTCTTCCAATACTTGACTTGTCTGTCAGAATAACAAGCAAAATTATAAAGAATATTAAAAGAGCAGTTTTAAAACATCACGATGCTGAAAGCTTTTTATTACATAAAATACATCTGGATATTTTTATTTTTACCAGAACCTTCTTAAAGTAGGGATTTTTTTTAACTTTCAAAAGAGCCATGCTATAGCACTCCCTGGTACAGTGGGAAGGGAATTTGTTTATCCAGTTCTGAATCAAATATGGCAAAATTGTTTCCTGGAGCAGGAAATTGACTCTGAATCTTCCTTTACACAAAATATTTTCTTTTCCATTTTCATTATCATGGGCAATGTTTTATGAACACTCCTTTGTGACACAAATATATGAAGGAATAGATTCCCTGGTCTATTGAAAGAATGCTTCTATAAAATGTATATTTCTTAATTCTGGCCTTTGGATAAATAAAAGCTGTCAAATAACTGGAGTCTTCTCCCTCTCTTTTCCCTCAATTCCCCACAAAGGAATTGACTCATGATTAAGTCTTTGTCTTCTTTCACTTTATTCATAGCTTCTAGTTATGTAGCTATTTCACTCAACTCTGATAGACTTCAAACACTTACTGCTGATTTAGCCATACACATATCTAATTGTATCAAAAGGTTGTGAAGTCCCAGTTGTTTTAAGTCTCTCACTGAAATGTGTGACTGTAATATTGTGGAGAAATGTCTATTTTTCATTAGTTAATACATTTTATGGATGAATAACAAATTGTCATTCAAATTGATTGTTTCACTTAAAATGTTTAACTGCTGAGGTGGATTGCTTTGGTACACCATTACTCAAAGCAGAGATTATACTTTTTAGAAAGACTTTAAAATGGAGTAATTAAATGATATGTATGTATGGTCACTGCCTTACTAAAAGGAAGGCCAAAGCCTTCTGACCATATTTTAAAGTTATTCTATTTTTTTAATGAATATTCATAGAAATCAATGTAACATGAATGTTCTCCTTGCCACAAGGTGCATCAGGTAAAGGAAAGACTATGGAGTTTTGTAGGATTTTATTTTAATTTTTGTATTATTATTATGGGTACATAATAACATTATGAATTAAAAATTTATTTGTTGGCTTTATGTACAGGGAAAGATTTCCTCACTGAAAGCTTATATAAAGACTGACTATTTTTTAATAGATACTAAGTACATAGTAATATAATAGGTACTATCCATTACAGGAAGCTGTTGCAAATTAAAAATTATACTTGATTTAGCTTTTATGTCTGCCTAGAAACTGTCCCTCAGAGGCAAAGCAGAGGCATTCTGTTACCACATCTCCTTGGGACTGAAGAAAAATGAAATAGAGAGAGGAACAATGATGTCAAAATTAGCAATAATGGTAGTGGTTTTTGCTGGGAATTGAGTCTTGAAATATGAGTATAGAGAAATCCATGACCAAAACTAGCAATAGGACAGAAGTTGATGAACTGGAGTTAAAGCACTGAAACCTTTTCCTCTCCATATGTTTCCTCCTTTTTTTTTTTATTTTTCTGAAAATCATACATTTATAAATGTTTCATTTTGTTTAGATTAAAATAGTTTTATGTATGTTTGAACCCTGGGACTTAGTAGTTGAATGGAAACCCTAGATAATAAAATATTGCAATAAACAACATTATAACTGTGTAAGTAAAAGCTTTTCTATTCAGTATAAGTGATCTGAATTTTGAAATGTAGAATTTTCACCTGGAACAAATACTACAATGTCTAATGAATGGACTGTTGTCTTGGCATCCTGATTCATAGCACCTTAGCTGAACAGACAGACTCCCTGTCCTATCAGTAGAGAAAATGGGTGCCTCTGAAAAACAATTTTAGAGAGTGTCAGTGATAGGAACATCCACAGAATGATAAAATACTTTCATAGACTGCACAGAGACTTGCCTAGACCCAGCAAATAACAAAGCACTAGGAATTGAGTGTATTAGAATTAGCGTATGCAAGTATGGAGTAAAATATTCCTCCACCAGAATTTACTGATGACCTTGCTTTGCAGAACAGATGCCTAGTAGTTTGCAATGATTTTCCATGGCCCATTACATCAGCATAGAAAATCCAGAGCCTTGACTATATATCTTTTACTCCCATGTCAAGGAAGAATGGAGGAGAGTTAGCACTAGTACTTCATTAATGAATACAGCCAACACAAGGACAGAACGAATCAACTTTTACTCTAGTGGCAGAACTATATGACTTTTTCTAGGAAGGAAAATGGTCAACATACTTGCAGAAACCTAATGAAGACATTTTGTTGTCAGAATAAAGTAGTAAGAACTAGAATTTGGCTTGAAAATATCTTTATTTTGATCCTGTGCAGTCATCTGTAGTGACTGCAGCAAGATCAATATATTTCCGTGCCTTCTGAAAACTGGCCTAAGTAAACGTCTCCCAATTGTGCTAAAACCTTTCTTCAGTGGTGTTTCAGAATACAGATACCATGTACTGAATTACCACATCCTTCATGGGATGATCAATTGTTTCCTTGGCTCCTTTGATATAGTAAGAAAGAGAGAAAGGAGGAAAAAAAAAGAAAGAAACCCCCCCTCCCAGTGTATTTTGACTGTTTCCTTGACTGTCACAGAAGAGGGGCAGGGAGCTAGAGCAGAACTGTTACGCTGATTCATCTTGGCTAGAAAATCCTCTAGGGAAGGTGCAGATCAGGCAGGTGTAAGAGCTGCAAAATCAGGATGTGAACCACATTTAACACTGGCAGCACACAGTGACAAGATGCTAAAAAAGTGTTTTTATCTACGGTATATCCAGATTCTTAACAATGAAGTAATATTCAGAGGTCATTCAGTGTCAATATTTCGTGCAGGGATAATGGTCAGCTTTCTGAATGTGCACCTTTAAATTTATTTTAAAACCACGGATTCTACCTATTTATTTACCTGCTTTTAGGCATTTCTCAGCAATTTGCTCTGTAGCATCTGCTACGTAGAAGGGCATCGTGATTTATCTGCAGCTCTGAATATATTACTTGTTAACCTTTACGAACACCTAGTGTGACTCATTCCATCTTATCACAGCAGACGTCAGTGGGAGTAAGCATCACTCAACAGGACAACCAGTTTGTACAAGATATAAGCGCGTGTACAAAATGTACCCAGATAAAAGAGTCAGTTAATTTTTAAACTGTTAAAACTGAACGTGAATACAACAGTGCAGTCTGCCGTGGGTTATGAGCCATGTGCATTGGTAGTCATAATAAGGGGATCAAGAACCTGACAATACCCTAAACAATGAACAAGAGAAATTGATTGTAATTGTCACCTCTAAGTATCTCTTAATTAAAAAAAAAAAAAAAAAAAAAAGCAGATAGATTGAGCCCTTTATGATTCTTTCCCTTTTCTCAGGAACTCCAGTGTTCTGCAGAACCAGACACTGCAGATCTCCAGAGCTGTACCTTGTTTACTGTAATTCTCTGGATAAATCTGTATTATCTCTGGATAATGCTAAGTTCCGCAGACTTGGGAAGCATTGCAGTTAAACAGTTTAACTTTCAATGGTTTGTCCATGCTGCAATTTCTAAATTTTTTGTGCTCATAGAGTCAAAATGTTCTAAGACATATACTTAAGTGTGTGTAATGTCCTTTGGATTGATATATATTATTAGATTCACACAGGTCTTCAGAAAACCTGCAGTGCTCTCATGAAACCAAATGTCTGGCAATTTATAATAAAATGGGCAAAATAACAAATAAAAATATATAATCCACATTATCTGTTGAACCAATTTAAACACATGCAAGCAACCAATCAAAATTTAGGAAGACTGTTGTCTCTCTCTCGAGCCAAGATTATTCTATAAGGAAAATTGTCTTCAAATTTCACTTCAAAAAAGAAACTTTGTGAAGGTTTCACAGTAGTTTTCTTTCTAGAAATGATGGAATCCTAAGACTGATCCAAAGCAAGCATCTCTGAGCAACCTGCCCCAAAGCCTCACCATCCTCACAGTAAAAAAATTATTTTAATATCTATTCTAAGCCTGCTTTCTTTCAGTTTGAAGCTTGGTGTCATCTGCACATTTGCTGAGGGTGCACTTGATCCTTTCATCTATGTCTAATAATATTATTAAGTGTTCCAATATTAGTGAAGATATTAAATAACACTGGTTCCAGTATGGATTCCCTGAGGAACACCACTTGTCTCCAATGTCCATTGGAACTCTGAATGATCAACAGCTATCCTCTGGATGTATCCAACCAATTCCTCATCTGCCTTACAGTCCTCCCATCTAATCCTTCTGTCTCCAATTTATAGAGAAGGATGTGGTGGGGAACCGTGTGAAAGGCTTTACAGATAAATGATGTCTGTGGCCCTCCCCTTGTCCACTGATGCAGTCCCTCCATCATAGAAGGCCACTGGGTTGGTCAGGCAGGACTTGTCCCTGGTGAAGCCGTGCTGGCTGTCCCAAATCACCTCCCTGTCCTCCATGTGCCTTAGCACAGCTTCTAAGAGGAGTTTCTCCATGTTCTTCCCCAGGCACAGGTTTTTGGATTTTTTTTTAAGTATATAGATTTTGACCTGGGCACATTAACTGCAAGTATTAAATTTGCAATATACTCAGTACCCACTGTCAATCAAAATGCTATACAGAGAGGCATTTTTGTTGGAAGCATGACAAATGCCATGTGCTTGAATAAGATTGTTCCTATATACTACGGTATTTCACCCTAGAAAGTCTGGTAAATTTGCTATTAGAAAGACTTCCTCCACAACCAACAACTACAACAGATATTAGGAAATGCTTAAACATCTATCTAGGTGGCTGAGTCAAGGGCCTAAGATAGACAGTAAGTTACTAAGATTTTGGATTTCTAGATGAATTTTGGATGCCTTAGAGACTCTTTAAACAGGCTGTAGGTACCTAAATTAGCAGCCCCAGAAAAGGCTAGGTGAGTCTTTTCTTGTTTTATTAATGCATGACTGTGCACATTTGACTATGCACAATTGCTCAGCTTTTTAAAAAAAATATATCTTCCCTCTTGTTGCTTTGTTGATCTTGAGACTTTTCCATGTATGACAAATTTATGATATCTCAATGTTATATCTTATTGTTTTGTGGTAGTTTGTTTGTGAAAAGAAAATTCTACTGCATCTACACAAGGGTAGTCCTGGGCAGGACATGTAAATCACTTACAATAATGCCCTCATGAAGCAGAGGCTTTCAGATTAGAAGAGACCTTTGCAATCCATAGCTAATGTGGCTTTTTGGCATTGAAAATTTTAGATAATGAAGTTGTCATAGATTGGATTACCTTGGTAATGATGTATCTGCTTCTGACATAGAATGTCAGGTTGCAGCATTTACTGAAACTTACTTTATGCTTTGTACTCTGACATGGTATGACTCACATAGCTTCACTTGATATGTCTTAAACTGACACCTTGCCATAGATATGCAAATGCTCCCATTTTCTGAAAAGAGCAATTAATATACTCTGGATAAACCAAGAGTTCTACAGAAAAATACTGATATTTTTCCAAATCTCCAGGATATAAATGGTATGATACAGAATTTGCTAGCCCACTTTAGCATTTCTTTAAATATGCAGAAGTACTTCTGCAACAACAATTAAGTGATACTGTTCTGAAAACTATATTTTGTATAAGACTGTAAACATGGTGGTAAACAGTAATGCTAATTGATCATGCACTTCACACATATTTTTGTAGATATAACACATGCACATAAAACATAAACACAAATCTATAAGAAAATTAAAAGTATTGTATTTGCTTCCTAATATCCATTTTTTTCTTTTGCTGTTGGTTTCTGTTGTAGATACAGGAATGCATAGGCTCAGTTGTTGTTTATACTTATCAAGACCAAGCCCATATTATTAAATGCCTTCTATAACTTGTTAATGTCATTTATTGACTTCTTTTATTTCTACAGTTGTCCAAAGTCCTGATTTTTCAAACTCTTTGAATTTAGTGTCCTTCTTTGCAATTTTCTAAATATTTAAGTTTCCCTTAGAGAATGTTCCAGTTGAACAATATGAAAGCTGGAGGTAAACATTGTCAATCAAAGGGATTTGAAGGCAGAAAATATTTCCAGTGGAGATGTTTTTGCATAATTTAAGCTATGGTTTAAAATGTGTTTGTTGTTTATACCTAGCAGGGTGAAGTTAATAATCCTATTTAAGTTTATAAATTATGAATGTTGTATTTATTACTACGGATACAGCAAACCAACTACTATATGTTCTTAGGCCTGATTTTTAGCTGGCTAGTCCTCCTCAGAATCATCAGAATGGGATCCGTAATATATGTCTCTCCACTAAAGAAAGTCTCTCCAGGCTCATTTGCTCACTTTTGAGTGAAAAGGAGTAAAAGCTGTCTGAGGTACATTAGGGCACCTTAAGCATTCAGGTGTCATTGGCAGGCAGGACGCCTGTGTCAAATCTGTGATCTTCTGCAGCAGTAGCTGGGGACCAGGTGGGAAACCCTAAAGTATGTCTGATATCACAAGCTATAACATGCCTATGTAATAGTTCAGTCCTGAAATCAGGGTACACATGCAACTGTCAGTGACTATCGAGGAAGAAAATAAGGAGAAGAGATGGTAAATTTAGGGGAAGTATTTTAAAATCTGCTTTGCCCGTAAGCTGTGTCACAGTGCAGCATAGAGGCATTATCCAGGCACGCATCTGCTTGTGTTTACTAGGTCTTGAATACTTGATTTTTGAGTTTCTCTTGTATTGTCCTCTTCTCTTTCTTCATTTCTTTTACCATTTAAAGAGAGAATGACTCTTACATAGGAACGACTGTGAGTTTAATTTCAATGGCTGAGGGAAGATGGGAGAGATGGGGCAGGTGATTGAGATGGTCCAACAGGTGTTTGAAATGCATCCTTGGTGCACTTAGGACCCACAGCTCTGTAGTTTATATCACAGCTCTTTCTATATCAGAGAAACCACAGTACTCCCAGGTCAGCTCTGCATGGAGAAAGAGTCATGGCATGAATTCATATTCTAGTTTAGCAACTACATTGCTGTTGATTTATTTTCTCTGATACAAGTACTAAAGAAGACATCCAGCGCTACTTGAAGAGCATTTCAAGTGTCTGTGTGCTCTGACACTCATTCCATCAAAATTATCACAGATGCTTAGTTTACACCTGATGTATTTTTCTTCCTCATGCAAGGTCCTATTTATGTGCAAATTGAAGAATCTTTAATTCACCCTCATAATAGGTGTGGCACATATTCTTCACATAGTACTGTTATCAATGGGCAAAGTATCTATTCTTAACTGGGCAAATCTTTTAAACTACCTGTCTCATATCCATTGATAAAAATAGGTTTACTACTACAGTGATATTATAATCTTTTATTAGTAGAACAATTGCTGCATGAATATGTATTTTATATTATGATCTACTTGCTAAAACCTTTACTCAGAAGTTGGTAGACAAACACTTCTCTTACTGAAGAGCAATAAAACTAATATATTTCATGTCCTAAATACCTTCTCCTAGCTACTGTCTCTCTAACCCATATAATGTGGAATAAACTCCATTTATTCCAACTGAATATGAAGCTCTGTCAACATACCACAAGAAATGCAAATACATCTTGTCAGAGAACAAACAGAAAGACTCAAAGAGAAAAATCTGTAGACTACCACTTAGGTCATACCAGTACTGGACAGGAAGGACAGTATCCCTGGGTATTTGAAGGTCATCTTCTATGGTTGGATAGTTCTGTACTCCAAAGAATACTCTAGGACTGAGAAAGTAATAGCAGTGTTGAACCTGGCCACTAGTCAAGTGAGAGTTCCTATGTCCTGTGCTCTGACTTACTTCAAGGCAAATTTTGCTGTGTAATGAAAAACCTCTCAGAGTAGAGACTTAATATTGTCAATTAAGTAATCTAGCTACTAAGTGAGAGAGGACAAATGTCCCAGTGGAGAAACAGGAAACATGGACTCATCCTGTCACTGAAAAATGCTCTTGCAAAGTATGTATTTGAGTCTACTGAAGCTAAGGTCTTCTCTGTTTGCATATGGTGTTTATGTAAAATACAGGCATTGCTGTCTGAGTTGTTCAGTGGAAGAACACCCATTTGTGGTGTTTTATGGATAATTTGTGTTACATGTTCAGTGTGGGTTTTGTGGGTTTTGTTTCAGTGTGTTCTTTTGATGAAATCTGGAAATATGATTTTGTGGCAATTGTACAGGTGGATGGAATTTGTTTTCTGTAACTAGGTAAGGCAAAAGAGAAGATTGTTTACAAAATCCATTATCTGGAAAAAGGATTAGGTCTTTGGGTTTAGGCAATATGAGATCTCTAAAGTATGACAGAAAACTATGACCGAATATTGTAGTGGACTATATCAATATCTTAATTTTATTTTCTCTTTTAAAGAATAAGCCTAAATAGAAAAATCTCTCCTCCATGGATCAGTTTAAGTTTAGTGAGTCACAGTTACAATTTTAATTCTTATTGTGTTACTTCTCGCTGTGACTATGTTTATAAATCTCTGTTTCTTGGCACAATTAGATATATTTAGTGTTACTTCTCATATATCCAAGATTTTATGGAGTCCAAATATGTTATGAAAAAGTAAAACTTCTGAATTTTTTTTTACTTCAATATTTATTAATGACAGAATTTCTGACTCAAAATTAAGATATTTTGTTTATACAAAATCTCTTTTGCTTTATGTCAAACTTTCTAAAGTTTTTCTTTATGTAAATTTGCAGCAACTGAAGTTAAGCATAATCCTGCTTTTACTAAGGTTAATACAATTTTGTATTAAATACAGATAGATTATACTAATATTAAAAATTCTTTGAAAATGAAATCATTATCCTCATTGCACTGGCATCATTCTGAATTTACAACTGTGTTACAGTGTTTACATGTCATTGAAGGGAGATTGTGTGTGTTACCAGAAGGACTGTGTAAGAAGCACCCCTCGAATGGATGATGCACGCAAGAGATGCCGAAGCATCTTGGTGCTCTCAGCACAGCCCCTGCCTTCAGTTGCTGCTCTTCCGATGGTGGGGATCCTCTCCTTTTGCAGAGGAAGAAATGAGGGCAGTTAGCCTTTATTTTCATCTCTGCTGTAGGTGCCCCAGGCAGCTCAGACACTAGAACAGGTAGGAAGGGAAACAATCTCTGCCACGTAAATGCCCAGCTCCCATTATTCTCTAACCTGGAACAAGGCAAAATTAAGATTTACCTTCTCATTCCTTGAACTGAAGTTCAGTTCCTTGTCAGGTAAAACTAAGAAAACAGATGTAACCTAGCCCTTTATCAAGGCAATTTATTAATTTGAAATCTTTCAGAGAGAGCAATAATTCAGAACTTTCTGCAGAGAATAAGTATGTTTGTATCATTAAGTCTCCTAACCTGCTGTTTCCCACATTTTGAAGAAAATATCAAGAGCAGCAAAGTGATGGACAGACATAAATATTCCACATATCCAAAAGTTGCCTTCAGAAACTCGAACCAAATAAACAAACAAATAAATAAAATGAGAGAAGTACAGGACACTCTTTAGTTAAAGCAGAAGGGCAAGATACCAAATAAAGGAAAAATAGTTTGAAGCCCTGCCTGCATAAGAAACTATTTTATAGAATTAATTTTTCAAACACAAAATGAGTGTTTGGTCTAAATCTAGTGAATAGCAATGCTTCTGCTGGCCTTAGTAAAATAATAGCTGCTAATAGAAAAACAATCATAACAGATGGACTTCACTCTTAATTAAAGGGTCAGGACACTGAGGTATTTTGAGTTAGCATAGTAACAATCCTGAAGTAAAAGACGTTTCCTAAACAATTAAATTTGAAAAGAGCCTAGCTATGAGATGGCTTGATCAATCAAGCTTTCTGTATACTGAAATTTTGAAAAAGTAAAAAGAAAGAAAAAGGAAAATAAAGCTTTCAGAGGCAAATATGTTGCAAATGCAAAAAAATCTGTGACATGCTACATGTCCTCATTTTTGTGTAACAAGATGAGGACTCAAAATTTCAATGCTTTTTGGTTTAGTTTAGCAATAAAAAATGAAAAATGGATGCTCGCTATACATATTTTAGAAGATAAATTTTAAAATATAAATAAAAATGTGAAAAATAATTAAATAGAAACTAGGGAGTTTTAACACCAAATGAAGTATTTAACTTTAAAATAATGAAAGTAAAGCATCCAAAAACATTTCATCTGCTGAGAGTGAGACTAAAAAAAAATTTAAAAAATCTTCAAAAGAGTGTATTTCTCCAAAATATGCTCCAAGATATACTTGTTTAAATGAAATAAGTTCAAATAAATCCCCTTAAACTTAATACATTCATATCCATGTAGCTCCTATTTTGAATGGAATAGCAGAAGAGTCACAGCTCAACAAGATGGCAAGCTGCACTTTCATTCTGAAAAATGCTGTACAATATTTATATGAAATAATATATAAATACATTATTTAGAAGTATTTTTATTTTAAATTAACATAAGTATATTACTTGCACTATGTCTTATCTAGTTAATTTTAATACAGCAAATGTAGTAATTAGTACTTACATGAAAATATCTCTGATAAAATAATTTTATTAAAGAAAAATATAAATTTTAAAAATAAAAAACTCTAACTGAAGCTTCAAGTAGGATAAACTGTTAGACTAGGAAAAATACATAACAGATTGAACATGCTAAAAAAAAATTGCAAATGCACAACACTAATTATCTTTCATATACAAAAAACTCTAAGGTACGTATTAAAAAGGGATAAGAACAAAATAGATTGGTTGCTATAAAATTAAAGTTAAATTAATCCATTGGGAAAAATAAATAGATGTCCAGATTATGAGTCATTCAAAAGAATTTGGAAATACATTTTCTCCAGGTGCATTTGTAGCTGAGCCCAAAAGCTTAGTGTGCTTCTGGAGCAAAACCACTAAAGCTTAAAGTTGCAGATCTAGATGCTCTATGTATCTGCAATGCAAAACAATATCTGCACCCAAGAAATATAAACAGCTTTGAATAGACTTAAGGTTTGGTAAGGTATACACAAATAACTGTCAGAATGATTTGTGTTCTTTAACCTGAAGGTACTGTGCTTCCCATTGAAGGACCATGTAACTGTGAGAAGTTGTGGTGAGTTGTTTTTTTTCCTGCTGGAGTTGAAAATAGAAGTAAACTTATGCTTGGGATCACTCATGCTTTATTGAGGAAAGTAACTTCCAAATAACAATCAATGAATTGATCATGACTATCTCTAGTAGGACACAAAGCAGTCTATTTCTAATCTGCTAAAAGATGAACAGTTATTGTCATTTTGATGAATACAATGTCTTGTCTCTTCCTGGAAAGCTTTTCATACCAACTGAGTTTTTAACTTGGTCCTGATACAGAATATTGAAGGACATTCCAACAGAGATTGGATGAGTGAAAGTGAATGCAAGAGATCACAAGCTGTTTTGTAAATACTAGATTCAATGAGAAAGGCAGATATCTTCCTTTAGCACTTGAATAACTAGGGTCAAAGAAAGCCTTTGACTGTGTAGAGAAGGAATATCTGAAAACAGTTCTATGAAATTTCATTGACTGTGTAGAGAAGGAATATCTGAAAACAGTTCTATGAAATTTCACTGATAGTTTGAAAACTACTGAAAATATTTGGGGCCACAGTAAAATCAGAATGGAGTCCACCTCTATTCAGACTTCTGTAAACAAATGTTCTTTCCCATTTCTGTTAGAAAAATGGCAATAGAATTGTAAAATTAAAGGGATGTAATGGGTTAGCTTAATTAGGATACAAAATAAACCAGTAAATACTCAATATTGTTTCTTTCATGGAAGAGGACATGATGGTTGCATAGTCAAGGTTCCATCTGAATTTTCATTTAAAGCTTGCTTTTCCTTCTTTCTTTCAAATTCCCTCCTGAACTCTCAAAATGCTTCAGGGTACAAAACTTTGCAGGAGTTGATATTCTAAAATGTTTACAATTGTTCCTCTTTTTTTTTTTTTTTTTNNNNTAGGCTCCAAAGTACAGAATCTGCTACTTACGGATCTTTGAAAGGAAAGTAATATAGCCAAAAAAGGGATAGAACTGAACACATTTTATGGTTATGCACCTTACACATGAATCAGCAGGCATCATGTCCACTAAACCCTCTGTATTAGCTATAGAATGCAACTCCAGGACCCATGCTGGCTTCCTAAAATTTGACAGCATGAAAAAGAAAAGATTGTCCAATGACTTCTTACACTATATGTCAGATCACTTTGCTTCAGAAAGCTGAATAATTATCTGAAATGAAAGGCAGAATGGATTAGACTATAATTTGAAGATAGTTTTCCTTGAAGTGATCTAGAAGAAATACACCAGCAAATACTACAGATTAATAAAATAAAGAAAGTTTCAGAAACTTGAAAACTTACAAAAGTGTGTTGACATGGAAAAAAGGTAATGAGAAACTAAATGGTACATTAGAACCTCTTAATGATCTGTAAATAAGGAGAAAGCAAGGATTAGTATGAAAGAGTAATACTGCTGGGGTCAGAGGGGAAGACTAAAAAGACTCACAAAAGCCAAAGACATTAAAAGCAATGAAAGGGAAAAATGCACAATACAGTGGTAAAATAAAAAGGGAGGACTAACTAGGCAGATGGTCTTAAGGCAGAAAAGAACTGTGTGTTTCAATGGACGGCAAACTTACTGTAAATTAGCAGTGTTATTTATGCTTTGCACAAATAAATCAGGAATAATTCCTTTATAGAGGAAAATGCTGCAGTGCATTACAAAAGTGCATAATGACATTATTGCAGCTGTGATAATCTAAATTACATTCATGGGGCTAATAAAACATCTTACCTTTCCCTACAACCTCTGCTTCATTAAGCGGAATAATGCTTGTAAGACACAGAAGGTAATTATGATGCTTTGTTTGGCATGGAAGACATCTGGCATAATGCCTCTAGGATTGGACAGTGGACTTAAAAAAGAAAAGGACTAATAGGAGACACTTCAGAGGACAGGAATATAAATTATTAGGCATATTATTTTATGAAATAAAGACAGCAAGGGAAAGAAGAAACTGAGGCAGCAGTGACATTTGGTTTGAAAAACTACATGAAAGGTAAAGGAAATGACAGGGTGATTAAGTATACTTTATGACTACTGAAGGTAGAACAAGAAATAATATACTTCTTTTGAAAAAAAAAATTATTTTGTTTAGTATTAGGATGAATTTATCAAAGTATCTAGATGACTACCTAGGGAGATTGTAGGGTCTCAGTGCTAAGAGACAAGAACAAGAAATGAGACAGTGGATCTTCAAATCAAGGGGAGAAGTCACACATCACAGAAAATGACAGCATTTTCCTTGGAGCATGACTATTCATTAGGTATCCTGTGGATCTGTCATGCATCTCTGTCATGACAGTGTAGTTCCAGGAAGTTACTGTGATTCCCATAGCACCACCCAGCTGACTTGGCCTCTGCATCAACCATTCACAACTTCTGTGCAGTTTTGGTGTGTTAACTCTGACTGTCAGATGCCCACCCAGCTGCTTGCTTACTCCACCTCCCCAAACAGGATGGGAGGAGAAAATGAGATGAAAAAAGTTTTTGGGTCAACCTAAGGTTAGAGATTACTTACCAGTTACTGTCACAGGAAAAGCATACTTGGCTTGGTCAAAATTAATTTCATTTATTGCCCATTCAAATATATATCAATGATGATATGAAATATGAGCAGACAAAAATCTCAAAGCCTGCTCCTCATTCCCTTATTCCTAGGCTCATTTCTGGCTTGTGTCTCCACCACACAGCAATGGAGTATTTGCATTGAGGGTTGTGGTGAGTCATAATAGCTCCTATACACCACTTCTTCCTCTTCTTGCTTTCCCTCTGCTGCTCCAGCATGGGCTTTCCACCCCTGACACTGCTAGCACTTTGGCACCTGAGCCCAAAATAGTAGAAAAGACAGTCCTGGACTATAATAAGTACCAGGTTTGTAGTATCTTAAGAGCAGGGTAGCTACAGGTCATCAGTAATGTGTCTCAACCTGCAATAATAAAGGCAAGATTACATTGCCAGTCCCTCCTGGAGAGAAACAGGAGTTGATTGATTTCGGGGGTGAGATAGGAACTCTAAATTACAACTGTACAGGTACATCTCTGTAAGCTTCTGTCTCTCTAAAAAGTTAACTAATACACCACTAGAATCTTCATTTTTGTGAGTCTATTAATTATGTCTGTTCTCATTGCATATCTGTTCAGTTCTTCAAGGGCTCTTCAGCAAATTTATGTCCTCCAGCAGAAAAGCTTATATCAATCATATAAAATCAGATAATCAGAAAAATATTCTAAATTATTAGTCTATTTTAAGCAATCACAGATAATGAAAACAAAGCTTATTTTCCATGGAACTAGTATGGAAATTGAAGATGTCTCAAGTATATAGGGAAAAAATTTTGGATATTTCACCAGGAGAGTTCAGTTCCTGATTGTGATATTCTGTGCCAGGTCTTCATGATAAGCACATTATTTTCTGAAAACTTAGTCATCATAGATGATTTAGTAATTTCAATGGAATTATTATTGTTTATATTTTTTCCTAGTGTCCACATGTATTCAAGTACATATGAGAAAGTATATCATCCTTAGATATGTCCATAAATGAGGAATAATTCTACTTTTTGCTGACTTCCCATAAAATTATATAAAGATTAATTTTTTGCTGTAATATGCATGTGTATATACCAAGTGACACATTCATAGAGGTATTCATATGTATTATATACATATGAAGTATTTAATTCCTGCAAAGAACAGAGAAATTTAAAATTAAACTTAAAACCAAGCTTCCAGTTTGGACCATTTGCTGGTTTTGTAAATTTACACATCTTAAATCATCAAATCTTAAAAAAGAAAATTTCTTGATTGGTTATTTTGAACATATAGATTAGGATTATATGTTGTTTTTACCTTACCTTCCTCTATATTCTTTCCTTTTTTTTTTTTTTTTGGCAAGAGCTGTTATTCAAACAATACTTGAATATCCTTTATCTATTGTGTTTAGGGTACTCAGTAAACGTATACAGAGACTTTATGACGTGAAAATTTCAGCTATTTTTAAACCCTGTTCTCATAAAACACTTTCTGTATACAAGCATTATAGAGAAAAGTAGCACTTCTGATCACAGCACCCAGCTATTAATTCTTACACTCTATTATACTGCAGACAATTTAAGGTGAAGGGCTCAACCCTGCTGCAATGAGTCACTTAGCTGGTTAAGCAAACAAAACTCTAGAGTAAACATCTTCACACTTCAGAAGGAACAAAACCTTTTCTTTCTTTTTCTCTGTATCAGTGTATCAGTTTCTCATTCTAAATGCTTACCTGAAAAAACTTCATTAGTCAATTGTGTCCCTGTGGAGCCCTCCCTGTATTTTTTTTGCTTGATTTCATAAGTCTTGTACTGAAGAGGCATGAGCAGGAGAAGTTGCTAGGGAAGGAGTGAGAAGAGCCTTTATACTTAGTATCGCAATCTCTCAACACCATTCTGAACAACAGCAGATTTCAGTGGCCATCATAGTGGGCATTTTAAAATCCATATTTTTGCTATACTCTGTGTTCTGCCTCCTCAGATAGGTCTTTTGAGTGTGGTAGAATCGGGAACATTGCAGTGGTGGTGGACACGTCTTACAAAACTGATCCAGATTCTCAACACAGGTTTGGAAAACACAATATTTCTCAGTGATATGGCAGAGATAATGGGCTTGAAGCAGTCTCTGTTAAAGAGGAACTGCTTACTTTCATATACATTTTGTACTTTGCACCCTTCAATCTGCACTGCACCTATATGAACAACTTAAACTCTGAGAATTACTCTGAAAGATGCATTATGAGGCTAAAACCCAGGTATTGATAGTCCTCATGTAGCCTGATATTTTCCTACGTGTAGTTGTAGAGAGCAGTCAGTTACATGTCAGATGAAGTGTGGAAATGGAAAATGTTTGCCAAACTCAATTTTTGACTAAATCTCAGAACATTCTGAGACTGGTTACTGTCTCCTTGTCTATAATACAACTATACATTCGTAATCTAAATTTTAATGTTGCACATGGGTGCAGAATTATGACCCTATTAGACAAGAATTCAAACACTTTTCTGAAGGTCAGGGGAAATGGGATGAAATTGTTACTGCTGTAATAATACTCAGTATTTTTATAAACCCTTGGACTGTTTTTTGGTAAAGGAACAACTATTTCAAAGTACTTTGTGATGCCTTCTTGGATAACAGTGTATTTTATATATAGAGTATATTAGCAAATTTAATTTTTATTTTTTCTTTTTAAATCTGCTTAATAGTTCAGACTGCCAGAGGAGTTTATTATGAGCTAAGTTACACATTGATTAGGTGAATAATTCTATTCATTTCACTAGCACAATTCCTGATGTATAGGACAATGTAATGAAACCAGAAAATTTGCACTGATTTATACTATATGCACTTCTTATTTTGAAAATAATTTTATTTTACTTCCAGGTGATATTGCAAGCAATCTCTTCAGAATAAAATATACATCACTTGGGCTATCAAACCTGTCAGTCTTCCATCTTCGTAACCTTTTTGTTTTCTGGGCTCTTTTCACTTTGATTTGGTAGCATAGTTAATATTCCATTCCATTATGGATTTAATTTAATGGCAATATATTAGGAGTGAAAAATATTGTCATCTGAAATTTGTAGTCAGGAAATATTTTATTGTCATTGAGCATAAGGAATCAAATTTATGCAAATTTGAACCACTACTAATGAAGGTTCAGTCTCAGTTGATCAAGTGCTTGTGTGGTGGATTATCCCTGGAAGGACGCCAGGTGCCCACCAACACTGCTCTATAGCTCCTCATCTCAGCTGGACAGGGGAGAAAAAATATAACAAAAGGCTCATGGCCTGAGATAAGGGCAGGGAAAGATCACTCACTAGTTACCATCACAGGCAAAACAGGCTCGATTTGGTGAAGAAATTAATTAATATATTTAATTGCAAATTTGTCCCCATTTTTCTTGTAGGTCCCCTTTAAGTACTGAAAGGTCACCATAAAGTTGCCTCTCCCTCCCTTCCCCATTTTTTTAAAATAGAATTTTCCTCACCTCGTAGCACAAAACTGTTACGCTTTAACAGTCCTAACTCCTGTTGATATATTCAGGAAATTTAGAACCTGTGACCTGATGAACCAACTTTGTAAGAACATATGTGCATATATCTGTCTAACAGACAGAATACACATGGAGGGAAAACAATGAAAATAGCATCTCATAAAGAAATAATGTTTTTTACAGGAAAACAACATCTGAAAGTATTAGTTGACTGTCAGGTTGGGCTTGTCTTTTTTCCTCTTTAAACTTAACATCTACTCTAATATTTCTTAAGTAGCAATGGGAAGAAATTTATGCTGTTATGAATTAATAAATATTACAGAATTAAAGTATATTTATAGTATATGTTACTTATTTTGGTAGCACATCGGCAAAACATGAATATTCATTGTTTCAGTTTATAGTCCTCTCTTTTTAATTTGTCATGAGGAAAAACAAACAAAACACGAGATATTCCAGCTCCTTCATCTTTTCATGTTTACTTCTTTTTTGCTCGAAGGTTCTTTATAAATGTAAAGATCAAACCAATTCTGCAAGAATAATGTGGTAAGTACATGATTTGCTCTTTATACAATCAAAAAATCTGGAAACACTGACTATTTGAAAGCTTTTTACAGAAGAAAAAGCAAAAACTTCAACTTATTTTAAGAAACATTGAGTTAGATGTACTGTATAACATATGTTCACTGATATTTTGGCTTCTTCAGAAGCCAGAATGCCTGTAATATAATATTTTTTTGTTAAAAGGAAAGAAAAGATGAGGGATGAAAATTACTATCTAGAAAATCTGAACAGAAGGATTTTTGTTTGAGAGTTCATCTTCTAGCTGAACCAAAAAGGAAGAAAAAGGGAATGAGCATAAAGAGAACCATATGGGAGACAGTCACTCAGCTACTGAGCAAAGAACTATAGTTCTCTCCCTTTTAAGTTTCATCCATGCATGAATTTGTCGCTCTTATTTAAGAATTGTCTATTTTATTTACCAGAGATTCAGTTCAGAAACCAGTACAAAATGTGCCATGCTGAAAGACAACATTTTAAGTCTCTGAAAATCCCTGTGCTCTGTTTTCTTTTCCATAAAACTGTTTCTTGGACCCAACCAATCTCCTAAGCAGCAGATTTAGGATTATTAGATTCCCATTACATGTCAGCAAAATTTTGACACTTGGGAGTAGGACTAGGTCTTCAATCCTGGGGTAATTATCATTAAGAGGTCTTAGAAAAACAGGTTTCCACTGAGTATTACAGTCATCAGTGTTTGAAAGTCACCATTTCATAACTAGCTCTTTCGTTTTTCGAAAGCCAGCCTTTAAGAAACACTTTATAGGAAAGTTGCAATGAACTTTTGGGAATAAATCTGGTTCCACCATGTCTTGCTGAATTACAGACTGAAGCAGGAATTGGATTCCAAAGCATCAAATGTGTAATAGACTGAGAAGCCAAAACCCCACAGAGTTTTGAATTTTATATGCTTATATACTACCTTCTCAAAGTCTCTGCAAATGTGGCATGCATTTTTGTAATCATAAATGTTGTCTACATATATTTTTTATTAACATCATAATAGAAAAATCCTTGAATTCACATTGGAAAATGGCATTGCCTTTATCTAAAAATGTCTTGAAAATAATAGGGGTGTTTGAATCTGAGGTTTTTAGGAGCACAAAATTGTTTAAAACGATATTATTAACTAATACTACAAACAAAAGACTTTATTGTCAAAATTACAAAGAATATGCTCTACCGTCACCACTATGGTATATAACTTTTCCTTAAAATAAGCTGTTGGTGGAATCAGTTGCATTACAATCAGAACACTGAGGAAACTATACTTCTTTTAGTTTTAGCACAGGGGTTTTTTTTGGTAGCACTCAAGCTAAACCTGGGATTGAGCAGCTCTTTGAGCATGGCTTATCCATCTAAAGTCATATTTATTATTCTATTTTCTGACATTGCATTCTCTTGGTAATAAAACACATCTTCACAAACCAAATGACTGTGGCTCCTTGGGATTTAGAAGTGCAATTATAGTGAGAGCAAAGTAAACACTGTTTCAATTACCATCATTAGTGAAATATGTGGGGGGTTTTGCAGTGCTGTTAAAATTAAACTTTTGTCTAAGTTAGCTTTGTTATTCCTTGTTATCAAAGAATTGCAAATTTACATTGAAGACTGAGAAATTTCTGAACAATTTTCTACTAAAGTAAACAAATAATATTTTACCTGCTCAGTTGTTTGATGTACAAATGACTTAGAAAAAGACATTTTATATTTTTTTCCCTGGAAAAATAGCTTTTTGAAGAAACATAGTGGGAGAGGCAATGTCCCCTTCTTACTACACGTTGGAAAATATCTGGAAAAATTATTATTGTAGTATATATGGTTTATTTTTTGCGAGGGACACAAAAATATCATGTTCTGCCTACAAGACTGGGAGCTATACTTTAATGTCATCCATCCTATCTCCACTATTGCTATGACTACTTCACTTTTTTTGAAGGTGGACCATGTGTAAAATAGGGTGCAAGCTCATGACATCTCTGGATCACAGATGGGCAGACCCTTGGAGTAGTTCAGTCTTCCAGGATGAAAAGGGATATCCTGGAAAGGACCTTTGAGGGAGTGCCAACGCTTCAGTGCTCCAAGTGACATATGTTAAAGTGTTGCTTGAATTTCTGGAATAAGAAAATGAATAGTGTAGTTATTAGTTCAGTAGAGTCATAGAACCCCTAAAGTTGACATAACTACTCTGGCTTTATTCTGGTATCACTGAGGGCAGACCGTGGCCCTTTGCTCTCTACTTTGTTTCCATTAAGTAATAAACATTAAATTACTCCTTAAAGATAGCTTTGTTTGTTTACTTGACATATTTATCAGTTTCAGAGATACTTTGCTAACAAGCATCTTGTCACCATGGATTTATTTTATGTGCATAGCAAAGGACTTGATCAGACTGAACTAATTTTGTGTTAATGCTGCTTCCACCTGTACCTCTTTGTATCTTCTGCTTTAATCAAAAATTAGTTATGAATTGGTAGAAACACTTTTTTTACAAAATTGTTTTAGGATTTCAGACAATAAACTTGGAGTCACTTTAGGCAAAATTGTCTTTGTGCTTAGAGTTCTATCAGAGAGAAATGGAAGTCTTACTGTTATTAGCTCCAGTGGTAATATCTATAATGCGATGAAGATTGACTAAATGAGAAATTTTACTTTTTAAATAGTTTAGACAAACAGAGGGAGAAATGGGGAAGAGAGATGGAGGTACCTATGTAGTACAGATTAAACTTGTCCAAAATTTCGAACTTTAAAATTATCACTGAGGTGCTCTCTAGATCTAAACAACGCAAAACTGTACAGCTAGATGCTAAATTCTGAACACCAGGGTGTTTGTCTCTCTCCTGACCACAAAGCAGCCTTCCCACTGCCTAGCTTGTCCATGTGGCAAGGTCTGGGACCCATGTCTCTATCTGCCAGCTGGATATTCTAAAGAAATAAGAAGTAATTCACAGCTGTTCTATTTGTGTGGCTGAAAGATTATTTAATTACTTGATGCAAAGTGGAGCATATTCAGTGGGTAAAATTAAAAGTATATTGATGGGCTAGATGACCTTCAAAGGTTCTTTACAACACAAAGTATTCTATGATCCTATGATCCAATCAAATTTGTGACTGAATCTTGTGTTTATATCTTGAGTTAGTTTTTTTAATTTGTCCACGTACTAGTTACAGTCTTGTCTAGTAGCAAAGAACTCATCATGAGATAACTACCTAAAAACGAATGACTATAAGTCTGTCAAATTTCATTTTACTCAGCTATATTTATAGTAATTGATACCTGAGTATCTGATTGAAAGTTAGCAATCATGTCTGCAAGAGCTTTATCTTGCATTCTTTTTTGTAGGGAATATTGAAAGACAATCATTTGATCCATGGAAATCAGAACAGGTAGAGGCAAAACCTGTCAGGAAAAACTGTTTCTTATCCATATTTTCTGCAGATTCACAACTTTATAATCAGGACATTCATTTTTATGTATCACAGTTTTAGAGGCCATCATAGAGCTTAGCTGTAAGCTTCTAAGTAACTTCGGCTATGTTATATGTGTATGTATATATATATATATATATATATACACATGCTTCAAGATTACTTTCAAAGTTATGCTCCTGTACAGAAACCCCTTAAAATCCTTTAAATCTGTTAATAATTTTTCAGCACTTTAGGATAAGGCAGAAACAGACTGCAGAGCGAAAAGCTCCTGCCTGGTACGCAATGTAACTGGACACTTTGTTTATGCAACCCTGGGCCAGTCCGCTATGAATTTTGTATATTAAATTCTGAAATATACTAGCAATGCAAGTTTTATTTGATTTTCTATTATTGAGCCCCTCTAGAAATGATAATTAGCTGCATCTCTAGAGGCAGAAGAGCTAAAATATATTTGACTTGGTTGATGAGATATAAACTCCTTTCAAATATGGAAATGATATGCTATGATATACATAAGGAAAAAAACCTCCCTAATATGCTGGGTTTTGTGTGTGTGGCTGCCTCACACAGCTCTAATTTACAGTTACTCATTTTCTTCAGTCTTGTGTACACAGACAGCAGAAGCTTAGCCACAGTTTATATATATATACACAAAACAACACTATTTTTATAATAGTGAAGTGTCACCTCTGAGCCCTTTCCTAGCCTAGGCTAGACTCACTGAGAGTCAGATTTATCATTAAGGAAGTCATACTATTTGATTTTAGAAGTCCTCACCCAACATATACGGATATCAACAATAAACAGAGATTTATCATGTGGTTAAGTTTCCCTAAACCCAAATGTCTAGTGTCTTTTGAGATGCCACTGGGTATCTTCCTGGCTTCCAGCTGCTGTTCCCAAAGGAAAACAGTCCTCCACAAGTCCTGTGTTACATCTTGCAACCCTGCAGCAGCAGCAACACATATATTTGAGGGTGTTTTAATGACATGAAACATCCACCTTCAGGTAACTATAAGTTATTCCAAGGCACAGGATGCAATCTGAGATAAAGTACTGCTTATGTAACTGCTTGTGTGGTAGCTGGTAGTCATATCTTAGTTAACTAAGCTTTCATATCCGACAGTAAAGGCTTAGCCCATAGAGTGTGGAGAGAAGTTTGGCTCACTACGAAAGGGGTCATACAGCAAACATCATATTACTAATTAGCTCTTGAATCCATCAACTGCATTTACTAGATCTCCATTTTCTATGATGTAAGCCTTGATAGCTCATATGTCTTTAGATACTTTAACATAGAAACCTAAAGTGTTTTATTCTTGAACTGTATCATGTCCTAGATATTTATTTTAGATGCTAACAGCTGAGCTAGTCACCCCAAGATCTAGTGTGAATAGAATTTTTGATCCATTTCAGACTTCTGCTTTTGATTAGTTGAAGTGCTTGCCAGCAGTACCTATTTCTTTCCTTTTATTGTAAGGGACCCTGGGGTGACTAGCTCAGCCAATAATAACTACTAGTTTCTGAAATGTACCATGTTAGTGGTTCACCCAGTTTCTTTATGACTAGGATTGCTCACAATTTTAAATTTAATATGATTCTCAAATGCGCTAAGTATACTACAGAGTAAAATATATTCATGACTCAACTCCATCCATCAACTAAGTAACAAGCAGTTGCTTTCTCACTCCCCTACCCTAGTGGGATGGGGAGGAGAACAGGAAAAAGGTAAAACCTGTAAGCTAAGGTAAGAACAGTAAAGGAAAAAAAAAAAAAAGAGAGAGAGAGAGAAATAAACCCCAAGAAAAACAAGTGATGCACAGTAGAATTGCTCACCACCCTCTGACCGATGCCCAGCCTGTCCCTAAACAGTGATTGGCCTTTCCTGGCCAACTCCCACCAGTTTATATACTGAACATGATGTTCCGCAGTATGGAATAGCCCTTTGGCTTGTTCAAGTCCTGGCTGGGCTCCATCCTGGCTTCATCTGCATTTCTTCTCTGGCAGAGCATGAGACACTGAAAAGTTCTTCCTTTATACCAAGCAGTACTCTGCAAAACCCAAAACATCAGTATTTTATTAACATCATTCTCATACTGAATTCAAACCACACCACTGTAACACCTACTAGAAGGAAAATTAACTCTATTCCAGATGAAACAAGGAAAAATATGAAAAGTTAAAATATTTCTTTCTTGCTGAATTTGTAAGACCAAAAGGAGCTCCTGGCTTCATTTATGTTTCTGCTGTCTGCTAGTTTTCTTACTCGAAAAATTATCTACTTAGATTTTTCCCAGAGTTTTACATTTTATATTAGCCAATTAAAAGAGCTTGTCAAAATAGTACCAATAACTAATCATTCCCACAAAAGCAATAAAATAAAAAATTCAGTATTGATAACATTTCCAGCTGAAGATTAGTCTTATTTTAAAAAAATCAATGCCCAGAAGTAATTTGTTAAAATTGTCAATTTTTATTTTTTAAAATTCTATGGAAAAATAACAGCCATTTGTGCTGGTTTTGGCTGGGGTAGAGTTATTTTCTTCAGAGTATCTAGAATGGAGCTGTGTTTTGGATTTGTGCTGGAGACAGTGTTGATAACACAAGGGTGTTTTTATTATTGCAAGCACGGTGTCAAGGCCTTTTCTGCTCCTCAAGCCACCAACGAGAAGTCCGAGGGTATACAAGGACCTGGGAGGGGACATAGCCAGGACAGTTGACCCCAAATACCAAAGGAACATCCCATACCACATGGGGTCATTCTCATAACATAAAGCTGGAGGGAGAAGAAGGAAAAGGAGGACATTCAGAGTGATGGTGTTTGTTTGACTTCCCAAGTCACTGTTATGTGTGATTGTGCTGGTTTTAGCAACCAGCTTGGAAATAAATTCCAAATATGCTACTCCCTTCCCCCTGTGCCTTCCGATAATGGAGTGATACTAGGAGAGATTATAAATTGAAAATAAAAATTTACTAAAATCACAAAAACCCCAGCAGTAAGTACACAAACCATAGCAAAAAGTACAGACAAAGAAGGAGTCCTACCCACACAAGGGCACTCACTGCTGGGGCAGAGCAAACCACTTCTTTGAGACAGTGTCCAGTGTGGTCTCCAAACAGAGGCAATATGGTGGGGAGAGCTCCTGTGGTTTAACATTTTCCCCCACCCACCTCCCTGGCCCAAAACCAATGGAAAGCCGGAACAAAATAAAACCTAGAAGCTAGTTCATCCAAATAAAGGGGCTCTGCAGCTGATGGCTGAACTCAGTCCTCCGCAATTGTTTGAACAGTCACCTTCAGCTCTCTGCTACTCAGAGCTGTCTGCTTCAACTTGCTAACTCCATAGCAGTGCTCCGGAGGAAAAATGAGAGAAAAAAGCCATCAGGCAGCAGAAGGGCCCAAGTTCACTGGGGTTTAAGGGGATAGCCCCCTCCACTTCAGTGACCTAGGCAAGAATCACAGGCTTCCTGTTTCTGGCCCCAGAATCACCTGCCAAAACCAGGCCCTCCAGCAATGTCATGGGTGGAACAAACAGCGTTAAAAGCTCCCCTCCCTTTTCCCCATAACCAGGACAGTGATGGAGCTCTGTTTTCCTGGAGATGGCTGAATGCCTCCCTGAATGCATTCCGTGTTTTGTTTTGCTTGCATGCATGGCTTTAGCTTTGCCTGTTAAACTGTCTTGATCTCAACCCATGAGTTTTCTCACTTTTACCCTTCTGATCTCTCCATCATCCCACCAGAGGGGCATGAGCACCCAGCTGTGTGGAGCTTAGTTTCCAGGTTGGTCTAAATCATGACAAAATTTAAGGCAACAATATGCCATCAATTAAGTAAGCAGCTTTTAGATCTTTTTATTAATGCTAGTCTGAAGATGTATGGTACAATTTAATTTCTTTGTTGCCTTACATTAAATTGAAACACCAACTTCCATTATATTTGACTGTGGTACTTCAGTATAGTAAAAAGTCTGAAAATAATGCTGACCAGGGAGCAACTTAACTAATAAGGAATTTTTAGTTACATAGCAATATTTTGTTAGTAGAGGAGCTACAGGGTTGCCTTCTGTGAGAAGCTGCTAGAGGCTTTCTCTATGTCTGATAGAGCCCATGTCAGCTGGTTTTAGAAAGACTCACTGCCAGGCAAGGCTGAGCTCCCCAGCGACAGCGGTAGTGCCTCTGGGATAACATCTTCAGGAAGCGGGAAAAAAACCCTGAGCAACAGCAACAGAAGTGAGGAGTGAGAATATATGAGAAAAACAGCTCTACAGACACCAAGGTCAGTGAAGGAGGGGGAGGGAGGAGATGGTCCAGGCACCAGTGCAGAGATTCCTCTGCAGCCTGTGATAAAGACAATAGTGAGACAGCCCGTGGAGGACTACCCATTGAACAGGTGGATGCCCAAAGGAGGTTGTGATCCTGTGGGAAGTCTGTGCTGGAGCAGATTACACAGGACTTGTGAACCCATGAGAAAACCATGCCTGAGCAGTCTGTTCCTGAAGGAGAGCACCCCATGGAAGAGACCCATGCTGGAGCAGTGGGAAGGAATGGAAAAAGTGAAGGTCAAAAGGTCTGAAAAAACTTACAAAATTGAATTAGTAAATGATACACTTGGCATGGAATGTTAATTTGGTAAGTTATTTCCTTATAGTATAAACACATTGTGGTGGGTTTTAAATAAGGGGTGGGGTGCAAGAGAAGAGAGAGAGAGACAAAAGAGAGAGAGAAGAGAAGGAAAGGCAAAGGCAAAGGCAAAGGCAAAGGCAAAGGCAAAGGCAAAGGCAAAGGCAAAGGCAAAAGGCTGGTTCTGGCTCCAGTACTGATCCAGCTGATGGGGTGTCCAGGGCCCTGACCAGACTTTGTGAGGTTACCTTTTATTAGGTAAGTTCCTCCACCCTGAAACAATTTTCTCATTTTCTATGCAAATTAATTCTCATGCACAGTTTGTTCTAGGCCTTTTTGGAAATGGGCTGGAGGGTTTTGGGATCTTTGTTGATCTTGATTTCCCCCCTACTGGGTCAGTCTCTGCTCGAAAGTCCATGTCTGCTTCTCAGCTTCTTTCCTGTGCTTGAGCTGTACTGTGTTGCTCTTATCTCCAGGAACCAGAACAAGGATATTTATCCCAGAAAAATGCTGCCCTACCTCCATATGGCCCTCTTCTCCAGCCACATCCAGTTGTTTCTTACAGCATGTTCTTACCAATAGTCCATGGTTGGCTCCGTGGTTATCCAGCTATTGTATTGTGACATACGCATTAACCCCTTATCTTCTGGGCTTCTATACTGTCCCTTTGTGCTGAGGAAGAGGGGAGGAGGTAGAGTAAATCAGGACAGGTGGGGGAAAAGTGGCTTTAAGGTTTGATTTTTTTCTCACTGCCCTACTCTGATTTTATTGGTAATAAATAATTTTCCCCAAGTTGCATCTGTTTTACCTTTGACGGGAATTGGTGAGTGCTCTCTTCTTTCCTTCTCTTGATTCACCAGCCTTTCACCATATTTTCTCTTCTCTGTCAAGATGAGGAGAAGAGCAATAGAGCAACTTTGGTGAGCACCTTGTATCCAGCAAGAGCCAAAACACCACACATTCTGTACCTGATGTAAACTGTATATTTGTGATCCATGGGAACTATAAAATAATATAATTTGAAATTATAAGTAGGCTGTCAGAGAGAGAGGATGAAAATAGGGATGCTATTGAAGATGAAGGCTTAACACTGAAATGAGAGATATGAAAGTTGCTGGAGAAATTATGTAGAGTATCGAGATGCAAAACTATATTTCACATCACTAGATAGGATTTCTGTTCTTCCATGTCTACTAGTAACAACTTCCTGTCAGCATTAATAAAAAAATGTGAAACCAGGTTAGGTGGAGAAATGTAAAATAGCGTCTGCTTTGTTTTTCATACACAGAAAAAGGGTTTCCTTACTGTATTTTTTCTCACTTGATGAGTGTCTCTTTGTATGCACTATTTATGCCACTTTTCAGAATCCTAATGAATCAGGTGTCCTGATGATTTCTCAGTTGTGTGTCTGAAAATGGAGGCACCTAAAATCATTGATTCACTTAAAAATTTAGATTGTCGTATGTATATAATATTTTATATTCTTCTTACAGTATTTGAGAATGATCACTAAAATGTTATATTATTAAGGAAATTCTTGGTGACTGTGATTTGACAAAAACATTTCCATAAAATTTGTGAAACATATAGCTTCAATTTTATTGCATTTCCCTGCAGAGTTAGCAGTGAAAAACCTTTCAAAATTGTAGTATTATATCAGAGGCAGAACTGAAAGGCTTTTACAAATAAACCAGTCTAATTTACCTGTCTAAGTAAGATGAAATGGAAAAAATAAACTCCATATAGTGACAAGCAATGTAGATTAAAGGAAATTATTTGGCATCTAAAATGTCATTTAAAACATAGATGAGCAGGGATTTTTACAAACTATGGTAGGACAGAACTAGTGTGAATTGGCAGACGTCCATTGATTGCATTGGAACTTTGCCGATTACATTAGATGAGGATCTGAGTTTATATGAGTTTTAACTTCACAGTGTCTCTTAAATCATCAGGAATAAGATGCCTTAGTGACTCAGTAAATCAAGGCAAGATCAAATAATTATTAAAAAATAAATGAGAACTGTTCTTTAGTGCAATACAATTTTATTTTGAATTGCACTTCATAAAAATGCATCCCAAGACACTTTACAAGAAAAGCTATAAATAATAAAATTATGTGGTTTAATAATAAATAATAGATTAAAAGCTGTTAAGGGTGTTGGAGAAACAGTTTCATCTTATGTTCAGAACAGAGCTAAGGTTTTGTGGGATGAAACAGGGCAAGGATGCTAGTTTAATCAGAGAGGAAGAGATATTCAACCTATAATCTGAATGAAAGGGCAAGAGGAAAAAAAATTTCATGGCTGAAGTCTTATATGCAAATAAATCTATATTTCCTTATTCTCTGGAGAGTAATTCAATCTCCAGAAAACAGCCTACTCAGGAATTGAGAACATTTGAGGGCCTGCTGAAAACTGAGCTGTTTTGTTTTGCAGAAAGAGAGCATAACCCGAGCAAGTTTTATCATATTGAACCTTGTACACAGATTTCTGTGGAGAAGAAAAGTAGTGTCCCAACCCTCCAGCCCCCTCCCCAGGTGAGAGGCTCTTTAAAAGAATGAGCCAGACAATGTGATTTTTTGGTTCTGTGTTAAAAATATATGGTGAGGGGAAGAAGGAAGCCTTATTTTCCTTTACACTTTTCCTCAGTCTTGACTTCTAGCATGGCATTGTTGTTTTCTAGTTGTTACAGGCTCCATGCCCCCGTGTGTGACTCAAGGCTGGTGATTCAAATGCTGAGGGAAGATACTAGAGGTTAGGCATTACAACAACACTGCAGTGACCCAGTCACTAATGTATATATATTTAAGTTAAAAATTATGTCCTTTAATTCTCATATATTTATCCTTTCTAATGTGTATGTGTCTGTCTTCCAACGTTTGTTTTTTTTTTATATACCAGTAGGAAAGTTTTCAGACCTACACTGCAAAGATTGGAGAAGGTAAGAGATTAGTAGTGCAATGGTGATATGCTGCCAGGTAGCTCCTAGCAATTGACTGGAGATGCAATAATGGATATACGTCAAGGACATGACAAAGAGGAGGAATTGAAGTGTTATTCAGAAGGGAGAAGGAATCAGAGAGTCAAAGTGAAACTGGGAGACCATCACAGCAGTGGGAGATGCACAACCGCTCCTGAATGAGATGCAAAATTAGTGGAGCCTATTGCTGTTCCTTCTCTACCCGAGTCTCTTAGCTTTATACTCTGGGCCTGGAGTAACTGGCAGCGTATCTAACATATCTGCTAATCCATTCTGAAGAATATTTTGGTAATAAATTCTTTCCTTTCTCCTTATTTGCAAACCCAGTATGTTCTCCTGGAAGATGGGATTTGTGGGTAGGCGTGTATAGCTTGTTACCAATCTTCATAAAGTATCTCCAAACTCCACAATGCCTTAAGAAGTCCCCAAGTTTGTAAATATTCTGTGAATCGGGCCAGCTACTGTGCAGGGTCACCCTTTCCTTTCTCCAAGGCAAGCAAATGGGGTAAAATAAAATAATTTTTTAAATCCTTACATATGGGACTCCAGACAGATTTTTGAAGTGTTCTGGAACAATGTAAGTTATTAGGTAACAATACCAAAGAAAATAAACCCTATATGACTAGAATGAAGTAGTCTATTATACTCAGATTTTGGTGATGTATGCATACATTCACTTTACAAACAGAATATACTTTACATTTAGCCATATGCTATGGATAGATACACGTCAGGTCTCATGCTGGGCCTTTTCATTTTCGTCCGTGTTGTTCCACTCAAATGTTAGAATGGAGCTGTTCAAAAGATGGCACGAATCAGATATGGTACTTTTCTACTCGGGCTCTACAAGCTAAAGGGTATCTTAGTCTTATGTTAAACAAATTGCACAGCTACATTAGAAATGTAGCTACATTAGCTATGGTCTTCTGCTGCCCTTCAGAGCTCAGTTACCCCTCACAACAGTCTTCACGGCACTTCTGTCTTCTTTATATGTATTTATATTTACATTCAAATTTAATTTTGAAATCGTTATAATCTATCATAGAACAGAATACTTTGGCAGGCTATGACAAAGGATTTTAAGAAGGTTTATACCCTCTAATGCAAAATTTGTAATAATAATGTCTTCTTGCTATTTGGAATTACATTTTTCATAAAAGTGCAAATGCCAACAGTAGAAAAGTACACTTTTAATGCTAAAATACTGTACAAAAGGATTTTACATGTAACTACAGTAACAAAAGCTTTTTTCCTGGTGGAAAAGACCTATTTCCCTCACCTGACAAACATCACTTCCATGTACTCATTATTACTGCACTCGTTATTCCAGTGGTTAGTTGGGTGACTGTGAGAGTTATTTGCATCTTTCTTTCCTGCTCCAGCATTGTTGCCTGGGGAGAGTAGGAAACCTTGGTTAATATTAATGAAATATTTTGGGACATGGAGCAGAGCACTAACTTCTGCTGCCTGGGCAGTATTATTACTTCTCATTAAAGCTTGTGGAAGTTCATCTCACATTCAATTACAGGCACCTGAAAGCTGTTTTCCAGGCAATCTATGCTCCTTAGACAAGAGAAAAGGGGTAGGAAAGGATCTGTTCCCCTCCTGAGATTTGCTGCTTTCTTTGCATATACTACTGCCGACCAGCTGGAAGATTTTGTTAAGTGACTTGTTGGTCAGAGAGGTGTCATATTCAGAAATGACAAATGACTCTGGGCTTCTGCTCTAAGACCTAGCAGAAATAATGCAGTAGTCTCAAAGGAATATTGGAAGTTTTATCTCTAACAGCTTCAGAAAAACAGCCACATTTATTATGTGCTAAATTGTAGACAAGTAAAAGCCCCGCAGTTTTGGTTTTTGGGGATTTTTTGGGGGGCATGACATTTTGTACACTGTTAACCCTTTTGAATATGAATCGAATGGAGTTGCCTTTGTTCTGTGAAAGACTACAGGGGTTGGAAGTTCAAGAGGAAGAGAGGAAGCAGAGAGGTCATACAACACTTATGCCACTTGCTGTTTTTTGCCTCAGGTTTTGTTCTGAGTTTTTTTCTCTAATCAGTATAAAAATATATGATTCTTTTGTAAATATGCAGTTCAGTACCACATCACAAAATCAATTCGTATGGGGTATAAAAAGAGGAGACAGCTGATGGAAATTATGAACTATTTCAAAGCTGAATTTGAATTGTGTTTTGGGTGAGGTTCTTGGTTTTTCAAAACCTGTGAAATTTGAAATCATATCTTTTCCCCTATATTTCTCTTTCAGCCTCATTGAAAACAATACATTTAGTCTTAAGGAATTGGCTGGAAGGTCACACTCAAAGACTTGACGTTAATGTCTTGATGTCTCCGTAGAGATGAGGGAAAAGTGTCATTCCTCAGGGGTTAGCTTTGGGACTAGGACTTTCTATCCTCTTCATTAGTGGCATGGACAGTGGGAGAGCACCCTGAGCAAGTTTGCCAACAAAGCCGAGCTGAGCAGTGTGGTTGATCCTCTGGAGGAAAGGGATACCTTCCAGAGGGACCTTGACAGATAGGCTTGTGTGAACTTCACGAAGTTCAGCAAAGTTGAGTACCAGGTCCTGCATGTGGATTGGGGATATTTCAAGAACATCTGCACGCTGGGTGGAGAACGGATTTAGAGCAGCTCTGAGGAGAGGGACTTGGGTGTGTTGGTTGATGAGAAGCTCGACCTGAGCCAGCAATGTTCAGAAAGCCAAACAGAACCTCGGCTGCATCAAAAACAGCGTGGCCAGCAGGTTGGGGAAGGTGATTCTGTCCCTCTACTTCTCTTTGGTGAGACCCCACCTGTAGTGCTGCATCCATTTCTGGGGCCCGCAACATAAGAAGAAGATGGACATTTTAGAGCAACTCCATAGCGGGGCAACAAAGATAAGAGAGCTGGAGTGAGGAAAGACTGAGAGAGTTGGGTTTATTCGGTCTGGAGAAGAGAAGGCTTTGGGGTGATGTAATTAAGGACTTCTAGTACCTAAATGGGGCTGACAAGAAAGCTGGAGAGGGGCTTTTTACAAGGACATGTAGTAATAGAAAAAGGGGAAATGGCTTTACAGGGAAAGAAAGTAGGTTTAGACTAAATATTAGGAAGAAATTCCGTACTGTGAAGGTGGTGAGATGCTGGAACAGGTTGCCCAGAGAGGTTGTGGCTGCCTTATCCCTGTGTGGAAATGTTTAAGGCCAGGTTGGAGGGAGCTCTGAGTAAGCTGCTCTAATGGAAGGTGTACCTGTCTATGGCAAGGAGTTTGGAAGTATCTGGTCTTTAAGGTCCTTTCCAACCCAAGCCACTCTATGATTCCATTATTTTCTGTCATATATTGTGAAAAAAATTTTGTTCGCGATATAAAATATAATTTTATAGTCTCTTTTGGTACTGCATATATTTATTATTTAGAAACCAGCTGAAGAATCAACATATGAAGGACAAGGCAATTACCAAGTATTTTCTGGTGTTTAATGCTCTTTGCTTTATGCCCATTTTATTAGGTGGGGGAAAAGGATTTGAACCCAATTGCCATGAAAGTATTCTAAAATAATATATGCTGACACTTGAGAACGTTAATTAAAATTCTGGACTGTAATTGATTTTTTCTGACAGAACAGGAAACTGTGATGTAACTGTGATATAACTTTGATCAGTTTCCCTTAGGAAGTTTGCTGAAATAGATTATTTAAAAGATAAACCTAAAATCTGAAATTGGAAATGATCATTACATGAAGTATGACTTACACATATTGTAAATATTTCCATATTTTAGACTGAAATATTTTCTTTGAAGGACAAGCTTCACTGCTTTAAAGTGGGGCATTATTTCTACCTGAAATGCTCTTCAGTTCCTTTTTTCAAGATTTCCCAAATGCTTATCAACTCTAAGGCCTCTTTCATGTACTTTAAGCTTCCTCTGTTGAATCTGATCATGACTTTATTTGCAGGTTTACGAAACAGTTCAGAGCTACAATGTGCTCAGCATGCTAATGACAACCAGCTCCATACCCACAAACCCACAAATCCTGGCAAAGTCTGAGGATATGTTTCTACTTTGGAAATAATTATTTTTATTATTTATTTAATAGCATTTTAAAAAGGTTTCTAGATGATTTTTGTTTTACTTGTATAGGGATTTTTTTTTTTAATTATACCATTATTTTAGTTTTTAGAACATACATTTTTGACAGTTCATTTAGAGCATGCTCTAACTACTTATGATATTTAAAACAAAATAAGTCGCTATTAGATGAAAGTTTAAAAACAATATGCTCAGCACACAGACAATGATTTCAATGACATTTTCGGTGGAGTTGGAACAGAGAGGCAGAATACACACTCAATGGCTGGATTGAAACGACATACCATAATGGTTCCAAAGGAGCTGTTACAATCTATCCAGTCAATGATCCATGAACAAAGAAAGATTTAGTCAATTTGAAACCAATACCCTTTAACATGTTAAAAATAAACAAGCAAACTGTCCTATGCTCTGCTGGTCCACACAGAAATTTCCTCCTTTACTCACAGGTAATGCACTTATCTTCTGCCTCATCCTCATAGCTCTCCCTACTCTGTCTTCCGAAGTACTTGAAGGACTAAAAATGAGAAAATGTTTTGGTCTGCTTTGATATTACTGCCAATGATATTTTCAAGTTTTGGGAAGAAGGGTGGCATATTTTCAAATCGATATATTGTTGTGGTTTAACCCCAGCCCACAACTGAGCCCCACACAACTGCCCACTCATCCCCCCCAGTGGGATGAGGGAGAGAATCAGAAGGTGAGAAGTGAGAAAAGTGAGAAAACTCAATGGGTTGACAGTTTAAATGCAAAACCTTGCCAGAAGCAAAACAAAAAGCAAAAAAGGAATTCATTCACCACTTCTAATCAGCAGACAGGTGCTCAGCCATCTCCAGGAAAGTAGGGCTCACTCACGTATAGCAATGCCTTGGGAAGACAAACACCTTCCAAGCCCACTTCTTCCTCCTTTTTCCCCCAGCTTTAAATGCTGAGCCTGACCCCATATGGTATGGGATGTCCCTTTGGTATTTGGGGTCGCCTGTCCCAAGTGTTCCCTTGTTGTGCACCCCCAGCCTCCTCACTGGTGGGGAGGCATGAGGAGCAGAAAAGGCCTTGACTCTGTTCAAGCACTGCTCAGCAATAACTAAAACATTCCTGTTATCAACACTGTTTCCAGCACAAATCCAAAACACAGCCCCATACCAGATACTTTGAAGAAAATAACTCTATCCCTGTCAAAACCAAAACACAAATAGGTTTAAGTAGTGACTTTAGGAAAATGAGTTTTCACACCCAGTTTAACCACAGATGTGAATGCCTCTTTAGACTAATTATCAATTTTACCCAGTATTTGAGCTCATTGCTTGAAAAAGTGGATCTAGTAAATGCTACTTGTTTAAACAGTAGTTCAATTCTCCAAATGTCTTTTATGCAGATGATAAAGTGATCCTTGATAAAGATGAGACAGTGATAAGTATCAGAGACATTTTTATTTTGAACTTATGGAAGGCAATCCTGTGGGAAATCCCTAGGAATACAACAAACTCCATGTAAATGGATTATAATAGACTTACTTTTTAAAATTATGATAAGTCTGTCTTCCTCTTTGTTTTAATGGCATGACACTATGAATTTTCTAAAACTGCTAAGCAGGTGTGATATCAATATTTACTAAGGGTTCATTGTCTGAATAGTAGTAACAATCTCAAAGGATGCTAAACCTGCAGAAGAATTCCCATTACCTAGAGGTGAGAGGGTGAGTAAACTAGACTAAAAGCCTAAATTTTGTGTGATAAAATGTAGATGTTACACCTAAAAACCCTGGAGTGCCTAAGATAGTTTTTGTTTATTTTTTTATACCAATTAGGTTTTAACTAATAGTCCAAATCATTTGTACAGTTATAATAAAACGACAATGCATTTTATTTCTGAGTTCTACTGCTTGTCAAAGGAGATCTGGAACACATATTTAATCTGTAGAGTGTAAACAACTGTATATTGTATATATAAAAACAACAACATTTGAGGGGGGATGGGGAATGCTTAAATACCAAAATTGCTTCTCTGGTATTTGTACAATCTCCTTGAATGTGTCATTGTTGACAAAACACTGCATAACCACCATGAGAAAACATATGTTCTTCCTATAAGTACCTGATAAATATTATAGAATTGTAGGATCACAGAATCATCAAATTTGGAAGATCATTTTTTAAGATCATCCAGTCCAACCATCCATCCAGCGCTGCCACTGTGACCCCTAAACCACTAACAGCATCATCCAGCTCCAGATCCGGACACCTCTTGAGCACCTCCAGGGATGGTGACTCCACTTCCACCCTGGGCAACTATTCCAATGCCTGATCCCCCCCTAACAGTGAAAGATTTTTTTTCAGATGACATTAAAAAGATAAGAAATTGAGATAAGAAATTGATAAATGCTTAGGAACCCTAACTGATATGCCTAAAAAATTACCAGCTGAGCAATCAGTTGTGGAAGAGTGAATGTTACTATCCTAGCATTTCTCCTAGTTCTTAGGATTTAGATTTTTTTAAAAAAAGGAACATATAAGTAGTTATTAACTTAAACCCAACATATGGAGCTGCAGTACATATAGTAATAGTCCATAATTCTTTAGAAATAAACAGTCCATAGTTGTTTAGAAATACACTAATTTTCTTTTACCACATCTTACAGCTTTAGACGTTTCAGATGGACGTGGTACACAGAGAGAACTGAAAGGAACATAAAAATTATTCCAACTCATAAGTTGTCTGATGTTTGTTTACTAGAATCTGGAGTCAGAGTAAACTAATACTCATTTCTGCACATGCTGACAGTTTCAATGAAGTACTTGACTTAAAAAGAACTTCTAAAACCTGTGATGCTGAACTTTATATCCATCATACATAAAAAGGGGAAAGGTAAGATCAATTTACTGCTGTTTCTTCATACTTAAGTAGTTTTTGAATTCAGATATGACTTGATAAAAAAAATCTGAGCATATTTATAAAAAATACATAATACCAAATACTGGCATTCTCCCTGAAAAAAGAATTCCTGTATATTTGCATTGAAGAAATGTTCACCATTATGAATTATTTATTCTTAAAAATTATTACTACTTTTTTTTTGAGTAGGAAAAATATCCACAGAATTCTATACTCTGCTTTACATCTAATAAAAATTTATGTTTTCAAATATGATCACCGTTTTTCAAATTTTAAATAAGAATACCACAAGAAGGTAAATTTTAAAAGGACTTATTTATAATTTTTTGTCAGAGGTCCATTTATTGAGTTGAATATAATCTTTAGATAATATCCACTTTCATATGTAACTTTCACATAAAACATATGTTAAGAGAAACTTTCTATTGCAATACAAGTATTGTATTTTACCTTATAAAAACACACACATCTGCACACAGAAATATACATCTACCCATCCATCCACACATCCATATGCCTATGTATGAAAGAAATTAGTTTATCAAGCATGTATTCATCGAAAGTGATGGAAATTCTGCACTAACTTAAGCAAAAGTAGTAAGTATGTGTTCTCTGCCCTAATTAAGTGTTTTTCTGCATTGGAAAAAACCATAATCCTCAATCTAAACAGTACCAATAAAATGTAGTAAAGATAACATCTGATGCAAGTTGTTATAAACTCAGTGAGTTCAAATTAATGCCTCTATTTTGCACAACTTTAGCTGCTAGGCTTGGAAATCTTTACAAGTATTTGAATATATATGAATATTCAGTCACTCTATGCACTCTATATTTGGTCTTGGGATTTGAGTACTCACAGATTTGTTTATTATTTTGAAGGTTCTGGAATCAAACATCTCACTTTCTTGTGTGATACACCCTTCCTAACCTAAAATACAATATTAACCATTTCTACACTTCTCTAAGAACCTTTTTAATTTCTGTAGAAGATGTAGATTTTCAGATTCATTTATTTTCCCAGTGTTTGATACTAGACTTCTAAAAAAGCTTACTTAGTTTTTCCTGCTTTGATTGAGTTTTAGTTCATCTCTCTCCTGTTCTGGTGCCACTTACATATTTAGCTGGATTTTATGACTTTAGTTTCAGGTAAACAAAAGTCAGTACATTTCTGGATATTGGTACAGAACAACTCCTGATCTGAACTTCTGTTTCACTTAAGTTTTCTATTTCTAACAATCAAGAGAATTTTTCTGCTGGTCAGAAGATTTCTTCAACTATTGTAGATAAAGGTAAGGTTATCTTTGTGCTTTCTATAGGTGGAATCAGACTTAAGAATTTTGTTGAGCATCAGCAGAATTTCTTTACTGTAGATATACACAGCTACAGCATGGTATAATCCTTCATGTAACAATTCAATTATAAGGATAAATAAGTGTGATCTCAACAGCATGAAAATAAGTTTTACACAGTAATTTAGTTGCCATAGCCTTAGTCCTCCCTGGTTCTTCTGCAGAAAGTGCGAAAGCTCATCAAATTTCTTATATTTTTAAAAGAAGTAGGGAAATAGCTGTAGAAATCTTAGAAATATCACAAATATTTTGTTCCCTTTCCTTCTTATTATGAGGTGACTTTGCTCACAGAATTATAGAATCATTAAGGTTGCAAAAGACCCTTAAGATCATCAAGTTCAATCATTCTACTAACACTGCCAGCTCTACCACTAAACCATGTCCCTAAGTGCCACATCTATAACTCCAGGGATGGTGGCTCGAAGCACCTCATCTCACTTGTGTGCATATGGCATGAGCAGTGAGATGTGCACTTAGGTTAAATGGGTGTAATATTAATAAACAATTATGAGAATGAAGAACTGAAGCTGTTGCAGCAGTGAAAGGCCATGAAGTTCCTTTGTACCTATGTAGCTCATTAAATTTTAGGCAAAAATCAACTCATATTTAAAACCATCCAAGAACTCTGAGATGCAAAATTCTATTTTAAAATGTAGTTAACCTTTAGTACTTACATAAAATAGGTAGGAAAATATTCAGAATTTTTCAAAATTTTTTCTCTCAAGCTATATAATCTCTGAGGTGAAATAAATACCTCATTGCTTTGTAATTGCATTTTCAACTGATCTGATGGACTTTTTCAAATCCCTTGCAAGAAAACCAATCTTTTTTTGAGCAATTAACATTCTACATGTATGTGAAATTGTATGTATACATGATAGATATTTATATAGATTCTGTGTAAAAAAGGTGTTATTAAAGATAAAATTGGTGATATTTCATTTTTGTTGCTGAGTGTGTATGTCAAAATCCTTACCAGAACTCAGCAGATGCCACTGAGTTTTACAGAAAAGCCTATAAACATATCTGCATGAACTTCAGTATGTTCTCCAGTTCTAAAAACAAGATAGTGTGTGGCACTTCAATGACTTTTTTCTTTTTATATTTTGTTCTTTCTTGGTTTTGGCTTTTTTTTCTATTTTCATGTAAATGTACAACTTTAAACTTAACACTATAGTGACTTTCTAACATTTATTAAAATTGAAATAATGCATAAATTCTACTATAATGAAGTTTAAAATAATGTTTGGAGGCTTCTGAAAAAAATGAAATGACAAAACAATACAAGAAATGCTGTTCACAGAAATCGTGGCAGAGCAACAGGTAGGGGACAAAGTTCGGCTTGCAAACTGGTTTCCTAAACCCTCGGGTTTCATAATGCTGCTTGTCCTATAGTATAGAAATACATTGCAGGCTTTTATAAAGGACTATTCCCGTAAGAGAAAAGTAGTAGAGCTAAGAGCTTCTTTGATGCCTTTACTGCTGTGAAGGAGATTTCCTAAACCAACTCAAAGAGCCAGAAGACCAAGCACATAAGTGTTTCATGACTATAAAAGGAGATGGCATAAGGTGTCCCACTTTTTGACTTTGAAAATCTGTTCCCTATGCAGCTGATGGCAGGGTGGCTGTTCTGTTACATGGTGACTTCTGAGATTCTGAAATTTGCTTTTGTTCTCTGCTGGAAGGAAAACAGAGGTCTTTGTGGAGCACAATATTAGATTGGTATTCAGGGCAAATACAGGACTTTCAGTGTGAGGTGAGTGCTCTCGTCCCCTTATATCTGAGGGGTTTTGAATTGTTTTGAATTGAGCAGGATAAGAACTTGATCCTCAGCCTTCCATGTGTTTGTATCTTAGTCGTCAGACATGATAGTCTTGTTACTTCTCTTTTTCCACTGACACTGTACCTTAGCTTAGTGAAACCTTTACTGTGAAAAAGTGCATCTCTGGGAAATACACTAGAGATATTGAAGCTGATATTCAACACAACTGCTCTGGTGAACTCTGGTATTTGTTTCATTAAAGGAAAATAAACACTTCCGGATAATTTGGGAGCCTCCTCTGGTTTTTCAATCCAAATGCAAGCAGAGAAAGGGTATGCAGTAGAGAAAAATGGATTAATACTTTCACACATGTGAAATTATTTGTCTTTATTGTCTTTTTTAAACTACCTAATGTGTTTCTTTCCACTATGAAAAGTAGGATGGCATGCGGTTTAGTTCTGAAATGATTAATTTTTTAGTATATACTCTCTTGTTACATACTTTCCTTATATGCTGGATTTCCTTTGTGGGATTTCCTTTGTAGAAAAGAAAAACCTTCAAATGAAGTATCAGTCTTGCCATTCCATAGAAAATCAATATCCTTTATGGTTTCTTCTTCTGCATACTTAGACATTGTGAAATGTATAATATGCACCTGAAAGCCCTTCTGGTGTTCAATTATTTTTTTACTGCAAGCACAATAAAAAACTATAATATGCTTTTATTTAGCAAATGAAAAATGGGAACCTAGACATCTAATTATAGTGCACTGAAAACGTGAATGCTGAGAGGATTTACCAGTATTTCTGGGATTTTTACCTTTTTTTTAAAGAGATACCTACAATAGAACCAATATGTCTATTGAAAGTCTAAAGGGGGCTGCTTTCCCCACTAGGAAAAATCATGCCTAGTGCAAATGCTTGTTGCAAATGATTTTAAAATACTAGCAAATTAAATATTATTTCTGAAGTATAATAGCAGAATTCTAATGAAAGCAATACTTCTACCAACCAACAAAAAGGTACTGCTTCAATTAACTTCTATCAATTAGGTTCATTGTGTTAAATACTCAGTTTCAGAGCTTTTTTTTTTCTCTGTCTCTTTACCCAATCTACTTACTGTCTTTTGAGTTGTAACACCATGTGGTTATGGGAAGCTACTTCAAGGTAAGGAAATGAAAAAAATTCTGACCTTGTGCTAAAGCAAATTTAAGTTGTCCTAAGACAGTACACAGAAGTACTTATATGGCATTTTGAAATAAAAACAAATAATATTTTAATGTTATTACTCCACAACTTATAAAAAAATTAGATTGTTTATTTTATGTATACAATGGGAGATGACAGTACTGTTACACAAAATAATAAAAATGCAGAGAGGCAAATTGGATATTTATTCTTGCAGAGTATGAACAAAAGAGTAGTCTCACAGGAAATGAAAAGCAATAAATGTAAAATTTATAAAATAAACAGGATTTTTCCTTGTTTCTTGTTTTTCACAAGTTGTCTAATCAGACTTTGGAAGTCATTTGATCAAATAAACCACTATCAATATCAGTTTTTGTTTTTTTTTTTTAAGGTGAATATTTATAACAGTGCTGAAAATTTATACGTAAATAAGATAAATTTTTGACCCTATTTTTCTTACCTTAAGATATTGAAAAAGTAGTAGTTTTGCATTTATAATGAGAAATTCCTAGGTTGATTTTTTTCTTTTAATGTTTTTATATCATATATAAACAGATTAGTTGGCTATTTTTATTCTCTAGTATATTTTTTCTTGTGGTGTTATAAAAAGATCCTTATTTCCTTTTCAACATTCAGTTTCCAGAAAACAACAGAAATGTTTATTGAAACTATTTTAGCATAGTCTGAATTCAATGGGAACATAATTTGTTCAAACAAAATTAAAATTGTTAATTTCTTTCCACTAAATAAAACTGACCTTTCAAAATCCCTTTGATTTTAATAGTGAAATATACATTGGGAAAAGAAAAAAATTGCATATTCATTAGAGAAACAAAACCAACAAACAAAACAGGCCTATTTCAGCATTTTGCTGTAAAAATTTTAATCCAGAGTAGATCATCAAGATTTATAACAGCATGTTTTTTTTCACTTTGTAGATTTTGTAATTGTTCTGAAAGAAAACCACTGTAATTAATCAGAAAAATCAAAAGAATATTCAACAATATGTTTCATACTCCAAGTTTGTTGGAAAAAATTAGTGTGATTAGGCTTTTTCATAGTGGGCAAGTCACACTGATACACAAAAATATGTACTACAGTCATGGCATGAATTTTTCAAACTTCAGTCAAGAAATTGTTTTCCACAGTACTTTTTATGTTACAAAAATTCATTAAATATTCCAGAGGAATTATTAATCTCTTATGTATTTCTGGTGATAAAAGCTGTAAACATGGGGCATGATTTCCCTTTTCTTTGCCTGGGTTTCACAAAAGGCTACTCATGGATGTCAGCGAATCACAGATAAAACTCATTCGTAAAAAAATAGGTTTAGAAGGGATTCTAAGTTGCTATACTGCCCCTCTCCATATCACAATGTGTGTGAGTAAAGATAATTTTTCTTATCACACAGTCATAAAAATCTTCATTCATGAAGAGTCATGGCCTTTTCAGGCAATCTATTCTAGTAGGTTTTGGAGTAGTGAGCTTAGCAAGGCTCACAGCCATTTTTATATGTTAAGTACTACTGAAGTGCTACTCCTTTGGCTTGCCTATGAAATTGCAAACATAACTGTCTCTGAGGTTATGGCTCTGACTCAGTACTGTGACAGTGAAATACTATTCAGCTGGTTTCTTGGCTTCCACAGCTGAGAAAAGCCTCAGAGATTGTTGCACGTCAGTTTGAAAAATAACCATGGTCTCAGATACATTTTCAGTATCTATTTTCTTAATTTCAATTTCTTGAGTGCAACTTTGCAACTTCTGCTTTTAATTACACAATCAAACCAAAATCAACCCAAAATCTCTGTGCCTTGGTAAAATAAAAAATGTTGTTTGCATTTAAATTTTTTTCTGGCATTACCAATGCATTGCCCATGATTTAGAAATCATGATTTGTTTCACTGTAATAATGAAACCAAATAAAGTAGGGTGGAAGATAAAACTTTTGGTAACGCCAGATTTGAGTATTTTATTGATCAAGTATTCCACAAAGCTGGAATTTAGATCAGAGTTTGATAGAAACTTGTTCCAGAAAAATGAAAGAAATTTTTTTTTACAGTCATTCTCCAAGGCAAAGAGCAAGAAATGGTGACAAAGCTCGTGTGTTTTCATCTCATTACCTTTGTTCCAAACACAATATTTGTCGCCTCATTTTCATAGATGACATTTCAAGAAGCTACCAGATATATTCCATCATGTATTCCTGTGTCTGACAATGGCTTGTGTTCTTGAAACTAGGGAAATGATTACAGGAACATTGATAATTCTCACATTCCCATCAATTTATTGATATGGGGATTTCTGAGCTGATGTTTCAATGCAATATTAAATGATAATTTTAAATTTATTTTTTATTGTAACATATAATTCCACTAAAGTAATTTTTATATATCTGTTTTTATCCTTTATATTTATGGTGATAATTTTTGTTGATCAAGCATGTCATGTGCATAAAGAGTCTCCTTTTTTTTAAATGTTCTCTTCTCTTAGGATATCTTTAGAGAAGAAAGTTACTCCCTATTCAGTTTTTTTTAATTGTGTTGATGATGTTATGTTTGCCTTTCATAAATACCTTTCAATCACTTTTACAGAACAATGAATCCTAATTTATTTAATCAAAACTTAATCAAAATGTTGATCATCTGAGTAATCTTTCTCTGCACATTCTTGAGTTTACTTTTTTGATAGAAAGAAGATGACTACATACAAGATATTGCTACGAAAAGAGCTAAACCAGTGTAGCATAGCTTAAAATTTTGGGGTTTTTTCTTTCTCCTAAAACTCTTAGTATTTTTTGTTTGCTGCCTTGACTGCTATAGATCACAAAGCTGGTGATTTCAGACAACAATTCAGGTCTTAGCCTGAAGGACAGTAGGGTTAGATTAAATATTAGGAAGAAGTTTTTTACTAGGAGGTTGGTGAGGCCCTGGAGCAGGTCGCCCCATCCTCGGAAATTCTCAAGACTTGGTTGGGTGGGGCTCTCAGTAAACTGGTCTAGTGAAAAGTGTGCCTGCCCATGGAAGGGAGGTTAGAAGTAGACGAATTTTAAGGTCCATTCCAACTGTAAAATTTCTATGATTCTATTATTCTAAGAGAAAAAATATATATTTTGTGAAGGCAGCTTAGGTAAAACCTTCATCAGGTGAAGTAAAACTGCTTGGTAACTGAGTGAAATGGTCTTTACATTTAGTACGACTGAGGCAGGGTCAGCATACCACCCCTTGTTTGCTATTTAATGCTGAGCTATGCAAAGCTGTGTCTAGCATTGAAGGCATTTCTAACACACGCAGGTTTAAAATAGGGTGGCTGAGTGGCAGTTTAAAAGACAGCTCACATCTCACCTCTGCTTTCCTGTTAGTTTTGCCTTGCACCTGGGATATATGCTTGGTGATGTAACAGCTGGATTTACCTACAACAAGTCAGGAGATTACTGAGATCATGTGCACACTTGGGACTGGGACCAGGATAATATCAGGAGTGAGAAGTGACCATTGTATTATGGCTGTAGTGGGACTCACTGATACTTGGTGCTTTATTTTCTGGTGATGTGAACAGTCTGAGGTCATTATCCAGTAGAACAGGGGAACTGCTATGCAGATTTCAGATGCCTCAAGGGCTATGGAAGAAATAGCTTCAGTTGATGAGAAGAAAATGATGAAATTTTATCTTAATGATTCAGTTTAAATTTGCTAGGCTTAAACAAGCTCAAAGTGAATTTTTTTTTTATTTTATTTTTTTTTTTAAGATAAAATAAAGTAGGCAGAGTTCTGAGATTGGGATGGTCTGCTTGGATACCAGAGTTTTCTAGGTCTCAGCCCAGACTCCAGCAACTTCACAGTTATTTGCAATTTTGTTGTATTTTTCATCAACGTTGATTTTTTTTTTTTTTACAGTTAATGAAAGAATAATTGTTGATCCTGAAAACTTCCGCTATAGGGTCAGCTTTACAACAGAGGAAGCAGTAGAGGCTTCCGTACAGAGTTACATAAGCAACTATGACACCCATTGTAAGAATGTTGCCTGCAGATTGAAGGAGGTGATACTTCACCTCTGCTCAGCACTTGTGAGACACATCTGGAGGGCTGTGTCCAGTTCTAAACCCTCCAGTACAAGGGAGGTATGCAGTGAGAGTCCAAGAGAGTAGAACGAAGCCAACAAACCAGAGCTAAAATTTTGGAGAGCTGGAGTACCTGACATAGGAGAATAGAGGTGGGACTATTCGTCCTGGAGAAAAGAGGGTTCAGGGGAACATTGTAAAAGTGTAAAAATAACTGATGGGAGGAATAAAGAAGACAGAGATAAATTCTCTTCACAGGTGGCCAGTGATAGGACAAGAGGCAATGGATCCAAACTGAAATACAGAAATTCTGATTAAACGTAAGAACAAAAGTTTTCCATAACTGTGGCTGAACACTGGAACAGGTTCTCCTGAAAGGCTGAGGGGTCACCATCTGTGTACATTCTCAAAACCCAACCAGACACGATCCTGGGCAACCCGCTGTACCTGACCACTTGAGCAAAAGGCTTGGATTAGATGGTCTCTAGAGATGCTCTCCAACCTCAGCCATTCTTCGAGGCTCCTTCCCATTGTAGGACATGCCCTCAGAAATGTTATTTTTGTTGTGTTCATCTGTGCTGTGTTGAAAATGACCAACTGTTTCAGCTCTTGTGAACACATCAAAATCTCTTGACAGACACAACATTTTACAGAAGTTGTGGTAGTTGTGGTTGTTTGGGGCTATAACACATGGGGGAATTGAGATTTTTCATATTTTAATATTTTCATGTTAATACATGACATAGGTGTGACAAACATGACTGACTCTTCGGAAGGATGGTAAACTAAGCTGGTTTAAAATGATGATGAAGCACACTGAATTTATCCTGTATATGAGAAGTGTTGAGCATTTCTACTCTTCTATAGCTCTTCAATCATGGCATTGCAGATAAATATGCCAGCGAAAATCCTGAAAAATTTTAATGTGACAGTTTTCCTTTTCTGCTTTGGATTTCTCTATGGCCTGAACAAAACTGCTAGAGAATGAATCCATGCTAAATACGATATTTTATTTTACTTAAAAATATCTAATCAATTTACTGAAAAGCTGAATTTACAGGTCTAGATTAATCTCTTTCTCTGATAAAAGAGATTAGGAGCATCATTTCAAAGATGAGAATTTTTTTTTCTTCCTTTTTGGTACTTGACAATTATTTTTTTAACAGAAAGAAAAAATACCTATTAAAACACTTATGAATACTGAGTGGACAGCCTAGGTAGTTTCATCTTTGGATGAGTTTATTTGGGCAGTGTTTCCTGAGAGTGACATTTATAGCCATCAGCACTTAGGTTCCACTTTCAAGCCAAACTGAGTGTCAGTAATTGGTGTACCATACTGCCATGTAGTAGTTCATAAAGCAGAGTTGGCTAAAAAGCAGCATTGCACTTTCCAGATTTTTTTTTAAAGGGTTTTTGTTCTGAATCAGCCCAAAATGAACAAATAAAACAAAAATCCAGAATTTCCTGTGAGCTGGAAGCTTCCCAAATTTTGCAGCTGCTGAGAGAAATGAGCTCTGAGCTGTGATACTGGCAAAAATGCAAAACCTGTCAAACTGCATGCACTGATTGTAAGATGCACAGTGTTGAGTCCCTTCTCATAATTGTCTCATGTATTTCTAGTGTTGTACCTTGGCCTTTCTCCTTTTTCATGACTTCACATGCCAGACAGTTAGTTGGTGGTGTGTTAATGTGATAACCATCTGCTCCTTGCACACGGGTCAAGGGATGGACAAGAAACCAGGGCTTTGCACAACAGCTGGGGCAGTGCTTTTCAGGGAAAGGTTTATGCTGAAAAGATCCCTGTAGAAGACATATTATTTGGCTGCCATGTGTCTTTTAAAAACCTCTCTTATCACATAACCCCATGTGGCTCTCCAGTTGTGCTACATCATCTGCTATTCTAATTGCTTTCTCAACGCATAACTTGATATAGCATATCCTCACAAGCTAAGGAAAATAAAATTTAACCAGCTGAAAAAACATGTTTAGCCGAGGAGGTGAGGAAGATCTCAATTCTGAGTTATTCTCATCTGTTGTACTAAACTTTGAAATGAAGGTCGGGATAGGTTCTGGGGCTGAGGTATTCTCACTCTAATACAGCAATAAATTAATATTTTCTGGTCAGATTTTGTTTCCTTAGAAAACATATGACTATCTGGCCTACTGAAATTTTAATAGATTCAAAGGAATAAGATGCTAGTAGCGTCAGTGACATGTGTAGGAAGATGCCAGTCTGTCCAGAGGAGGAATCAGTATTGTTCAGGGGTTTTGGCATCACAGGGAAAAGATAAGCAGCATCTATAAAACAGCACAATCTCATATTTATAATATGCACAAATCTTGATCTCATAACTGAAATTAATTATATTATTTTAAGGTTTTTTAACTGAAGAAGTATTTAGAAAGCCATATTTAGGAGCACTATTATCAAGAAAATATACTGTCTCGGGGAACTTAAATTTAGGAACTACGAGCCACAAAACTAGAACTATGACCTAAAAACCATGGTGAAGTTATTAATGTAAAAGAAATAGAGTAGAAGTCAAGCCTGGCTTCATGGTAAAAGAAGGAGGAGAAAAACAATCAAACACATCAGACAGAAAGCCTGAGGTAGCCTGGTGGGGTTATCTGAATGAAGGGGAGAAAAAATTGAGCTTGATACAGAGGGCAGAGGAAGCACCAAAGGAGCTAAGTGAAAGAAAGAACGACAAAAGGCATGAAAGCAGTTTCCTTTATTCTGTCAAACCATGCTTCATAGATTTTCCTAAAAGTTAGTGTCGGTTGCAGAGCTGAAAAATACACAGTAGTTAACTGGCAAATTGAAACACATAAGAGTCACAAATTTAATTTCTGTATTGCTCAATTTTTCTTTTCTATTATACACATTTTAATGCATTGTGTGGGTTTAAAATCCAGTGGGAAAATTAAACCCTCTCAAGATACCTCCGCACCCCTTCCAATAGTGGAGGAACACCAGGAGAGATTATTAAATGGAATCACAATTTACAGAAAAATCACAATTTACAGAAAAATCACAATAAACACAGCAGTATTAATAAAAGAGAGAGTGTTTTACCCGAAAAGAGTATTCACCACTCAACAAAGGGAAACATTTACCAAAGACAACTCCAGGTGTGGTTTTCCCAAAGGAGAAATAGCGAGTAGCTCCTGGCTAAGCCATGTGGTATATAGGAAAACAAAGGGAGGTTCATGGCTTAGCTTCCTGCCCCCAACCTCCAGCCCAAACACCGTGGAAATACAGGGATAAGACAAAACTTGGTGGGACCTGACAGGGCTCTGAAACAGGTCAGGGGAGCCTTTCCTGGGCCTGATTTACAGGAGTGGGACTGGCGCAGTTGGTGGTTCCAGCTGCAGCTTGGGCAGCTACAGCTCTAGTGGCTGCTATGGTCACCATGGCTGCAGCTTGGGGTCCACATGGTTTGACTAGGCTCTGCTCAGTCTCTTTTTCCTTTTTCCTCAGAGCAGTGTCTTGGGCTTTCCGGTGCTGTCTTTGAGCACTAAAGCTGGAAAGCTGCAGCTCAGAGGAATGGGAAAGGGACTGCCAGTGGCAGAGAGGGGCTAGCTCCAACCCTGAAACCTGCACACTCCATCCCTTGAACCTGGCAAAAGATGGTGTCCCTTCTGCTTCCAGCTCCAGCTTCTTCCTGCTTAAACCACATCCCTGCCAAGATGTGGGTAGTATGGAATTAAACAGTGCTAGAATCTCCACCCCTTTTCTCTATTACCATAATATTATCCACCCCTTTTTTGTATCATCAGCATCCCAGACCTTATACCTTTCAATTACATGCACATACATACATATACATCTATGTACAGAGCCCTATAACTATACACGAGCACAGGTATTATTGCAATAGTCACTGGCCGTCCACCCAAGATGTTTGTTGAATTCATTTAGCCCATGACTGGTGTAACTGGAGCAGTCCATGCTCATTGTCCATGGTATTTACAATGTACAATGGCAGTGTTATTCCGCAACCAATATTATATATGCAATTAAACATTTCGGGCTGTTCTCAACCAAAAATCAAGTCCCCTTGATTTATGCATTATGTTTTCCCATCTCTCTGTATAACCCATCTCTCTGTATAACCCACCTATTATTGCAATAGTCACTGGCCGTCCACCCAAGATGTTTGTTGAATTCATTTAGCCCATGACTGGTGTAACTGGAGCAGTCCATGCTCATTGTCCATGGTATTTACAATGTACAATGGCAGTGTTATTCCGCAACCAATATTATATATGCAATTAAACATTTCGGGCTGTTCTCAACCAAAAATCAAGTCCCCTTGATTTATGCATTATGTTTTCCCATCTCTCTGTATAACCCATCTCTCTGTATAACCCACCTATTATTGCAATAGTCACTGGCCGTCCACCCAAGATGTTTGTTGAATTCATTTAGCCCATGACTGGTGTAACTGGAGCAGTCCATGCTCATTGTCCATGGTATTTACAATGTACAATGGCAGTGTTATTCCGCAACCAATATTATATATGCAATTAAACATTTCGGGCTGTTCTCAACCAAAAATCAAGTCCCCTTGATTTATGCATTATGTTTTCCCATCTCTCTGTATAACCCACCTGGTGAACCCCAGTCCTTGAGTAAAAACAGTCCCATGGGTGGGTTCACCCTTGCTTGAGGCAGGACTACTCTAAAACTGGACTAATCCTAACATTCTTCTAATGGGGACTTTATCTCCTTCTGCGGTACGGAGGGGTTCTGCAGGTCCAGCTTGATTGGTAGAGCCTCAGGTGCTAACTAACCAGGTGGCCTTCACTAAATGTAGATCCTAACATCCCACCATCCATTGCTTTCGACGTGCTTTTTAAAAGTCCATTGCACCATTCCACTTTCCCAGTGCCTGGTGAGTATTATTTGGAATATGAAACCTCCACTCAATTATGTGCTCTCTGGCCCAGATATCTATGAGGCTAATTTTGAAATGAGGCCTGTTGTCCGACTCAGGTGTTTTTGAGTGACGGATTTGCTTTTCAAGGCCCAACATGGCGTTACAGGCAGTTGTGTAATGCACCGGGTAGGTCTCCAGCCATCCCATGGTTATCTCCACCATTGTCAGCATGTAACACTCGACAGGTTTGCAGGAGTGTGATGTAACCAATCTGGCAGGCCTCCCCATATTTATATTTTGACAAAAATCAAAAGGGCTTCACCCAAATTCTTGATCACAACACAAGATTCACAGCTATGGATAATCTGGTAGATAGTGTTCATGGTCAAATCCATCTCTTGATCACGAGCCCATCTATATATTGCATCTCTTCCTGGATGACCGGAGGAGTCATGGGCTCACTGAGCCACAAATAGCTCACCCTTGTTTTGCCAGTCCAGACCCGCCTGAGATACTCTAATCTTTGCAGCTCCATCCACCTGTCAGTTGTTGCAATGCTCTTTTGGAGCCCAGCTCTTGGGCACTGTACATGGGCATCTACATGATGTGCTTTCACACATCTACATGATGTGCTTTCACACATCTACATGATGTGCTTTCACAGTCAACTACTCTATCCAGGCAGGGATGTCTTGCTACAACTCAACAGCCCAGATGGCTTTTCCTCTGTGGTGTCAATTGGCCTTTTTCCATCCCAGTCCTCACCCTTTCCCAGTGCAGTCTGGATCATTCCATGGCGAATAGTGGGGCTGTCTTTCCATCCCTGGGGCAGTATTGCTCCTCCATGTAAAGTCAGACTGTAGCCTTCACTCTGCTGATAGAGGAATGGAACAGAATGAATTGTCAATGTCCACGGTGACACCACTTTACTGCCTTGAACTCTGGTTCATACTGAGGCTCCAGCATGTCCAGCGCAGCAGCACTCAGTGATGGTGTTACTTTGTTCAGGCTGCAATAGTCTGCTGCCCATCTCCACTCTCCATTGGATTTAAGCATTAGCCATATCAGATTATTAAAGGATGAACGTCTTGCTGGCCACTCCCATGTCCCTGTAACTATGACAAACTTTAGCTATTAAATATTTCTGAATACGTCTACCTTGAACTTTTCTGTTCTGGTAGCGTATTTTAAAAAATATATGCAATAAATAGTCCCATTTCTGATACGTCAGACTGAAACTCTTGCCTTTCAAAATGCAGTCTTGCACCTTTAACATCCTTAATACCTCCCTTATTGTCCATTCATCATAGTTGTGACAGAAAGTTTTGGATTAAAGTAGTTTGATAGTAAACTGATACAATAATTCTACTTAAATATTGTTTTTTTCTTTCATATCAGATGTGGCCTATGTTTTACAATATATCATTAAAATTCAGAAATATTATTCCAGAAAGATTTATTAAACACTGAATGTTTTTTTGTTGTAAGTCTGGGATATACCATAGTGCTCTTAAACAGCACAGAGACAAAACGTATAACTAAAGAAATCAGTAATCTTGTCCTATTGTTCAGCTGATGCACTAAAGGTGCTACGGACAAAGAAACCTTTCAACTTTTTGAAGTTGAAAAGTGATATGTTTATTTTGCAGTGCTGGACACATGTGAGGTCACCCTCCAAAAGGCATGTGCGAATTTCTAAAGCATTGGCTTTCCTTATATTCACAAAGGTCTTACATATTCATCTAAGTCACCTGAGACACCTATACATATGCATCACCTATCTCCGCTCCGTATTAAAATGAGCTGAATGTTCATTACGGTTGCGCAGTTCTTCCTTTAATTTGGGTCGGTGGTCTCTTGAAGATGAAGTCAGACGTCTTCCTCTTTACTTTGTCCCACTGCCAGGTCTTCTTGACTCTTTGGTCATGATCCAGGCTTCATCTCCTGGCCCCAGCTATCTTGGAGGCCAGATGTGCTCTTCGGTTCCTGCCTTTTTACAATGCTAAATGTCCTCCCTGTTGTTTCTAAGAACATAACTGAGTCAAATACATGATACATTGTCTTTGCTCTAACTGCTTCGACTATTCCTATTTGCTAATAATTAAACCCTAGTTTCTTGCTTCTACCTTGCTAGCTACAGTATCAACTTTTAATTCTTTTTAACCCTTGATTCACAGCTATCTGACTTGAACCTGTTTCTAACAGGAATTTTGGTTTTTGCTGGTCTAAAATATTCTATTAACTTCTGAGCACGTGCTTTAAAATCCCTATAATTCCCTGGTTTTTTTCTGAGGTAGCAAAAAAAACTTCCTTTAAGTTAGACCACCTAAAGAACAACAACGAGGCATCTGAGAGGCATCCGAGAGGCATCCATAATTTCCAAGTCAGTTGTACGCAACTTAAAATTGTCAGATTTGCAGCTCAAATCAGCCCAAAAGATACTGGATGCCCAGAATAGGCAAACATAGCCAAGATACACTTTCTAAAATTATTTCTGTATTGTACAAAGCTGCCAATCTCTTTGCATAATCAGAAATAAGATTTTGGCATTGCCTTATGGAGCTTTACATTCTGGAATACAGTCTTAAGTCCACTTATTACAGATTCAGAGCATAACAAATATAAGACCCTAGTTAAAATTGAAATCATTAGCTTCATCCCCATGCCTATTGTGTCTTGTAGCTTTGATCCTTGTTTAGTGTTTTGATCTTGGACAAAACATGAGTCTTTGAAGGTACAATAAAAACTGATAGAGTCCTTTCACTTGCAGTTCCTTTAGACTTCTGTAGTGATCAAGAGGACGTTGACAATCTGTTATCACTGTATTTTCTGTAGAGCTGCATTTAATCAGTACTGAAATTTGTCTTTGGTAAATGTGACTAGCTACTAAAAACAGTTTAAAGTAATCCACATGAAAAGAACACAAACAAACAAACAAGACCCCAAACCCAAGTCACAAAACAAAACCCGAACAACAACAAACCCTCCAATCAAGAGCACATGGCATTTACCCTTAAGAATTCTTATGTCTGCATTCAAGGGGTAACCTTCACCTGTGTTTGATTCTTCCCATTGTGCCTGTTTGGAAAGAAATTATTAAAAGTAGGTAGGTCTTTCATGCTTATTATATTTACAAAAAATATCAACAAAATCCTCTTTCTTTTTACATAAGAACAATCAAACAGCTGGAGACTATTTCTTTGCTCAAATTCCAAGATATGTTCTTGCCAGCACTTATCCCAAAGGTCTTTTCTCAGGATATTATTCAAATCTGCATGTGTTCATATCCACCATGTCTATCAATGTGTGTCCTTTGTTCTTATGTCATTACTTTTACAAACAGGAACAGTTTCAGCAGATAACATTCAGCATTTCAAAGGTAACCACTATTTCCATAAGCTTCCCCCTCTGCTTTTAGCTTCAGTGACAGACAGTCAGTACTCTCACCAGTTTCAGTATATAAAAAACCCAAGCATCAAAGAAAGAAAATACACTTATGTGTGCAGGTTGCTTTCTATGAGGAAAATATTAACAAGGCTATATGATAGATGGTCATATATTTAGCAGAACAAGAGGGATAACGTCAAAATAAATAACTGCAGTCTTTTAGTTTAAGAGATACAGTGAAACTTAAGGTAATAACTGTAGACAGTTGTGAGACAAATTACAACCATTTCCTGAAAACATGAATTTTCTTGCACAGATAAGAAACTCTAGGAAGAGGAAAAACAGAGTTCTTTTTCTGAAAACAGTTTTCAGGAACTGTTGTAATATAAACTCCTTATCGATTTTACTTAGAAACAAATTATTAGGGTGGAGCATGACTAGAAACCTGTAAAAAGAACAGAGATGTTTTATGAACTTCAGTTGGTAAACAGCTGTTAATCAGCTGCTCCTATAGGAAAAGTCTAAGTCTATTTCTCAATTCACTCTTGTCTTTCAGTGAGATATTTTTCTGAATGGTGTTGAACAACCTTTTCTAAATCAGGTTCCACACTGCCGTAGCAACACATAAGGTAGCAAGAGGTGACAGGAATGGAAGGATCCTCTCATTAGCATAGAAATTCAGAAATATCTACTCCTTTAATCTGGTGTTTTAGACAATGCAACTTTCAAGTGGAATGTTTAATTCTAGTGCCTAAGTCTAACATATATATTATATAAATTCTGAATCTAATATGGACGCCAGCATCTAGCAGGTGTCTTTGTTGTGACTTTTCTTTCTTTCTTCAGACTTCTTACTTACTGACATACTTAAAATCACAGTATGAAAAATAATAAATTTAAAAGAAAATAATAATGATTATAATAATAATAATGATAATAGTAATAATAATAATCCCCCCTACAACAACAGCAACAATTATAATTCCAAACTAACCCCTCTACCACCAAAAACTATTGATAGTTTAGGTCTCTATCTGATACCTTATTCTCTTTTATTTTTTTCAACAATTCTTGCATGGTAACACAATCTGGAAGACCCTATGTAATAATGCACTCAGGAAGACCATCATAACCCTAATATGGCCTGTATAAATTGAATTTGATCCAAAGCTGCACTATGAGAAATTGTTGTTCCTCTGGCCTTAACATTACTTAGTGAAGACTATCAGTCAAGGAGCAGGGAATAGCCAGAATCAATCTCTTAATTGATGTCTAGAACACTGGAGTACAGAAGTAAATGAAGCTTCAATTTCAAACAATTCTAATCAGGAAAGAAAATATGTTATTTTCTTGGTAAACTGGAAACCAATTTACTGCTCCTGATGTGGTGTCCTTGAATCTTCTTCTCTACATATAAATATGTAGGGTAAACAACACCATATATACCAGAACTGTTTATTAATTGTAGCTCACAATCAAAAGAGAAGTTGGAGAAAGCACTGCCTTTGAGAGGGAGCTAAACAGAACAAATGCATTTTCCTACCTAATTTTCCTTCAAGACTCTCCCGTACTACAGTGATGTCTCTGTAAGACTCAGAAGATTTCTTGGTCTTCCTGTTTACTTCTCTCCAAAGAAGTGTCTGAAAGTAGCTTCAGTCCTTGATCTTCCAACAGGTGAGCTGCTTCTTTTGCCAGTGATGGGAGTCCCCTAAAAATATCATTGTTATACAATGAATTTGAACCGTGAAGGTCCTTCCCGCAGAAAACAGTTTATGCTTTTGACTAGGAAGGAGAACAAAGAGGGATTAAATTGGTCCTAGAGGCAGACTCAGTGATTCAGAAGTCAAAGAGAAGTCTGTGACTGGAGATGGGTACACTTTGGAATGTACCTGTATGTCCATACAGCTATTTGAGGATTCACAGGTATTTAAACATACTTGTTTCCTTTACATGTCCAATAATAACAAATGACCTTGTATCAGTGAAAGAGAATTTTATAATTTCCACCCCCAATGACCTATTCTTTGCCCTGCGTATATACCACATATACAATTCTATTGTTTCATAGTATTCAGAATGTAGAGGAAAATACATTCATTATTATTAGTTATTATGCTCAGCCTTTGCTGTTCAAATCACAGATATTCTTCACAGTATTAAATTAATCCTTGCAGGTTTTACTTTATTTTGACACACACTCTTAATCTGATGGTGATATCTGCTTTTACAGTTCAAATGTGTACATAATGAGATACAGAAGACAGAAAAGATGCAGGTAAAGGAAAATAATAGAGGAAAAATAAGAAACCATGCCAAGATTCTTCAAGTTATAACACACAGAGTTAAGAAATGCCTTGAGACGCTCTCAACAAACAGCAATCGTATTTCATTTTATTTCATATCAGTGAGGGAGACCAAGCCTGAAAGTGGAACATACACATTTTATCAAACACATCTGATTTCTTGACTAAGCACATAAACAAATTTTTCACCGTTTAGCAGCTACTGCTAGACACATAGTAGACACAGTCTCTGGGGTTTGCAGATATTTTTTTCTTATGTGTTGTCTTTAAAGAGAATTTTTCACTCCTCTCAGCTTCTTTTCTTTACAAATAATTCTATTTGGATTTCTAGGAACCTAGAAGAGGCTATACCATGTTGTATTTTTGCAGTAGGTGTTAAAAGACTTTGCAGCAATCTCTTTTGTCATTAGCACATTCCATAAAGCCCTGCAAAAAATAATGAGCATCTGCCTGTTAATTCTGTAGAGTAAATGGCAAACTGAACATCTAGAAAAATATCACCTGAACTGAAAGAATCAGTATGTGAGCTGCGATGGGCCATGATCAAGAGAAATTAAGACAATTTGTGGCTGACCACCACCACAGAAAAAATTAAGACATAAAGTCTTCCTTATGATTCATATGATAATACAAAAAGTGTGTTCAATTTTACATACACATTTTCTATTTTCTGAAATAAAAAAAAAAACCACAAAAATCCTCCAAAGACAAGAAAAATAAAAACCAGTGCAATGGGCTGTGAAAGTGCTTTTGCAGATGAAGGAAATTTATGCTAAAAATGGTGTTTAGAAATTCAGACTTTAATTTATCATTTTCCATCCAAACACAGAGTTTGGACAGATGTGTTGAGACAGCATTAAGCCTGGCATTTGAAGAAGATAAGTATCTTGTTTATAGTAGTAAGAAAGAAGCAGTTAGCAGATAAGAAAATTCTGTTACTGTGGAAGGAATGAAATGTTCTGAAATGGTCGTAACAACGAAATTATTGTTTACCATGTGAAACTTTGCTGTCATAAATGATCATGTGTCTTAGTCATGGTCATTTCCTATAAAACATAAAGAAAACTAAGACCAAGACAGAAACCCCAAATTTTTATGTTGCAGATAACACTTTATGTAAGAAAAATGTTAATTATATGCATGGGGAGGTTGAATAAGCTGTTATCAGCAGTTGGTCATGGACGAATCTGTAGAGTATGAAGTGTTTATCTGAAGCAAGAACAAGACATGACTGCAACATAAAAGTATCGGGATTTTTATTTTCTTTTAAATAATCTGTTCAGACATTTGTGAAAATTCCACAAGAGTATGTGTTTTAAGATATCTTGTAGTCAGGATGTCTAAAGCTTAATATATAAAGCCGTTTGAACTTTTTTTTACTTAAATGCCCTTTTGTTTGAAGGTGCAGGTTCTCTTCTTATTTTTAAGGCAAATAACACCTGGAACAGTCATGTAAAATATGAGAATTTTGGATAGTGTTCACAAACAAGAACTGAAAATCTCTCCCCTAATTCTATTAAATTATTTCCCTCAGCCTATTTGATTTTCAGAATTTTTTTTCTTTTAGCACTGGAAAAATGGCAAAGTCCTGTGGAATTTCTGACAGAGATGATTTTTTTAGTCTTCTCCTTAAGTGGAACTTTCTGAACATAATTTAGTAGATTATGATTTTAAATCTCAAAGGCAAGCATAGAGAACTTCAGCATAAATAAAATTGAACTGAGAATTTTCTGGTTTTTATATGAAGATGTCTGAAAATCTCTGAAGTCTTTACAAGAGCTATATTTAATTCAGGCACTGAGTGCTTATTTGAATGTTTAAAAAGAGGTTATAAATAAGTTTAAGCAGTTTAGTGGTGTACATTTTTCTTAGAAAATGTCTCTTAAAAAGTGTTTTATTGACTTCAGTAAGTGTGAAATGATTGAAGCTATAATGAACAGTTTATGCTTGAGCATACAAGGACCCTAGGTATTTATAAATGACAGGTCTACAGAATACCTGTGAATGAAAATGACCCCAGGTAACTGAACACTGCTTTTGCAGCAGGTATATACACAGCCAAATAATGAAATGAAACCCACAGAGGACTCTCAAAATATTTGACATGAAATAATTTATGATTACTCCTGGAGAAGAGAAAGTGACATTCAGATTTCCTACAGATCTGTTACAGGCTACAGAAAAACTTGTATCTAAAGCAAGGCAATAGAATGCTATTTTTAATGTATAACATATAATATTTGCATGATGTGTAAAATTAGGTATTACAGCAATGAGAGTATTAGGCTGTCTACTAGGTTCCTAAGTTTATTTGACACAGAGCATGGTACCATACAACACAAACCTTTTTTTCTACTATAAATATTCAGACACACTGCTAAGTAGTCATGACTCATTCATGTGACCTGACATCAGATGGATTGTTTTTCAGAGACTATATTATACATGTGTGCTCAACCTGTCAGCCTGCTAGGCAGAATCACTACTATGAGAATTATTACATTTTCTTTTTAATAACTAAGCATTGTAACATTGTCCAAAGGCAGAAAAAATTCTCTTCTCTCCCCACAAAAAGCTCTGAACAGAATATAGAATTAAAAAGCCTTCCCTTTAGGCTTCACCTACCTAGATTTCTCTACTCTTTTCCCGTTATGAGAATTCTTTCATGCTTTCTCTTTTTTAGACTGAACATAGTGCTGATTGTCACTCTCACTGAACTCCTCGCTGTGACTGTGTAGCTGCAGAGATCGCAGGCAGCGATCTCAACTAAATGAAGACTAATGCCCAGATTCAGGCTAGACAACTCAGGTCAGTATGCTGGCAGAAGACATACAAGTTGAAAGTTTTGAGCCCACAGAGAACTGCAGGGAATTCCCTGAGAATCAAATAGTTTTATACACTGGATCAAGGACACAACCATAATGAGACAATTCAGCCACTGAGAGTTCTACACTTACACACTTCTTTATCTTTTTTTTTCTTTTTTTTTTTTTAAGGAAGATTTTTCTTTTTCTGTTTTCATTTAAATTCTCTAATCACAAGTTCTTCAATACTGCAAATGTTGGGGCTGCCAAAATCTCAGATTTTTTCTAATTTTGATATAAGTGCATGGTGCAGAATGTGCCATGCATAGAATCATATGGCCTTTCTAATATGAAAGCTGTTGCTGCTCCTTTCAGCATCTTGCAGGGACCTCTCTGTTTGCTTACTACTCCAGTTTTTAGCTGTCCACACACTGGTCAATGGCAAATGATTCTGGGGTCCTTCTAATCTCTTTCAGGGACCCCAGATTATTCAGTCACCAGATCATTTCCATGCTGGCCTCACAATTCAGGCTTCTTTATCTAGGCAATATGACAAGTAGTAAATGAAGCAAAATCAGGTGAAACCAATCCACCCCCCTTCCTACTGACCAGGCAGCCACCCATTACAGAGTAGGCACAGAGGAGTTCAAGTCATCTAGTGCTCTCCATATATTAGACAGGGTTATTTTTATTGTGCTTATTTATTATTAACTTTCCACCTGGCATTTATAGGACATTTATGCTAAGTGGTTGCACTTGCTAATCAGCTATTACAGCTGCCAGGATGCAGCAAGAGCAGGCAGCTTCTGCCAGGGTAGGTGATGGGATGGCAGGCAATGTCAGCAGTGCAGGGGACACATGGGATAGACACACAGAAGCAACTCTGCACTGGTCATTTAGTTCAGTCAAGAGTCCAGAACATCAGGTAGGTCCATAGTAATTAGGCAAGTCCAACATCAAGATAAAAAGTCATAAAGTCACCTGCAAGCTGCGCTCTGGGTCAGAGTTAGGGAGGCACAGAACTCAGATACCAGAGAGATATCAAGGGTGAGAGCCTGGGGTTAAAAGCCTCTCCCAGGTGCAGTGGGTTAAGTCACTGCTGGGATTTCTCACAGCCATAGACAAGCAACATCAAAGTTTTCCCTGAGTCCAAGCAACTGAACCCTGGGGGCTGTAGAGAAGGAGCTAAGGGCCCTGAGAACATCTAATGCTTTCAAGAACTGAATAGAAGAGAGCATTAAAACAGATCAGATATAAGTAGGTCAACCATGCTTGGCTCTTTATTCCTGGTTGTACATGTACCTTTTATTTGGCAGGCCACTGAGCTGCAGCCTCCCTGTTTCCTTTTTACTCCACTAAGGGCTAAACCTAAACTTATTAGCAGGCTCAAATATTGTTCTTTACACATACTGCTGTCATTGCTGATAAGTCACGACTCACATCTGCCTGTAAATGTGCTGTTTTCTTCCTTCCATGACAAAATGTAAGTCAGTTTCCTTCAGAAGACAGGAATAGACAGGTAAGTGAAAGGAATGGGGGTATGCATGTGCACACATTTGTGGCTATGTTTTTGAATATCTGTTTTTGATTACTTTAAACTCCCCAGTATATTCTTGTATCTGAGGAACAGAACTTCCATTAGAGTGCAATCTGTGTTGGTACCACTAAGTTATTGTGCTGACATCACAATCTTTATAATACACACAACTTTTACAAATTATAATTAATGATAGTACTTATTCTTCATTCTGAAACTATTTGGTATATGTGTTTAAGCCTTTCTGAAGAACTCTTTTTTTTTTTTTTTTTCTGTTTTATTTTCGAAGGAGAATCTCATGGTGGGTTTCTGTAAAGAGTTCCTCATAATCTCATTCTCTCCCCATAGAAGTGGGGTCTTCACCTTCGTGGGGTCACCTGTAGCATATTGCAGTGCAGGGAGGCAGCAAGGGCAATGTCTGATGGTAGGAGCTCATGGTAAAAGAGGCTTGCAAAACTGGGGACTGAAGATTTGCCTGCTTCCCTTTCAACTTCTGATTACATTCTCATATTTAATTTTTTATCAAGTCTGGACACAAACCCCATGATGGAAGAAGAATGAAGACTGAGTGTAGACAGGATATATTTCTACATCCACAGATTTGAGCAAAGCCGCATGGGATAACAGCTCAGTTATCTGAACATATTTTGTTTTACTTTCCCTTAGCTACCAGAATTAAGAGTTAAACTACTTTTTTTTGTTATACCTTGCTTACTTCTTCATTCAGATTCTATTTTGACATTTAAATGAAAAAAATACTATCAAAGACACTTAAGGCTTATTTATAACTCAAGTAAAGGTCATGAACTCTGGACTTTTCTTTAGGTTTGGCTTTTATTATTTTTTTACCCTGTTACCATTAGATGTTTAAAAGAATTAGTGGAATCTTTGTATAAATATTGATATAAAATAGACTGGATGCACAGATAAATATTGTTTCACAATTAGATTCAAGGTTTACAATTTAGCCAAATAAATGAGGAAGAATATCACAGAGGAAAACCTGACCAAAATAAATTATTTTCAGTGCACACAAGATTATAGAATCAAATTATCAATGAAAGTTGAAAGCAACTCTTTCGATAGGGGCAAGATTGAAGAACAGAGGAGAAATTTCAAGTGTGTGGATTAGAAAAGATACTAAGGCCTAGAACAATATTAAAGTTCATGGACAGATGGAAGTTGACATAAGATAGAAAAAATGAGAATGATTTTTGAGGGTAGCTCATTCAAGATGATCTTCTAAAACACAAGTAGGGGAGAAGCTGAGAGAGGAAAGGGTGAACCTGAAGACTAAATTTTCACTCTGTGAGCAGTAAAGACAAAAACTGGAGCTCAGGAAAAAATCATACTCATCAGTGTTGTGGACCTTCCCGAGGACTTAGCAATGGCTGTTATCTACAGTCTTTGCTTTGCCAAGGGATCTACCCGTATGTAACTATCTTAAAATGGCCAATTTGAACAACATGTGATGCTATTTTATAGGACCCAAGGCAGTGAGATAAAGTGAACTAAACTTTTACGCATCAGAAATTCTGCTATATTTTTGCACTTAAGGTCTTATCTACTCTTAGAAATTACAGAACATTTCCATTTTAAAAAATACTTTGTTTCTAATTATCCTTTGTTCTTACCTGGGATAATGTACTTGGCTTAATTTTTGTCCCTTGTGTAATCTTGTAAGCTAAAATTCTTAAGAATAAAGAAGTCTATAACCATACATTAACTTGACCATTTTAAAGAGCAATATCTACTGCCTAGAGGAGCTTCTGGGCTAAAATAAGGGCAGCTTCTGACCACAGAGATCCTGAAACATTACAAACCCTGTTCTAGAGGAACTGCAATCTAATTAATATGCTCTATAATTGAAGTCTAATTATGTATCAGTGGATAAATGAAGCTTCAAAAATAATCAAGCAAATAATAAGTGAGAAAAAAATCTATTTGCCTTGCTTGGAAGAGTAAATCTCTGATGATAATGGCTTGTGTGTTACAGAAGGTCCAAGGTGCCTGGATGAGGAGAACATCTTGTCCGCTAAACATACTCAGGGATAGCTTATTTTCCCAAGATGTCTGGCAGAGCTTGAATCTCTAGAGACTGCAGTTTTTAAATTAAATTTTTACTCTGTGTGGTCCTTTCTTTACTAGTGCTGACATTGGATAACATGGCACATTAACAATTCCCATGGCAGCAGCAGGAATTTTTGGACACAGGAATGAAATCCACTGCACCATACTGTCAGGTTCCAAACCTAAAAATGCCTCTCAATAGTATTGTTTTTTAAGAAGGAATGGTTAAGTGTAAAAAACTGGCTGAAAGGGAGTCACTGTTATCTTTTATGTTCCTCTGTACACTACGAATTATATATATAAAATATAGTACTACAAAGATCTCCCAAGTAAAAAAAAAAAAAAAGAAAGAAAGGAATACCATGGAGGCCTTAATTTGGTCTCACAAACACAGACTTTATCCATCATCTAGAGCAAAGGAAAAAAAAAAGTTTGAATGAAGTCTAGCAGATACAAGAATAGTTTGTTAGGACACATGCAGTAGGGTGTTTAGAGAAGTTACCAATTTTCCCAAGAGCTAAAGTAGGCCAAGATAAAAAAAAAAACCAACAAACCTTTTCTGTGTCTTTTATGAAGAAATTTCATGCACTAGTACAGTATTTACTTACAAGGGAAATAAACCAAGCTTGTAGCTAGCAGCTATAAGGATACACAAGTGAAAACAATCCTTCTTTCCTGTAGCAGCCCTAAAATTCCCTTTGAAATTGATTGGACATGGCACCTTGCACAGTAAACAATGCTACAATTACTTATCTTTTCTTGAAAAAGCAAACCAAATCCCCTGTGGTGTTTTTAAGGTAACCTTAGGCCCAGTCTGGTTCCGCAGTAATAACTGTTATGTGGGGAGGACTTCGCTTACCAATATTTGAAGGCTACAGTAGAGGAAACAACCTGATCATGACAATGGAGACAATTTGGAAAGAATGGGAAAAGATAGGGAGATATTGATTCCTTTCCTGGCTTGCAGAAACTTTCAAAAGAATGAAACAAAAGAATTTATCAACCACTGGATAATAAATCTGTAAGATTTTGACATTTTTTGGACACTGCATTAACCTGTCACTGCTGCATGGAACTTTGAAACGGAAACATATGATTTCTGCTGCTTTACTTATGTTGCCTATTAAACCTGGCCATTTCAGTGCTTACTAAAAGCATCATCTGGTGGTGTGGGTGAAAACCATTTTACACATATCTGAGTTTTAGTCTGTGTTAAGAGCTTAAGTGATGCAACAGTTTCATCTGAACATAATTTTCTTTGAAGTGAAATCTTAAATCCCTGCTGATAGAACCTGAGAGAGAAGTTTAGTCCTTGAGACTATGCGTGGTGAGAAAGGCACAAAGGTGAAAAAAGACACGGCAGAAAATCACAGCATCAAAGACAGAGGGTCTGTCACAAAGGATAAGGGTGAGTAGTTGAGAGAAGCAGTCAAGCATTGAGAATAATCAGTGAACAGCTGGAAAGGCCAAGAGAGACCCTGGAAGTCAGAGAGCATTAGAGAAAGTTTAAGTGTGTCAATGCCCAGGATACTGCTTCTTGGGATTCACAGAAAAAGAGGTGTGAGTCAGGATTTTCTCAAATGATTTATAGCTTTAGGGGAGCTTTACTCTCCAAAAATCTCAGAAATCCAGATTTCCCACTGGTGCATCTTCTGCATTTTTTGGAGTTTGGATCTAAGGCTTGTGCCCATCTGTCCTAAAGGAACTGTTTCAAAAATGCTTCTGGGTCTGCAGAAAAATTATAAATTTTCTGGGTGAATATAGCAACACTGTCACTGCAATGTCAGGGAGTAACACCTGGAGGTTGTTCATCCTGAACACCTGTGCATGCTTGGTATATGGCCTACGGTGAGAGGCACTCCTGAGCTCCCACAAAACACACCCACGGCTCTAAACTGCACAGCTCTTAAGTAGCAATTATATGTCTTCATGCTGTCTCCCAGTACTGGTGAAGTTATGTACACTGCATGACTTTATCTCCACGATAAAACAGCAGACACAGCTTTCTGGTTTTCCAGGCTTCAGACCCAGCAGGAGCAGGCCCATGGACTTCCCAGGCAATTTGCCACCCTTGCCACAGCAGAATGTGCCTTCACCAGGACAGTGCTAAGAGACTACACCTATAGCACCCACCCTTTCTGTAGCTCTTAATTTAGAAAAATGTTTTATTCCCCCTAAGCAAAAAATTCAGGATTTTTTTTGAGATCAGCACTGCTCTGCTGCAGAAATCCTCCTAGGAAGCAGATGTGGTAAAAGATGCCACTAGCTACTCCTAGTATGGCTTTCTACCTCCAAACCTTAGGTTTTGATGTTCATCATTCATAATGAATGAGTTAAGTGAGATACATACACTTTTCTCTCTGGGAAGTGAAACCAGGAGATATTGGTAGAATCAATTCAACTTTATTGACTAGTGGAGAAACTATTTATAAATGCTCTTCTTAGGGTTTCCTTCATAAATTTTTTTGGAAAAAAAGTGTTTGCTAGAAATGAATCTTATGTTCCTATAGCTTATTCTGCTGTAGGAACAAAACAAACCTTTTCTAGTATCAGTTCTGAAATTCTAAGTATTGTTAAAAAATATTTATTCCAATAGAAATATTTATTTCAATCAGACTTAGTCACTTACGGGTTTTAATTTATTAAGTGACGGCTGTGGAAATTTTATATCAGCTCATATATTTGTACATTATTTCCTTCTGTTTCATTCTCCAATTTATAGGACTGTACACTCTTTGAACTGAATCTCCTTATGCCTTTCTGCAACAATTATCATGACTGAAATGTCTGAGCTTGGCCTTTAAAAAACTTAAACAATAACTAAGAAATGTTTGCAAAAAACAAAGAGGGAAATAAAGCCAGTCTTGCAACATGCTTTATAATATGTAAATTGGTGGCAACTGAAGTGACTGCCCCACTTATTTTCTGAACAGGTTCCTGCTTGTGTCATAAAATTGTTCTCCCCTTGTCTATTAGAGAAAATAGAATTGCCCTCTCTGCCCTGGTCTTGCAGACAGCTATATCTTCCACTAACAGTTCCATTAACTTCATTTAAACTACCTGAGTGAACCGACTTAGTTGAGTATGCAAGTGACTGGGAAATTGAAACCTTTGTCCTCAGGTAGTTTCTGGATGACCTTTCTATGTAGATTTTTCTTCTCCCCAAACCATCAATCATTATTGGATCATGCAGCTATTTAACAAAATAGTTTGCATTGCTTATTCTCCAGTCTGTCTAATTTGATGTTGCTACTGCTAATAATTTCTAATATTGTTAAATTTTATTTTTGCTGATAGCTGCAGCCATTCTAGAAGTGCAAGTTATTTAAAAGCTCAGCTTTATATTAAGAGAAATAGGAAATAATTTCTTGGCCTCCTGGATAGAGAGAAAATAAGAAAAACACGAAGACAATATCAGAGGAAATTAAAAATATTTGAAATTTGTTATTAAGTCTTGTGTTTTCGGACAATATTGTTATAATCAAAAATTTGTCTCATGGTTTCTTGAAATTTGAAGACTGACAATGGACCTTTACAGGATTGACGAGGAAGCATGTAAGCCTCATGAATTTTGACAGGGCCAAAAGCAAGTTTCTGCCTCTGGGCTGGGGCAACCCCCAGTATCAATACAAGCTGACTGCTGAATGGATTGAGAGCATCCCCACAGAGGACTTGGGGATACTGGTGGATGAAAATCTGGCCAATGTGTGATGCAGTGCAGAAAGCCAACTACATCCTGGGCTGCATCAAAAGAAGTGAGACCAGCAGATTCAGGGAGTTGACTCTTTGAACTCAGCTGAGGAATCCTTAGTACAAGAATGACATAGATTTGTGAGATGGAGTCCAGAGGAGGGCCACAAAAATTGCCAGAAGACTGGAGTACATCTCCTATGAGGAAAGTCTCACTTTCCTGGGGTTGTTCAGCCTCTGTAAGAGAAGGTTGTGGGGACACCTTACTGTGATCTTTAAATGTATATTGGACAATTATAAGAAAGTACGAGAAAGTCTTTTCCAAGGGCTGTATTGACAAGTGGCAATGGTTTTAAATTGAAGGAGGATATATTTATAAAAATTTAGCTAGGAAGAAATTTTTTATGGCAAGGTGAGGCCCTCGAACAGGTTTCCCATGGAAGTTGTGGATGCCCCATCCTTGCAAGTTGCAAGATACCCAGGTTGGATGGGGCATTGAACAACGTGGTGTAGTGCAAGATGTTCCTGTCCATGACAGAGGGGTTGGACTACATGATCTTTGAAAGGCCCTTCCAGCCCAAATTGTTCTATGATTCTGTCATATTGCAATTATTGAAATTATTGTACCTAATTTTACTCATTAAGAATTCCTCAGAACTTCTAGAAAATTTACTTATCTATGAAGAAACCTTATAAATAGTTATAACAAAATAGATCAAAATCAATTTAATCTATTTTTCAAAACAAAGATAATCTACTTACTTGTTTACTATTTGAAGTTATGAATAAGATAACCATTTTCCTTACTCTTCCATCTACTTGTTTTGCTGCTTCTGTATTCACAGAACATATGACCTGCTTTTGAAGGTCCTGTATCCTCCATGCAGGTGTCAGCCAAGAGCACCTATTAGGATCAGGGAGAATGACCTGTTACACCTGGAGAGAAAGTATGGTCACATATTTTTAACTGATTCCTGAAAGCACTACTGGTTCTAGGGATGTCGAAATCACAGTTCCACTACTGGTTCTAGGAATGTCGAAATCACAGTTCTTTAGGATCAAGAGAGGACATAACATTCTGACAAAAAGCAGGCATTTCCATGTATGAAAGTGCAGTCACACAAATCTCCTATTATGTCCGTGAAGAGAGCCAGCAGAAAAAAATCGAGAGAAAATTCATGTTATTCAAAAGCAGACTTTGTTGCAATTTTTTTTTGTTTGTTTGTTTACTAACTATGAAAGGATTCTAACATGGCTAATTTTGAAATATGACCTGACAGTATAAACATATACAGTTAGATGAGAGAAATCCCATTCATAATGCCTCTGGAGAGAGAGAGAGAGAGGGAAACAGTATTAGGAAGGTAGAAAATTCATAGTAATTTGAGGTCTTTCAATGGTAAATTGCTATCAAACTCTTATTCCAATACCTGGTTTGCATCTCTGGTTATAAAACAGTTGTGTTCAAGAACAGGTGTATTGGTTTTGTTCTGTGAATAATTAAGTTAAGGAAAAGAAATGCTTCATAATTCTGAAAGAGTCTTTCTACATATTGTAGTTCTGAGAAAGTGGCTCATCAGAAATGCTGTAAATCAGGAAAATATAGTAATTCTTTCTGGCTGTACAAAAAACACTGAAAAAGGTAATTAAAAAAGTAAAAAAATCAGTGTAATACTACCAGTTAATCTACCTGTGATTTACTTATGGAATGCTTAGTTTATATGAGTTATTTGTTGTATAATGTTAACTACAAATAATAGTTTTTTCAAAAAAGGTTGAAAAAATTTGGCATATGAGTGTCAATAGGAACTTGAAATCTAACAATGCTACGATTAGAAGTCTCAGCAAGCCAGTATTGTCAATTGCTACTGCTTGTTTCGAATATACCATTTGGATAACATAATCATGATTTTGTAAAATCCATAACAAGTCTACTCCCTTGCCAGATTTTTAGCTGTCCAGCTTTCAAAAAGCTTTCTTACGCAATTCTTTCCTGCCAATAGAAAACCTATGGACTAGTGGACTGTAAATATGAATTATAATCAGCAAAATGTAAATATGAATTTAATACATATATAGTGAATTGAATGTCATAAGAAATGGCTTGGTTTCTGTAGTAGTTGTATCAATCCATTGCACAACAGATTTATTAAAACACAGGACCACTCCTAACCTTCTGCTCTCTTCTTTTTAAAAGAAAATAATGCCAGAGTTTTCAATTATTTTAGAAATGTGGTGTTGAATCTACAGTTAGGCCAAACAAGATCCATCTTACTCTGGAGGATATAAAGCTTAAATTTCATGTCTTAATGAGTGAAAAAAATATTATTATCACAGACTTTTAGTTCTTGTAGCTTCTGCTACTCTCCTGACTATGTTGGCTTGACTGATTTTCTTATAAAAATAGTCAAGAATTATTTTAGAATTGTTTCCCAGTGTACATTTTACCTCTTTTTGGATCATTATTTTTCAACATAATTTAGAATTTCAATATTTTAAAATAGGAATGAAAGCAATTATTTTTAAACAACTGAAACCTTCAAACTCCTTTTCTATGCCTCCTTCAATCACTGACAAAGATCAAAAAAGAAATTTGTTTTGTTTCTGTGAACAACCGCACTGTTTCTGTAACATAATATTCATTATGCCGTGAAACCTTTTTTTTCCCCAATTAAATATGCAAGGAATATTTACATATTTGTTCTGTGTCTTTTTACTTCTTCATTTACTTTGTTACTACTGAATCAATGGACTGTCTGTCAACAAAAGGTGATGGAGTTGCCCTCTTTGTGAGGCCACACTTGGAATGCATCAAGCTTTGCCTTGGGGTGAAGGAGGAGCAAGTTGAGAGCTCGTGGGTTAGGATACTAGGGAAGACTAGTAAGGGTGACACTATTGTGGGTGTTTGCTGCAGGCTGCCTGATCAGGAGGAGGAAGTGGGCAAGGCTTTCCACAGGCACCTCAAAGCAGCCTCACAGTCACAAGTCCTGGCTCTTCTGGGAGGTTTTAATTACCCTGACATCTTCTGGAGAAGCCACAGAGGGAAGCACAAACAGTCCAGGAGGTTCCTGAAAAGCACTGATGACAACTTTCTGACAAAGTTAGTGGAGGATCTCACAAGGAGTGGCATGCTGCTGGTCCTCATAGAAACAAAAAGGGAAGGTCTTGTAGGAGATGTGAGTGTTGGGGGGCAGGCTTGGCTGCAATGGCAGGGAGGTTGTGGAGGGCAGTATTGGGTGAAGAAGAAGTAGGGCAGCAAGTAAGATTACAACCATGGGCTTCACGAGAGCTAACTTTGGCCTCTTCATCAATCTTCTCAGAAGAATCCCACAGGAACAGCTCCTGGAGGCAGGAAAGGTTCAAGACTTTGGTTGATATTCAAGGATTAGTTTCTCCAGGCTCAAGAATCATCCCCCCGATGAACAGGAAGTAGGGGGTAAGAGGCCTGTGTGGATGAATAAGGAACTCCTGTCATTACTCAAGTATAAGCAGGAAACGCACAGGAGATGGAAGCAGGGTTGGGCCACTTGGAATGAATATAGAGAGATTATCAGAGTAAGTAGAAAGGATACAAGGACAAGGGCCACCTGGAGTTAGATCTTACTAAGAAGCTAAAGGAAAACAAGAAGGCTTTTCAAATCAATAACATCAATAACAAAAGGGAAACAAAGAATAGTGTGGACATGCTACTAAATGGAGGGGAGACTGGTAACACGGAGAAGGCAGAGTTACTGAACNAGGGCAAGAAGGATAACCCAAGGAATAATTGGCCAAACAAGTTCACTTCAATCCCTGGAAAGGTGATGGAGTGCCTTATAATGAAGGTCTTCTGTGTCCACATGGATGACAAAAAGATGATCAGGCATAGTCAGCATGGATTCATTAAGGGGAAATCATGCTTGACCACCCTGACGGGCTTCTATGATGAAACAACTACTAGATGGATAGGGGGAGAGCAGTGGACATTGTCTANCTGGGCAAGGAGGAATGGGTTAGAGAACACCTGGACAAACTTGACATCTGAATGTTCATGGGCCCTGATAAGCTCATAGGCATCCACAAGTGCTGAGAGAGCTGGTGGACACCATAGTGAGGCCACTCACAATCATGACTGAAAGGTCATGGGGATCAGGAAAGGTGCCTGAGGACTGGAAGAAAGCAAATGTTATCCTGGTCTACAGAAAGGGCAAGAAGGATGACCCAAGGAATAATTGGCCAAACAAGTTCACTTCAATCCCTGGAAAGGTGACGGAGCACCTTATAATGAAGGTCTTCTGTATCCACATGGATGAAAAAAATATGATCAGGCATAGTCAGCATGGATTCATTAAGGGAAAATCATGCTTGACCAACCTGATTGGCTTCTATGATGAAACAACTACTAGATGGATAGGGGGAGAGCAGTGGACATTGTCTACCTCAACTCCAGCATGGCTTTTGACTCTTTCTCACACAATACCTCATAGGCAAACTCAGGAAGTGTGGACAATGAGGTGGATTGAGAAATGGCTGAATGACAGTTCCCAGCGGTCATAATCAGTGGAACTGATCAGGATCTAGTTGGAGGCCTGTCACTGGTGATGTCTCCCAAGATTCAGTACTAGGCCCAGTATTGTTTAAATTATTTCTCAATGATTTGGACGAAGGAGTGGAGGCTTCCTCAGCAGGTTCACTGACGACACAAAGATGGGAGGAGTGGCCGATACCCCAGAGGGCTGTGCAGCCCTTCAGAACAACTTTAACAGGCTGGAGAGATGGGCAGAGAACTGTCTGAAACTCAACAGAGGCAAATGCAGGGTCCTGCACATGGGGAGGACTAACTCCATGCACCAGCACAGCCTGGTACTCTGTGGAGAAGGGCCTGGGGGATCCTAGTGGACAAGCTCTCCATGAGAGAGTGCCCTTGAGGCCAAGATGGCCAATGGTGTCCTGGGCTGCATTAGGAGGAGCATCACCAGCAGTTCAAGGGAGGTGATCCTGCCCCTCTGCTCAGCCCTGGTGAGGCACATCTGGAATGCTGTGTCCAGATCTTGGCTCCTCAGTACAAAGGGACATGGAGATCCTGGAGCGGGTCCAGTGGAGGGCAGCAAAGATGATTAATGGATTGGAGCATCTCTCTTTTGAGGAAAGATTGAAGGAGCTGTGCCTATTCAGCCTTGAGAAAAGATGAATGAGAGGGGACCTCACCAATGTCTGTCAGCATCTGAAGGGAGGGTGTCAAGAGGATGTTTCCAGGCTCTTCTTGATGGTGCCAAGCAACAGGACAAGAGGCAAAGGGCAGAAACTGATGCACAGGGAGTTACATCTGAACATGAGGAAGAACTTCTTTACTATGTGGGTGACCTTGCACTAGAGCAGATTTCCCAGAGAGGTTTTTGAGTCTCCCTCACCGGAGATATTCAAGAACTGTCTGGACACAATCCTGTGCCATGTGCTCTGGGACGACCCTGTTTGAGCAGGGAAGTTGGATCACATGACCCACTGTGGCCCTTTTCAGCATTACGGAATCTGTGATTCTGTGAATTTGACAAGATCTTCCATAAGTGTTCATTTCCACAGTAATTTTTAATACTCCAACATCAATCATATTCAGTGACATCTAATACCAGATAATTATCACCAGGCTCTGAACTGACCTATGTTCCATGTCCATGAACCATGCCAAGAAGTCTCTGATATCTTATTACCACACACATTGCAGTCCATGCTATTTTTCAGTGACCTATTGCTAAACAAAATTTTTAAGAACAGTATAATTTTATGAATTGACATACGTTTCCCAAAAAGATGCACTTCAGTCAGAGTATAATGTAGCTCCACGTCAGTGTCTAGGTGCAAATGCGTAGAAAGTTTCAGCTGATTTTCTGCTAAGTAAATGGTGGACAGGTTCTGAGAGAAAATCACAGAAATTCTTTGTAGATTTGGGAAAAGCTATAATTTAAATTCAAATAAGGACAAGAGAATCAAGTAGCATAAGAGCCATTTTGAGCAACTAGGTCTAAGCTATAATTTAAATTCTCAATGGTGTTAGAATACTTTGCACATGGATATGCTTTTCCACATTACTCCTTTCATTTTGAAATATTCCTAATCATCACATTACTTTTTTGTAGAGAACTGCCTCTGAAATACATGGAGATATATTTTACCATTCAATAGTGTACATTCAGAAATGAAGACAACTCCACATTTTTTATAGTATCTCTACTCTATTGAAAAACCTTTTTTTTTTTGACTTTTTGAATTAAAATGGACAAACAATGAGAAAATGTTCACTAAGGAATGATCCTCTGGGGTTGAGGGCTAGAGTTAATTTAAAATATCTTTTCCATTTTTGGATTCTTTCATTAATACTTGGGGATAGCATAAGCTTGAAATAATAGTTCTTCCTTATTCAGCTTAAGGTATTGCAGAAAGGACATTGAAAGTTAAAACCACATCTTTTCATTTGTTTGCAGTGTGGACACCCTCTCAGGCAGGGTGAAATAGTCAAAAGAAGATTAAGAACTCCCTGTCTCTGAATATGTTATAAACTATTAAAGTAAGAGGTATTATTCTGAGAGGGCATATGAAAAACAAACAAGTGGAAAAGGCCTTGCAGAGATTACAACCTTTTTTATTTTAATAATAAAACTGCATTGATTTGTATTCCTTCTGGATTTGTTCTGTTTGAAGAATAAATTGGATCTTGAAACAAAGGCCCTGAAGATTCTAGAATAAAACTGTCTTTCCATCTTTGGGTGCTGAAATAGCCCAAAAGCATGCATATAGTCTTTTACACTATTTGAGTTATTAGTGGAAAAATGGTATTATTTCTTCCTCATTCACAAACTTTGACTTAGTTTTTGGAATATACCACAATGATGAGGACGGTTCTCAGACAAAACCATGCTTTTGATTGCATGCCATTTGACTGAGCTTGCTTTTGATACACGACTTTTGCTAATGCTCCCTGTTAAACCTTCATTCTATTGCTATAAACATATTTTCACAGAATCACTTTCTATGTGCAAACAAAAAATTTAGAAATCTTCAATGTTATTAGTTTTTCTCATTATAATTTTATTTTTTCAATGTGAAAAAATTCCCTGTTATGGAGAGATGAAGAGGGATGTTCCATGCATTTTATTTCCCAATTCTTAATTCAACATTTGGTGAACAAAGCTCAGATTCCAAGGAGTTGAAATCCCTATATGACTACATCAGGTATTATGACAGAGAGTCAAGTTCTCTATTGATGTTCTTTTCTTCTGTAGCTTTTCTTATTGACATTTAGAGGCTTAGTATTATTGCGTTGTGCTTACATCTGACTCAACTTTTCATAAAACTGGCAGATTGAGTTTGTTCCTTTGCTCAGTCTGTATTGAAGTACTCAAGGGTATCAGCTTCCGTTGTTTTCATGCCCATATGCTTCCAGAAACAACCTCAACTAAGTCACATGAGCATTCTTTAAGGTCCTTTTACACCTTCTTTGAGATTTATAAAATCATGAGGTTTTTAAGGTTGGAGGGACAATTAGAATATCTAGTTTGGTGTCCTCTGTACTAAAGGCAATAGCTCATTTCTTGAAGTATTGTTCTTTATCACAGCATCCAAAACTAGTTTTTACTTATTTGTCATTATTTGATTTGATTATGAAGTTTTAAAAGGGCAACCTTCTTTTAAGATAAGTAAAAAGGCCTGACAGAAAAAAAAAGAGTAAATGTTCCAAATAGAATTTAATATAATTTCCTTCAAAATATTTATTCTGTAATATTTTACACTGTAAAGCTTCCTTCTGGGTACAAATTCGTATTAAAACATGCAGTTTGTCTTTCTTGTCTAGCTGTTGACATTTTAACAAGATGATATTTACTGAAACTGCTTGCTTATCACATTAATTTCTAATGTCATCACAATATTTCTTTTGAAAAGCTTTAACACTTTGGAAAGCCACTGACATTTCATCTGTCTAAGTGGAGTAAGATATTTCTGAATTCAAAATAAACTGTAAACTGACAGTGGTTTCATCTGTGAAATTTTTTCTAGGGTTCAGTTATCATAACATGTATTTCGTTACTGGTAGAATTATTCCTGCCAACATAAAAGTAACATTACTAAGTTCAATGAACTCTTAACGAACATTTGTTATCACCTACTTATCAAAGAATGCTTCTTTTCTGATGTATGCATTCCATCTCATTTTCTAAGAAATATCCCTGATAATGTTAAGAGGATAATTTCTGTATTCTAATTCTGACAAAGTTCACTTGTGAATTTTTATTTGCTTTTCGACAGTGACTTTGACATGTCAGGGACATATTCTACTTATGAATAAACCAGTGAAAAAAACCTCTGGCCTCTCTATTTGAAGAACAACTTTTGTTTGCTGAGTGCAAGTGTTTTAAAGAGCCAGCTGATATCCAGCCAATAGGCTACAACTCTTAAAATTTTTGTTATAACTATCCTGTTTTCTTTTTTCTTGGACTTAAAACACCACCAGGGATCTGTGTGATTCTTAAGGAATTTATATGTTTCACATCACTAAGCAGAAATATTTTATGCTTCTCAAATTCTGCTCAGCCTTCATGAGTTTAGCAGCTAAGGCCCCACAGAGCCAACCATGCACCTCTGCCCCAACAGGATGGAGAAAGGAATCAGAGGAGCAAAAGTGAGATAAATCTTGTGTCTTGACATAACAACAGTTTAAATGGAAAAGCAAAAGCTGCATGTGCAAGCAACGCAAAATAAAGAATTCGTTCGTCAGTTGCCATGAGCGGGCTGGCGTTCAGCCATCTCCAGAAAAGCAGGACTTCAACATATGCAGCAGTTATTTGGGAAAAAGCCATCACTCCAAATACCCCTCCTTTCCTCCTGCTTTCCCCAGCCTTTATGGTAGAGCATGATATCGTATAGGATAAACCTTTGGTCAGCTGGGGTCAGCTGTCCTGTCTGTTATTCTCCCCCCCGCCCCAGTCTGCTAGTTCCCCTTCCCAGTCCACTAGCTCAGGAAGCAGTGTGAGAAAAAGGAAGAAAAAAACATATCCTCCAAAAAAATTTATTTTATTGGAGGGCTGGGGGCTGTGTGAGAAGCAAAAACAACCTTGATTCTGTTCAGCTGCTCATCAGTAGCCAAACCACTGGTGTGTTAACAAAATTTGGCCACAGATTAAAACCACAGCACCATAAGGGCTTTCATGAAGAAAAATTAACACCATCCCATCCAGATCCAGCACAAAAGTAAATTTCCTTCGTGTTTTTACTGGGCCTTATTATTAGAAACTTTGATCTGTATCATTCCATCTCCAGCAGAAAAAGTAGAATGTAGCTACAACCAAGAGCTGAGACAGTTTCTAAGCAGTTAATGGCATTTAACTTCATCAGCCCAAGAAGGATTTCAGGTCTCACACTTCTCGTGTTGTACCAGGTAAATGGTGGCCTCCTCTTTCCCTTGCAGAGGATTTCAGACGCAGATCAGCCTTTCCACGTTTTTGGACTTGTTTCATGTTCTTCTCTCTCATTACATCAAGACTACACACCTGGCAAGCTGAAACGTTTAGGAAACTAACTTGATTTTTGTAGGGTTTAGGCTGTGGATTCACAAATAGATTTGAGATTTGCAAGACTGACAAGCACAATGTTTTAGCATAGTTTCTCAGTGATCAGAATATTTGTCCAAGACCTGATTTCTGTGTTTCTCCAGCCTCTGCCTTTCCAGGCTCAGAAGCCTTACCTTTTCAAGACATGAACTGGGCTGTGATTGATGACAGACTTATGTTCCCCTCTCTTGAACCGATATGAAACAGTGCAGCAGGAGAAATATTTTGCACATTGCAGAATATTGCAAGTCAGAAAAGGTAGAGAAAAGAAAGAACCATTATGCAGTGAAAATAAACCTGTGTTGTAGCAAACAAGCGGTTATCAGGTGGTATTTCCAACTACAACAACTATACTATTTAGAAATTATATTAATGATCACTTGTTTTAGAAATCTCAAATTTCCTTGCCCTCATGTAAAAACAAAAAAAAAAGAGTCTGATTTGCATCAAATTAATTTTGCTAGGATGAACTGCCTAATAAGCTGGAATTAGGGGAGTATATTTTTTCTTTAACTGCATGTTTTTCTTTAAATAATTAGTGTTGAAATACAATTTTTAGTTAGAGTTTCTAGAGTTCCACTGGTTTCAGTGGCTTTTTCACAGACTTAAAGGTATCATCAGATTGATTGGTTGCCCTACAGGCCTAAAAGAACTTTCTAATATTGACATTTTTTATATATTTTATTATTAAGTAGAAAGGCAGAAAAAGGCTGTGAGATAGAAGCCATCCTGTTCTGCAGCTTCATTAGCACCAATAAATCCTGTTGCGTGTAAATGATCTGAGCAACTCAGAGCAATTAGCTTTTCATTTTAACTTGAGTGTTTTAGTGCAGATTGGTAGCTAATCAAGCTGGGAAATTTTAATAGAGTGTGTAAAAAAATTGTTTATGAGTAATACTGTAAACAAGCATTGCAGATAGGTCTGTACCTGCTTTAGTGCTATAATAAAATAAGCAGTGAAATCAGCATTGCATCCATTTAGGTGTAATTGTACAAATTGCTAGCTAATCAGAGTGGGGAAAATTGAGCCACAACTCAGGAGAACAATGCCGTTTGCTATTAACTTGGTGTTTAAGTGTGTATTTAAAGCATTTGGAGATGAAGTATTTTTTAAAAATAAACATAGATTTATTTTGTTGTAAAAAACATGCCTGATTCTGAGTTGGTTTCATTAGTGTAATCAAGAAGAAATTCCACTGACATTTGTGAAGTTAATTCAAACACGGACTGATGTAAGCAGTATGAGAATCATCCCCATTTACTTTATTGTTTTCTCCTGTGTTAAGCCATAGGCATTTAATTAAAAATTCAAAACTGGTCAGATGCATAAAATTCCCAGAAATAAACAGCTCAGTATATGAAGCCAGCTGCAGTCAGCAGTTCAATGGATTTTGACACATAGGGACTTAACTGGAGCCATGTAAGCCTGGCTCAAAGGCTTCTGGAGTTTTCAACAAGTTCAAAAAAGCTTGAGAATTCATAATACTGAGAAGGATGGACTTGATGCTTCTTTCCCATAAATTCTATTTTGTTTTAAGTTTTACATTCTCTAGTGCTGTGCATCAGTTTGTGAGCTATCTAGGCTTTTGGATGCAACCTGATGGTTTTGATTTTTAAGAGGTATGACACAAAGCAAAGCTCACAGGTATTGATCTGTCAAAAAACATCTAAATACTGCTGTCATTTATCCATACCACAGCAGTAGTTTTGGAAGCTTCTGCTGTTCTATTGAAAAATATCTCTGTGTGTTATATCTACCATATAAACAAAAATAACCTAAAAAAACATGTCAAAATGAAAATAATCATCTTATAATAATGTATTCATAATGCTGGAATGAACTTCAGTAAGTCATCTAATATTTTAAATATCCCAGACAGAAGCAGTATTCCCTCAGTTATTTTTAAGGATGTTAGTTCAGCTCACAAGAAAAGAAAGGTGATGCAATGCCACAGTCTCACAGGAAGCTTCACTATTACCATGAAACACTTTTTTCCGAAATGTAAATTTATACATTTTTGAGGCTGAAGAAAATTCTTATTTATTCTATCTCCTGTGATCATAAGTAGAATATTCCTTCCTTTCCAACATCAGCCTTTTATGTTTTTCAAGACTGTCTCAGACCACCTCAGTCATCTCCTGGCTATAAAATTCCAATTTTTACTCATAGGTCATGCTTTCTAGACCTCATATAGACCAATAATCTAGACCAAGATTTCTCATTGCTCTCCACTATACTCTCTGCACCTAATGTTTCGATCTCGGGGCCTTTCAGGTAATAAATAGAAGGGGAAAAAAAATGAAATGCATCTTACAGAAAATGCCACTTTCTCTAGATCCATGTTAATCTCTGGGGTTTTTTGCTGGGTTTTTTGGTGGTTTTTTTTGTGTTTTTTATGGTTTTTTTTTGTTTCTTTGTTTGTTTTGTTTGTTTTTGTTTTGTTTTTTGTGGGTTTTTGTTGTTGGGGTTTTTTTGGAGGGTTTTTTTGTTGTAGTTTGTTTGGTTAGGGTTTCTTTGTCAGCATGTTGACTCATATTCAGGTTATGACCTACTACAACCTCTACATAATTTTATACAGAACTATTAAGTACCCAGATACGTTTGAAACAAGTTTATGCAAACTGATTCATCAGTTGGAACTTGCTTGTGTTGAATTTCATGCAATTTTTTGTTCAAATTCTCAAAATTATTTTCTTTAAATCTGGTAGCATACTGGCTACCCATGTTGGCTTCAATTTTGTGGAATGATTAATAAGAACAGCCTGCACTTACTCTACCAGATTACTGGTGAAAATATTGAATGATACCTCACTCAAGGCAAGAGGAATTTAACTTGAGAGAGGAAATAGACATAAATATTGAAGCACACAGATTTTCTTAATGCACACACACACACAACAAAGATATATAAGTGTGTATGTATATTTAATAAAGCTCTTTTCAGGTTTTATATTATGAAAACATTAATATTCAGTATGAGGATAATTAAGAAAGAACAGAAATACAAGCTGAGTTGTGCCTAAGTTTCCTTGCTGTTTGGATATTTAGTTAAGATTTAGTAAGTCTGACCTTAGGTTACTGACTTACCTCTTCACAATCGCCCCTTCCATTTCATTACTGCCTTAGTCTAAATTACTTCAACGCCCATTTCAATCTAAGAAATCTGCAGGGAGAAATGCAGCAACAAGGATTGTGTAACTTTGTGACATATACAGTATTGTAATGGGCAAAAAGTTGTTAATAAGAACTAGCTAATGATTGACAATGGAATAATAGATCAGTAATTGTACAGCCTTGGGGTAAGTCAGAGAGAACAAAGGAGAAAAGGAAGGAAGAGAAGGCTGCTGTCAGTAAGCAGACACCACCACAATTCTTTAATTATGTTGTGGGCACCATCATAAAGCCAGGGTATTGATGGACCTTATCAGTTTTTCTTATAGTAGCCCATCTATATAATCCTAGTCTGTCACTTTTTCACAAGAAGTAACTCTTTCAAACAAAATTAAATGTCAAATATTTATATATATAGATATATATATATATATATAAAATAAAAAATTTATATTTTATTAAAAACATCAAAGGTTATGTTGGGCAAGTAAGGAAGAAAATAGTTTGCACAAATACAGTAATAACATATCTCTCCTATTACTGAATGGTATGTTAGCAGAAATATAATTCGGTCAGTGGATTCCTGTGAATGGCTTAAAAGAGAAATAAGAAATTGGGTTGCATGCTTAAAAATTGGAGTACAGTATTCATTACTGAAATACTTAGCATAATAAGCCTGTGATACTTTAAGAAGATGATTGTCATTTTATAGATCTCCCATAGGACTTGCTTTTTAGGACATTATTTTCCTGCCTTTAGAAATTGTCTCTGTACAGTGACTGAAATAAAGCTCAAATCAAATTAAACCAGGATCTTTTGAGGGAATATGGGAATGGCTGGGAAAGAGTAAGATACAGGGGTAAGGACATGAATAAGAACCTTTCAAGGTAAAAAAAAAAAAAAAAAATTCTGTGGAATGAGATACAACAAGCAGAAGGGTTTTAAGATGAAGATGATTCTTTTCAAACTACGATGGTTCAAAATCATGAAACACAAACAAATATTCACACCATGAATAGAAACTACAGAAAATGGGGCTATAAAACAGGGATCTCTTCTGCAAGTAGAATGCTTTAACGTAGAATCATCATAATGGTAACATACAAAATATAAAAGCAAAAAATCCCTGCAGGAGGACTTACACTTCTTTGTTTGCAATGCACAAGGAAAAAAGGAAACTGATACAAAAAAAAAAAGATTTCATTTTCCACCACATACTTGCAGTGACAGATTTTTAAAAATTATTCTAACATCAGAAATGAGCCCCAGAAAGCAAAACTTATTCTATTGCTTTTCTCAGCAGTTCCCAACAGCGTTACTACTGCAGCATGAAAATAGAGTATAATGTGTAGTAAGTATGGCTAAAAATGGGCTTGAATGGCCCTCCTATATACTTCCTTATTATTTGATATAATGATTTGTTCCTATATTATTTGATAGTCAGAAGAGTTTCCTGTATGAGCCATTAGTCATCAATAGGCTGAGGTAGAATTTAGCAGAGTGGAGAGCCAGAGAATGGTCTAAGTACTCGAATGGAAAACTACCATGATGTGGTCATGATGGGAACCTACGCCCATTTATCAGTGAAACTGAAGTGGTCTGGAGAAAATAATAAACCAGACCCACCAGGTGATAAAGATAACTGCCTATGAATGCAGGGCTTCAGAGACCAGATTTGTTGGCTGCGTGCCTAGTCCAGCTCAAATACAACCAGTAATAGCTAGATCATCCAGGGCCACTTGACATGAGAGACGGCTTATGACCTGAAATTCTAGATAGTCTCCTTTCTGCCTAAACTCTTGAATACTTTCTATCAATCAACTTCAGTTTCCCTTAACAGTGGCAAAGTGCAAAGAGTAACAGAAAATGACCAACAAAGCCAGTGAAAAAAGTCACCTTCTCATTTAGTACCCGTTAGCACTTGATCTTGCCTCAGCTACTGTAGAGGATAATTGAATTGTTTAATTTGCAGCTGGATTGTTTTAGCAGATTTTTTTCCCCTACTGTCATTATTGAGTGATACTTAACTCCCATAAGGGTAATTTAAAATGAGATTCTGTCTTTGCTTTGCATAAAACCAAGCTCAGTTGCTTTGTAATGAGTAAATAAACAATATAGTGCTTTAATCATTGATGTTTTACACCTGAAAACTGCTACATAAACTGCATAAATACTTCCATGCTCTGCTACATATGTCACTTATATTTTCTACATTAGGTGTTTAATTAGATTGGCATCTAAGAAGCTAACTCAAATCCATTTATTTTCATCTGGTGTGAACTAAATATTGACACTAGATCTCTGTGAACACTAAAAAGAGTGTGATTATATCCAAGATTAAAACGATTACCTTTGCTGAGCATTATCATTCTTCCTCTTAAACTTCTGACCTCTCTCCTGAACTGCAATACTGAATCAAGATAATTTTTATACACATGAGATTAACAATGTAAGACTAATTCTTTTCCAAGGTATGTTATTTAGTGGAGAGTACAGATAAGATAGTGAGTAAGATGTCCCTATTAGCACTTATTAGGAGGCAATAATGATGGACTGTCCATTGATCAGCAAAGGAAAACATACACCATTCCTTGATTAATGGGAAGACTGCTTGCAGCAGGTTCCTTCTCCTGCATTTACTGGGATCATGTATCTTGTTTAATGATATAACTCAGAAAATAAGTACCCCCTTACTTCTTTATTTAGTAGTGTAATGTCAACACACCAGCTTAGCCAGGTAAAGTGACGAAATAAGGTGACTGAGGTCCTGGTATATTGGAGACAATTAGATACTTTTAAGAGATTAATCATCCCTCTTGATATGTAAACTTTACAAACCAAAACCACTAAGGCCAGGGTGTGATTGAATTCAGAGAAACTGGACTCTAGATCCTGAACCCTGGACTTAAAAATCTTCACAGATGATAACTTTTGTCTATTGAGAAGTCAGCATGGGGGAGATCTCCTGAGGGCAAATCCTTAACTCAGTAAATCCCTATGTCCTTTGTAAAACCAAGACAAATTAAGTATTATATACAGTAATTGAGTGATGAGGTGTCCTGGTTTGAGACAAATTCAGAGGAAGATATCCCCTGATGGAAATAGAAGGATCTGTTTCTAAAAATGTTCTCAAACTTGGGTATGAAAGACAGATTGTCATTTTGTTGGAATGTAGGAATCAGTTGAGAGAGAAAGGGTCTCTAAGTAAGCAAGAGGAAAGAGTTCAAGAGCCTGGGCTCCACTACATACTTTGTACCTTGTTGATCAGATGAGGGAATTAAATTAACCTGCAGAGGGGAATTTCTGTTGCTTTCAGGGTTACATAGCTGCACTACTGTGGGGTTTCTAGTACTTTATAATTAGGTACATTTAAATGCCTATTTTTAGAACCCTAAATAGATGTTTTGGATTTTTTCCTAAGCAGCTGCACACTGTTAAGCCATTCCACAGAGTTTTAAATATATGAGGCTGAGAAAAGCTTGGATACAACCAGTGAATACTTGAAAATTAGGTGACATAACTGTCATGCAGTATACGTAGCTCAAAAACCAAGAATAGCAGCTTATTACTTTCTTCTTCAATAGCTACTGACAATCTCAGTCACAAAAGGGTATGTACAGTATGAACTTTGGGTATGGCACCAAATCATGGCAGTGGAGACTGGAATGTTCCTTGAAGTCAAGTAATGGGTACAAAGATGACTGTGACGGCTCCTCTGCCTAATAGGACACAACAGGAGAGGCATAAGGCAGCTTAATAAACCTTTATCAGAACCTAAAGGGTTTTGGATCAAAACTTGATTTTTTGGAGAATTTTCTATAGGCATATGAAATTAGATCAACTTTTTTCCAAAGCTGATCTGGTCAACACTGAAAACCCATCATCAATATATGTAAGGGATCCCTGGCTGGTAAACGGGAAGCTGCTTCTTTTCCTAAGGGATCTCATCTAGCAATAAATCTAAGAAAACTATGTAGCTTTCAGTCCCTGATACTACAGTTATATTAGTAAATAAAAGAGCTGTAGCTAAAGTAGATGCATTCTGCACCTATAAATGTAGCAGCACAAAAAGCAGACTTTAATTGTATCTTCTTTTGAACCCAAACAGGAACACATTAATATAGCATGATTGTGCAAATTTTTTTTTTTTAACCTAAAAATCCTGTAAAAAGTCACTACCATTGCTGGCCATGGCCTTATTCTTAATGTGCCTGATGCAAACAGTGTGAAGTTCTAGTTCTGGCCTGTTAGGCTGAATATCAAATTGTTATGAGAAATTGTTGCCGTGGACTCAGCTTGATGTCGGGTGTCTCTTGTTATGATGCACAGTTTAAGTGCCAGTTAATAGCAAAGACCTTGAAAATATAAGCACAGGTTGAGAGCAGCATCCCCAGAGCTATTAACTACCCACCAATGGACAGTAAGTGCTCACTGAAAAAATGCAACTTAGTGAATGGGGAAAATACTTCTTTCGCTCTAGGAAAAGCAGCAGTAGCAGATGAGCAGCAGCCTGAAACCCCTGCCACAGCCTGGAAAAGTAATATTCCCCAAGGATCAGGCCGTAAGTAGGATGGAGTTTAGGCAGAGGGGTGGGAATTCACTAGCCTTATGAAAGATTCAGAATTTGGTGGGTGTGGAGAAGACATCCACTGAAGATCCACCTTGCCTTTACCGTGGAGACTAGGAGCATCCAGGACTGCTGCCATCAGTGCTAATTAGGTGGCATCAACTCCTTGGTCTTGGGTTTTTGCAGCTGGTGTCAGCTGTGATGGTTAAGGAGGGGCTACTTTGAATACAGTGATAATTAAAATGACTGATAGTAAGAATTAGCCACTATCCTGAAGAGCTATTATTAATGACTTCTAGCCCGGGAAAGATTAAAAATGGACTAATTTATCAGTCTTCTAAAGCTCATTTTCTTTAATTTTTACTTCTGTATATGTTCAGACCAATGGTCTCCAGGACTGTTCCGTTGTTTGAATTCCCACAAGTGATGCCTTGTGTTAAAGTGTTGCCTTTCCTTGGTCTTACAAAGTTTATGAGGAAAAGAGGTTTTTAGCTTGGTATTTATTTAAGGATCCTTGGATGCAGCACTTTGTCCAGGTGGAATGCCCCAAAATGCCCGCACTGCCCCTCACACACTGAAATGCACCCAGTTATAGGCCCTGCAAATTAGCATATCTATCAAAGATTCCCAGTGAGAGGCTCCAGTGAACCCCTTGTTCTGGGGAACCTTCCCCCTGGTTGGGGGGGGGTTCAATCTTAGATTAGAAACTAAGATGGGTTTAGTTTCTAAACTGGGATGGGCCTATCTTAGTTTAGAAAAAAGTGTTCTGGAGAGGACCTTGGTGTCTGGAGCTTTCAGGATGTTTGGTGTCCTGGTTTAACAGTGCAGTGGGTCTCAGCTAAGGTATCAGACTTGGAAAGTTACAAGTATGTAGGCTAAAAACACTAAGAATACATAAAAACTATATAAAAGGGTATATAGGAGGGATATAAAATATCAAAAAATCATCCTGGCATCAAAAGATTGTTCTCAACAGTCAGATTGGATCCACCTTTTTTGTGGATGTAGACAACAGAAATCATTGTAGGAACAGGCAAAGCATTTGATTTCAGAATTCAAAACTAATTCCAGGCTGGAAAAAAAATAAAACAAACCAGAAGAGAGAATTTCTTTGACAAAATTTAAGAGTTCCTTATGCTAACAAAGAGAATTCAATTCCTTATTCCATACTTTATGTTGTTATTTAGGTACCTGACTAGCACTGGGACTAAAATTTCTCAAAATTTTTGTCCGTATGCAGAAGTTCTGTGGGATCAGAGAACTAACCTAAAGTAAAAGACATGAAATAAAAGACCTGCAGTGATGTGTGTATGTTCCTGTAGAAATATGAGCAGGTATCAAGTTTGCTGGGTGTAAAGTATGAGCTAAAGCTGCTTTCATGTCCATTGTTCTTTGCAAAGTCTCCTACATCTGTATTTAAGAAAAGAGCCTGCATATAACCTCTGTTGAGGTACTGCTTTGGGGGGCTTTCGGAATCTGCTACAATTGAAAGCTAAATGCTTCTATGAGATGGAGTGGAGAAATAATTCTGAACATCCTTATTTCTATTTCTGCTCGAGAAATAGTTAAAATCTAGTTTATAAACCAACTTAAAATATGTGTGCTGTTTCAAGTCTATTTTATGAGGTATTGCAAATATGAAAAACACTACAGAATTTAATATTTAAAGTATAAAATACAATTTATGTGTTATAGTTGTTGAATAGCTGGGTATTAGAGTGGTACCTCTTACACAGCCAGTTAACTCAGATCATTAATTCCTTGGGGAGTGAGAAATTTCCCCAGGCACTCTTCGGCAGAGGCAACACACTGAACATGTGGCAAGTTGAATGAGTGAGATCCCACATCCTTCACAACAAAGTATATGAGCAAATGTTGCAAAAGGTTTCAAAGTGGCTTCAAGAAGGCTTTCAGAGTATTTCCCCCAGGCAGTTTTTACTCTGGTTGTACTAATTTCTGCTCAAACATGTTGATTAAAACCCCAAGTGGAGAATCTGGCCCTTCCAGAGGTTCCCTTGGGTGTTTCCTGCTGTAGATTTATCAAAATTGTACCTAGATAAGGCACTTTAAAACCGTCAACAGAGACTGTTGCAGCAGATGCAGAAATAGTCATGTAGGCCAGCCTTTTGTATATAGGGAAGAGAGTTAGGAGAGATTTTATGTGTAGTCAAGATGGCAAATAACTGGAGCAGTGATCTAGAACCAGGGACCAGCTGGAATTTACAAACTGAGCAGAATAAAAATTTTGGAAGGCTTATGTGATGCAGCTGAAGACACTATTGCAAGGATGCATGCAATAGAGATTTCTGTTTCCATCTGTAGAGCAACTCACTGTCCCGGTTTTGACTATCATTCTCCATGCAAAAGTTGCCCAGTGTCCAGAACACATTTTTTCTTTTTACACCCTGTCTCTGTGTGTCAGTGCTACATAGTCCAGATCATCTGACAGCTAATTTCCATATAAAATCTGCCACACAAATAACTAAATGTTTCCTAGCAAAAAATGAGCCAAGCCTTCCAGCTGCAAAAGAGCTATTGTAAGTGGCTGAGCCTGTCCAGCATCAAGGTCACTTAGACTATAGCATTTTGTTGTGATATTCTGCAGGTACAGCCTGGGGAGAGATGCAAAAGGCTAAAGTGTTCATTGCAGAGAGTTCTTTGGCCCTGTGGATGTTTTCATCTTAGTTTCCAGACAATTAACAATGTGAGAAACTGCTGTAGACCAATTATTTTTTAAAGGGAAAAGCTATGGTATCTGAAGGTTTAACTAGCTTACCTAGATAATTATATACTTTCTTGTTCTGACTGAAACTACTTTAACTCTCCTGTCTCCACAAGTTGGAGGTATTTCTCTAAGAGAACAGCGGTTACAATTATTTATAATCAATTTATTTTTAATAAGTGTTTTGTGATTTCTACTGTTATAAAAGAATAAATTGCATCCAAAACAATTCAGACGTTCTGTGATCTACCATAAAAAATGCTTCTGATTATTGCTCCACAATACAAGACATCCATGCAGTAAAGCAGTGACAATCCCTGCTATGCTGTTTAAATAGACAGAAGCATAGACAGTGCAAAGAGTATATTATCATATACTCCAGTGGTACTTTCAATATAGAGGTTAGCTCACACTGTTGGGAAAAGTATATTACTTTTGTCAGGCGTCTGAGACAGTTGAAATATTTTCCTATATTGTGTCTCTAATTAATGCCATAAAGAATAATGAAGACTTGTCAGAAGAAGAAGAAGAAGATACTTCTGAGGGAGCGTATGATTGTCCAGTTGTACTTAAAATATTTCTTCATCTCTGATGACAGGTCAACATTATACTTTATGTTTGTAATAAAAAAATGGCATGTAATGATCCGTTTTTGGAATTAATCAGCAAAACCAAGAACTTTCCACTTAGTTCATGTATCTAAGGGATTCGCACCATTTCCTGCTTTCATCTTCTCAACCCAGTTATGACTTGGCTGATGGGATGAAGGACCTTGATAAATCAGGTGTCCATCAAGATACTTGCGTTGTTTCAACGCAGGAAGCACACATTGTTTCATGTTATTTCTCTGTTGACTGTAGTGGGCATAATACTTTTTTCGTGGTAGTCAAAACCTAAGTAGCTTTTAAGAAGCAGCTTTATGTGTAGATTTAAGTGCTTATGTCCTCCCTAATTTCAATGAGATTCCTGGCAGATCCTTTGATGGCGGGGGCAGATTTAAAGCTGTTTCTTATTACGTAGGAGTATTTTTTAAAAAATCTTTCCTTTATATTAGAAGAAAATGAGCAGTTTTTTGAGGGCTGTGGCGGGTGCAGGCTCCCTGGTGCTGGACACAGCCAGTTCCCAGCAGCTCCAGCACACTCAGCGTGGGGCACAGCTGAACCCACAGCCCAGGTGGGGGCATCTTGGCAGAAAGATGTGAAGAAAGGGAAAAAAGTGCCATGCTGAAGGTTGTGAGAGAGAAAGGAGTAAGAATACATGAGAGCAACAACCCTGTGGACACTGAGGTCACTGAAGAAAGAGAGGGAGGATGTGCTCCAGGCACTGGAGCAGAGATTCCCCCGCAGTGTGGGAAGAAGGCCATGGGCAGCACACATCCACGCTGCAGCCTGTGAAGGACCCCATGCTGGAGCACATGGAAATCTCCTGAAGGATCTGTGGCCCATGAAGAGCCCATGCCAGAGCTGGGAGGAACTGTGAGAGGGAAGGAGCAGCGAGGCAAGCAGTTATGAACCGAGGGCAACCCCATTCCCTATTCTCCTGATCTGCTCAGAGAGTGAGGCTGAGGCTGGGGAGAAAGGAAGGTGGGGTTAGGGTATTTTAGTTTTTGTTTTATTTCTCACCATCCTATGAGCATAAGCAGCACAAGCATTTTTCAAATAAGCAACAATATCAGAATTTTCCTAAAGCTAATGTAGAAGTTGGCAGTAACTAAGTTATTTAAGTATTTATTTTACATTTAATGATACATATTCTACTAGAACTTTAATAGTTCAATTCAAATTCATATTCTTGTCCTTTCTTTGGCACGAGCTGCACTTCTCACAACCATTCTAAAAACTCGAGAGGGCAACTCTCTATGGAGCAGGTAGCTGTTTTTGAATTATTCAAGGGCTTTTCTCTGCCTTCTGATAAGTTGCTACTTTTCAGTTTTGGAGGAAGTTTGGAGTTTTGATATTCTGACTAGATTTGACTTTCCTTTTGTATCATCAAAAATGGCCAATAGAAAAATTACACCTCTTTTGGAATAACACTTCATGTGTGTTTCTTTTCTAAAAAATTCTTCAAAGGTTAGTCTTTGTACATGTCATATTCCATGTAATATTTTGGACATTTTTATTGTGTTGTCTCATCACTTCTAAGCTCTGTGACACTCTAAAAATGAGTCAGGAGTGTGGCTTCAACTGTAGCACTAAAGCTTTCTCTCTTGGAGAAACCACAAAATCTTTCCGCCCCCAAACGCAGGCTGAATGCTCTGCCTTTGTCCTGGTTTCACATACGAAGAGATTTGAAAGCATCTGCAGACTGTCTCTGAGCAAAATGCTGCTCTTTGTGCCACCACAGTACATGCAGCAAAAATCTATTAAAGCAAGAGGAGTTAAATTCAATTCATTCTGGGGGAGCAGAAAATGTTGCCTAATAATTGTATGTGAATTAAGATACATACATATATATAAATGGGTATTAATTTAGGAGGGCACACCATGGCAAAAAAAAAAGTAATTTCTTTCTTTACTGTAAACACTAAGATAATATAAAAAGAAAATTTAGTCCTTATATATCTAGTAAGACAGACTTATAAAAGTCTTCACAATGAGCTCAATGATTAAATATATCTAAGATAAATGCAATAAGTAGATTTGGAACTGGGCTAGTAGATGCATCATTAATTCTTGGTTCTTATCCTGTGAGTTTTATCAGACTACACTCCTCCCATCCTGAAAAAAAAAAAAAGATATCAGGGTCAAAGAGAGTCTGTGGACCATTAGGAGAGCTAGAGAAATTATTCCAGTCTGAAACTAGATTATATCCTTTTTCTTTAGTTAGTACCTTTCAAAAAGTATCACATTCTGAATAAAATTAGAATTGGAGTATAGATAGCAACTGGAGTATAAATACTAAATATTTGACAGAGTATTTTGTAGCCAAGTGGTTTGGAGTTGGCAAAACAAATGGAGTATTGAGAATTAATAATGTATTAATTACATCAATAAATACATTAATAATGTATTAAGAATTGCTTTGGCAATGGCAGGGATGAAATGCATCCATTTTCTGTGAACACTGTGAAAAAAAAAATAGTTACATTGTTGTACAAAAAGTGGAAGCATCATGGAAACAGAAATCCCCTACAGCTTCTGCTCTGTTTTTTTTTTCAGTGAGAAATTTGGGATTGTCTAGCTTATCAAGTCTAGCATTCACTTTCATTAGTCAAGCTGCTACATAATCACTCAAAGGTGGCCAATATTTACCTAAAGGAATGGTGGAACAGATTTATTATTATGATGCCCATAACCTATAAAGACACATTTCAGGCAATTGTATAGAATTATTTCAAATTTTAAAATTGGTATATGTATAATGGAATTTATGAGTACAGGAGCCTGTCTGGGCATTGCACACACCTTGTGAATCATTCAGGTGTTTACAACTGGATTTCTAATGCCCAGGACAGTTCAGGTCACTTTCAGCAGCCACTCTTAAAAAGGTGTGGGTCATCCACAGCTCCAGTATTGTAACTGTTATTGCATCAATATGGATACTTTGGATACCTAGGGGCTTCCTTAAAGCTTTTTGCACTGATCTTTTACAAATAAATCCTGTTCTTGATGCATGCATGGTTCTGCAGCTTGTATTTTTGTCACAATGGAGTCCAGGGGATTCTGACATTCTTAGCAGAGCTGTGTGACTGCAACAGTCACACAGTATAGCTGCCTCAGATACAGTTATACTTCCTCATGGTAATTTTTTTAATAACAATTTTCATGCTTTCCATTAAATTAATCAGCATTATTTGATGTACAACTGTAAACCAGTGAGGATGTGTTTACTATGCTTGGTTTATATTCTTATTCAACTGCAACAGTAGAAATTATTTAGCTATATATATTTCCAAACAATATATTAAGATTATATATCAAAGAACTTACATATTGTGAGTCCTATTCAATGAGAATGCAAGAAATTCAGAAGAAATTATGAGGTCAAGCTGACAGTTCTGAAGTTTTCTTCCTTTTACCTGATCTAATTAATGCAAGATTTCTACATATAGCATTATGCACAGCATAAACACATACAGAATTATTGCATTGTTACTCTGATAGTATTTAATGTCAGTATGGTTGGCGGAAATCCAGAAATCTGTTTGTTTACACAATTTAATGATGAAAAGTATATCAAAAGGGATTAATAATGTTTTAATTTAGTGGAGAAGAAAGATATAAGTGGGACAATATATCACTTATCCATAAAAGACTCGATGTTGCCTTGAAACATGTGCTAACAGGTGCTTTCTCATTTCTGATGGAAACGTACAATGTGCCAAACTGAAGAATTGATATGTTGTTGGCTGCAGTTAACCTGTCTTCATGAAGAAAGAGCAAGAAAAAAAATGTTTTCAGATTTTTGGCATTTTACTTCAATACATAAGAGAATTCACCTTGACTGTATAATCACATATCTGTTTTTAAAATCGAGCCTCTATATTTTTTTTTCAAAGAAGTAGAAACTATATTTTGAAACTGTCACCTACATACCTCTGTAAAAATCACTTTGCATGACTCTTTGCATGATTCACACATAAATTCAGACTTATCTATTGCATTGTGAATATAAAATTTTCACCAGTGTTGCTAGTAAAGACTTAACAGATTTGAAAAACAGTCCAGGACATGTTATAATTCTCAGACTGGTTAGATATACCAGATGGGATTACACCATATGTTTATGAGAAAAATAAGATCCTATTTTTGTTTCAGTTGCTGATACAGTGTCTGAAATCTTATGTTGTATCCCTATATGGTCTCCTTGTCATACTTTGGATACAGTGCAGTGTATCTACAGGTTTTTTACAATTACATTGCAATGCAATCATCATTGATATCTTCTTTTCAGAGACCATTCTTGCATTCTTAACACACCAAAACAATCCTAAAAAAATTGAAATTTAATCTGAACATACACCGTTCTGAAGGGTAATTAGTATTAGTGAAGAATTCAAGCCACAAAGTGAGATTCAGAGACTTTTTTTTTCAGCTAATAAATTAATGCATAGACCGCTTGAAATTTGAGGTCTCAAATTGCAGAGATGGAGGATAATTTGGTGTTACAAAATGAGAGTCTAAAAAGACTGCCTTGGTTTAGGTTTAGAACTCTTTTCTGGCATGGAATAGTAAGATCTACTTATTTATTTCCTTCTCAACACATCTGAAGAAGCCCACAAAAGAGCATATGCTTAAAATCCAAGACAGTAGGGAAATTACATGTAAACACGCAAATTTTGGGACAGCTAAGTACGGAAAACATTGCTTGAATATCATGTAGTTTTTGCAGTAATGAAATATACCGTTGCATGATCTATCCAGTATTTTGATGACAAGACTCTTTAATAATTCACTTCTATAAGGAGACGTTCTCTTGATAGTAGTGAGTACAGTCCATTAACTAATTCTGCACAAAAGCCATAAAAGGAGACTTCTCTGCATAAAGTGATACAGAGAAAATCAGGACTTTGTTGGAAGGTGTTTGACAGCAAAAATATCAAGCTAAAATTTCATTGGTATTGTTACATTTAAAGTAAATGCAGAACCTGGACTGAATGTTCTGAATTTATAGTAGGTCTCAATCCATAAAAAGATTTCAAGGTATGGTGACTTTGCTTTTGCAGCAACAGAATTTCTTGGTGCCACTGCTTATACTTGAGTAAGAAAATTGATCAAGGAGGAATTAGAAAGTGGCTGTTCTTTGAGAAGTCTGTACCCCTCTAATACAACTTTGGTTTTACTACTGCTGCAGGGTGAGAAAGACCAAAACCATGATGTACATTTGTGTCTCTGTGCCGTGTCTGTTCAGAAGGGCAAGTGATGAATATTGTTGCTTCCCACAGAATTGCTCCAGCATCTCTTAAACAAGGCTCCTTCATACCAGTTTGGGACAATAAAATCGTTACTTTAACGTTTATAGCTAGGTTATTTGTAATCTATGGGTAGATAATTATTATTTAAACTGAAAAATAAAATCAATATTGTGTTATATTGTATAGTTCATTGAAATACTTGTGAAAGCCTTTGCAGCATGAAATATAATGGTACAATTTTGATTAGTTTTGGTTTTGAAAAGCATAACTGCACACAGAACATCTACGGTCTGCTAAAAAAATTTATGAAATAGGGATGAAAGTTATTGCATACATCACTGAGTAGGAAGACAAATGCTGACTTGAGAAGCAATCTGAAAGGAATTAGCAAGAGAAGTATGCAACTCCTGAAAGGATGAGGGCAATGCTCTCTCACCAGTAAGGTGAGTACAGGTAAGAGAGGACCAGCTAAACTTCAAATGTCCCTGGTTCTGACAAGTTCTAACACATTATAATTACCAACTTCTTGAGCAGTTCCCTGTTCTGCCCATTTTAATATTTGCCTGTATTTACATGCTGCATTTTCAAAGTTGATGTTAATAATAAAATTTAGATATAGAAACGCACTAAACATTGATACCTCAATAAAAGTTGATCCCATCTTAATGAAAAAAAACCTTTTAAAAGTATGTGTTCCCTTCAGTGTTGAATTATTTTTGGTCAAAATTATTGAATAATTTTGGTCATTTTCCCACATTTTAATAGGTTTTGCTTAGAGCCATGTCATTATTCTGGACAGAAAAAATTATCCAGAGCATAATGGTTAAATGTTTTCACTACTGCCATCCTCTTTGCCCTATTAGAGGGGAAAAAGAGCTTCCAGACTCATTAGCAGATGCACTGATCCTACTGATTCTGTATTTCTTAATAAAGAGGTTGTTCATTAAGTCGGTCTGTTTATATTCATTTTTGGCGTGTGGCAGCACTGGGAATTTTCTTTTGTGTCTTCTCATATTACCTATGAGGTTTATAAATCTAGAAAGGAGCAAAATACCTTTAAAAGGACCATATGTGGGTTGCAAAGCCTTCCTAGGAGCCCGTAGGGGTCTCTGTGGGACAATCCATATGGCTGAGAGTTCTGTGTTGCAGCAGGCATAAAACAGCATCCCTGCCTTTGAAACAGACAGAGCTATTGAGATGAAATGACAGAGATAGAAATACTGCTGGAAAAAAAAAAACAAACGGTGGGAAATACTGCGGCTAGAGGAAGAGTAGACTATAACTGTGCACTTTATTATCTACACAAAGGGTTGATTTTGGGGCTTTTTTTCACTTCTAGTTTCATTTTGATTTGGTTCTTTTCAGAATACTGGGGTGTGTAAATATTATCCTTAAAATACTTTTTAATTTCAAGAAGACAAATAATGATGATTATTCATGTGTATTAGAATACAATGTAAATTCTCCTGAACAAAGCTTCTACTCCAGGCTTTTTTTACAATACTTAGAATTTAAGTGAAAATAAGATTAAATTTTTCATACAGGGAGTTTACTTGAAATTGAATTTAAATTAACTTTTTGTTGCAAGAATAAAGCATCACGGATTTGTCATGATTGTCCAATGTTCTGTTCTACTGTGTTGTTCTCTTCAATAGTGGTGAGACTTCAATCTCAGTGTGGGTACCAATTTATAGGCTTTCACTGACAGATCTTTAGTCATGACTGCAGTCTATTTAAAATCTCATTTTTCACAGATTTCACATGGGAATTTGTATGCACGTAATGTAAAAGGACCCAAAGCAATATTATGGACAATGAAAACATAATCTTAATTTTCCTCAAGTCCTGTACAGAGAAGTTGCAGCAACTGCCTCTGGGTGTTCTTGGTTCTGTTTCACCACTTTGCCATCTGGGAAAATATGAGAGAATCAATACATCAGATTCTGGAGGTTATGCTGTAGAGGTTATTTCTTTTTAACAGATGAATTGTTTTCCACCGTTTCCTCATAAATATAATCATGGGAAAATATTTATCTGGTGGCAACCGAGGTAGCTAAATAGTGCAGCTTTTCTTAGCTGCAGATAAAAAGGTTGTAAACCTTGCCTGACAGTGTCCAGTCACAGCATGAAGGACAAATTTTTCATGGACTTTACATTAGTGTGATGTATGGTTCTCTTTGCCCCCTCCCCCACAATAAATTAACTTCATCCAGGATAAATGTAAATACAAGAGCAAGCAGTAACATTGCTTGATAATTTAATTCTTCTTCACTGTGTCCTTGAAACTTCTCAAAAAGCATTGTAATCTTTTAGAGTGACTTAATGCATAAGGTAAAAAAATACCAAGAGATCCCAATAGTTTCACAAAATGAGACAGACACTGATTTTAAAATGGAAGGGTTTTTTTAACATCTTTCTTTTCATACTAAAGGAAATTTGATGGAATATATCTGTCTCTGATCTTTAAAATTATAACTCCAATTGAGATGTTTATTATTAAATAGTTGGCATTATTACATGTTGTAAATTTTAAGATTCCAGAGTTATTACATTCTGCCAATAAAATTAAGAATGCATGTACTAATTTATTTTCAGTTAAGCATGAACAGAAATGGTTTTAACTTCTTGATCCTCTGAGAATATGCTACTTAAAGGCCTTCGTCTGTAGAAATGTCTCAAATAAATACATGTGAACATGACTGGGATTTTTATTTTTCTGAATGAACATGTAATGCTGAATAAGTCTTACTTGCATCATTGATGTCTTATCATATAGTCTTTATTGCAGAGATAAAGATCCTTTGATTTTTAGAGATCTGAATACAAAGCAGGTCTGTGCCATGTGATATAATATTTGTAATAACTTATATCTTTCAGTATGTCTAGAGACTTAAGAGGCAAGAATCATGGACTTTTGACTGTGACCACTGAGACATCCTTCTCATAATGGTAGAAAATACTGGAGCCTTCATCATTCAGCGGAAGGAATTAGCTCACAGGGATGAGCTCTGCTCCTTTGTGCCTTTTCTCCCTCTTGCCCTATGCTGTCGGCATACATGATCACCTGGTGGCCTAAATTAATCAAAGTAGCTAGTAACAACTTCGTTTTAACAGACCCTTGGTGATGCTGACTTTGTCCTCCTCCTGTCAAAGGTATGGGATCTGTCATCTCAACTCAATTGATAGGGAGATATCAAATGTTTTTTGTTCAGCTAGGTAACTACAAAACCCAGGAGTTTCACCTTTTGGAGAGTTGGGTTTAAATTCAGACACCAAGGAAACTGCCAGACTAAAACCAGAAAGTCTTTAAGCTTTGTTAGTATTGGAAAAGTGCAGACCACAATGACCATGCAGTCCAGTTCACAGCTTAGATGTTATTGGATGGAAGTCTGTGTGGCATCGCTGTGACTTTTGATTTTTATGATTTATAATATAGCACATGGAGTCAGAATATATATGAGAAAAGAAGAGGCAAGCTGAAAAACTTGGTTATTACAGACACAATACATTTCAGAGACCACTATTATTGAATTGATTGTTACTAACTAGTAGAGGAAACATCTCTCTAGTCATTTTACTTCCCTGTTGGATATAATAACATTTCCATTTGGTTTTCTTTATTTCAAGACTATTACTATTGGAATGGTTGTGAGCAAATAAAAAGGTATTTAAAGAATAGTTACCCCAAATTCTCCTTGCAGGAACGCAGTGCTGCATGAATGGAATATACCTTCTTAATTCACAGTTGGTAATCATCCTTGGAAATATCACTGCATGTTAGACTAGGTCTAATCTGATATAAACAGATGTAGTTCCACAGATATATTTTATATTTCATAATGCTCTTTTCCATAATTTCCATAGGTTCATATTACTCAGAAATATATGTTACCTTCTTCTAGGCAAAGTGTCTGAGCTGTAACTATAAACATGTGATCTGCAGATGTGAAAGACACGGTGAAAACCAAAGCCCATTAACCAATATCTGGGGGAACAGACAGTTCTGTTAAATGTTGGCTGAAAACTAAGCTCTCCTGATGACAAATGCAGGAGCTCTGTTTTCTCCTGTAGTAAGTGACTGTTATTCAGCCTTGGGCATAACATTAAGAAGCTTCCAACCTTTCATCAGGTTTTATTTTTTTTCATTATATTGATTTTAGTGGTCCTCGACCAAAAATTAATTTTACCCAACAGACCCAACAAATTTAACGGCTTCACTAAGAAAGTTCGAAGACAGAAAGAAAAAGAGCATGAATATACACTGTATATATTTTTCTATTCTTCATATCTACATTTTCTCTATTCAGAAAACTAATGTGCACTCCAATAGGATCTGAAGACTATCTGCCATGTGGATCACCTGTCATAGTCATAATGATACTTTTGGCTCAATTTTCAGTATATTCTCTGATTTTCCAAGATGGAATTTTAGGCAGATTTTTAAAATTTAAGATTATGGGCATATTTTGAATGAATTATATCTAGCTGTTAGCAGGAGTAGTGAGAGAACAATCAAAATATTGTCTGTCACATGTCTGGGACTGTGGGAGTAACCTTCGTACTACGCTAGGAAAAGCATCTTGGACTCTTTTGTTCTCCTACCATACATTCATATGTTACTACTTCAATTCTTTGAAAGTTTGGGTCCTTAGTATATTTAATATCTTTGTGAATTAAACCTGCTTTAGTAAAAAAAGAGCATTACCTGTTAGATACTGTGATATAGATTCTGTTTCACACAGGCAGTTTTTAAAAAGCATAACCTGACTTGAAAAAAAAAATGCTAAAAAGTTGACCTGATAGAGGAGTACCCTTGACAGTGAGAAAGAACACTATAAAAGTAGTAGGTGTTGCTAAGGTTCTGGAGAGACATAAAAGAACTCTGATAGTCAGCCATATCAGGATATGATTTATTGTAATCATAGTTTATCATCCAGTGGCCATGAGTATATTAGACCTATCAAGAACAGAAATCTGAATTCATCTTCTTTCCTCTATGGTACTTGGATAACACTCTGTAGCGATGTGTATTGGAGAGAGAGATAACACTACAATACATCTGTTGCATGGCTTAAATTATTACAAAGTGCAAGAACAAATTTTGACTGTCTTTCTTCATTGTTTCTAGATATTACTTTATAAGAAACTTTCAATTCAGTGATGACAATTATATGTCAATGTCCAAGACAAGAATACAAGTATGAATCTGACAGCCAAGATTTTTCTTATAAAATTATATCTGACCATTTTCTTAAAATATTATAGGTTAGTGACAATATGCTGATTTTGAAGATAAATCAGTTTATACTATGTGAGAACTTCTGTTCCATTTGGCTATTAAAGCTATATTTCCTATTACATCATCTGTAAGATAAATAGTGACTATGTGACAGGCTTAAGTATACCATAAAGCCTGAAAAAGAAACAAATATCTAGGACCTCCAAAATATATGTGCTAGAAAACTAGATAGATCTAAACAGCTCAGCAACAGGTTTCCATATCAATAACTTAGTCTTCAGATTTTAATAGCCTCAGTGATCTAGGGAAATAGACTATATCCAACAAAATACAAGTTTATAGCTCAGTGGATGGAGATTCAGGTTTCCATTATAAATAAATGGCATTGCATTAAATTGCCCTAGCCTCTAACTGCACAGCACCACCTGACACCAGTAAAATATTACTACATTACCTTGCCCTTTTTACCAACAGCAGAAGCACATATTGCCAGCAACAACTAATTTGCCCCAGGGAACACCAGGTTCTTTCTAAACTGCAGTACACATGAATAGAGGTGGGCTGATCATCTGCTTTCCCCATTAATTTCCAATGCAAGAAGTACCAGCTTTTGTGGCAGAGGGATGGTAATTCAAATGACTGAAAGGCCACCTTATTGAACCATTTTTGCTTCTTTGATCCAATCATTCCTGTATATTACATAATAGGTGCTGATTTCCAATATGCAGCTTGTACTTAGCATATCATGCTTTATTTTATTTTTTGAATAAAATATGAAAAAGTAGCACTAAAGAGTTTAGTTTTTAAAATTAAAATATCTTAACCATGGACAAAAAGACATACGGTCCCTAATTTAGTAAATATTTTGAAGAAGATTATGACATAAGATAGAGATTTTCAATGGTGGATTGAAGATGAGTAGACATTCACATTACTTTATATAGGTATTTGGTGTCTTGGACTTTCAACATTATAAAGTTCCAATTGTCACATTTGGTAAAACTATAAAAGGTTAATTAAAGTACTCACAGGCACATGCTGATCAAAATTCTAACATCAGTATGTGTTTGAAGTATAATTAATATAGAAAGAAACACCATTCCTATTATTGTCATACAATAAATAAGTCATTTGACTTTTTTGATTTACTTAGTTGCCAAGTTAAAAACCTGTCTACGTATATACGTGATGAGGAAAAATTCTGCAACTCTTCTATCTCTTACAACTTCAAAATACATACATAATTATTGCAAAATTGTGATATGTATTGTCCAAAAGTCTTGGTGACTTCACAGGCCATGTGCTTTCAAAACCAATGCCTAGAAAAAATTTACTCTGTGAGTTGCTCTGTCCTACTGGAGTGGGTTTGGTATAAACTAAGAATATGTTACAAATTATCTGCCATTGGGATTGGGACACTTTGTGTGTTTCACAGTGTTGTGTCTGAACTTTAAGAGAAGTTAGGCAAGCCCTAGGTGACTACATGACCAATCTGATAAAGTGGTTATGTACATAGACTAGAGCTCAGAGAGTTTTGCAGTTCAAAATTTAATTAGTTAATGGCATTTCTAACCACAGGATGTTATGATTTTCATATTTTAGTTGTGACTGACTTTTGAAAATTAAGGAAATTTTTGTACTTGTGCTCTATAATTTTTTTCACATGGCATCTGTTTCTGGTCACTGCCAGAGGGAAGATTTTGGGTAAATATACTCTTCTTCAGCATTCAGGAAGTATTTAAATTTCCTTCAATGCATTTAAGAAAACTATTGGATTACTTTTATAACCTTTTAAATATGCTGATTGTTACTGCTCAAAGATTTCACAGTTCGTCTGAACTGTGAAAGAGTAGACTGCAAGACTGAAAACAGTAAGTTTTTCCCTCTTCTGACACTTTCCCCTTGCTGTCACTTCTTCCTTCAGAAACTCTGCTGTTGTTGGACAGGCCTACACTAGAAATACACTGTAAGACACCAGTGTGTGATACAAGAAAAGCAGTCTCTTAATACAGATAAAACTCTATCAGGAAATCTGCACTTTGCCTTCTAATACTTAATTGTACCACTTCAAATAAAACAAGCTCTCTTTGTGAAGTGCAATTTGGTGATATGACTTTATCTTTGCTAGAAGTTTCTGTCATGCACAGATCACGCTTTATCCTTCTTTAGATCATCATTGCTGTTCTGGTTGTGAAAAATAAAACAAAATACTGCCATTCTAAATTTTCAGCATAACTGATGCAATATTCAGAAGGATCTAAAAAATGTGGATGGTTTGGCTGATGTTTTCTCAGTAAGTTTTTTGCTCAGTCATTTAATGATGCTATATATGCTGCATGGTTTGAACCCAGTAACCCAACAACCAAAAAAAAAAAATGTTCACATGACAAAACAGTCAAGCATACCCTTACTACAGTCATAGCAATAAAATCAGTGTAACACCAACTTAACAGTGCTGAACTGAAGACATGTCTTGGTGACCTCTAAAAACGTGCATACAGCATTATGGGACTGGGCTTCATTCACTCATTATTCAGTCAGGATTTGCAACGTTTACTGACCTCAGTTTAGCTACAGCTGTAGAAACCCTGATATTTCTGCTAGGTAGTCTACCAACCTTCTGCTCTGAACTGTGGGGTAGGCAAATCTCTTAGTGTCTGGAAAGGCCACTTCCAGTTCCTCGTGTTTGTTGATCAAGAAAGACTTTTATTCTCTTTGTTGCAATTAACTTGGTTTCCTGCTTTATGAGATTCTCTCTGAAGGTGCTCTAAGTCTTAGAGAAAACTCCTCATAAACATGATCAAAACTATTTTATTCATAACTAGAGTTCCTCTGATGAGCTTTCTTGGTCATAACTCCCCTTGTTTAGAAAAAAAAAAGCTATACTCCCAGAATCACTTCTCTCCTCTTCAGAAGCAATCATATCTATCAGCCTCTTTACTTAGTCCCTGAGAAAACTCACCCCTTGCTATTAAGAACTGTAAATTGAATTGCAATACAGAATACAAAATTTAAAGCCTCAGATAAAAAAAAAAAACAAAAAAAACCAAAAAACCAAAAACAACCAAACCTGGCTGCAATTATAATCACAAGCACACAAAAAAAAACCCCAAAAAACCACAAAGGGATACTTTTAAAGCTGAATGCCAGAAAAGAAAAACAAAACAGAAACCAAACCAAAGATAATCCAGTTAGGAATAAAACACTCCATATGTCTTCTAACTCATAAGGTTCAGTAGAAACATTGTGAAATAGGTTAATGTGGAAGTCTGTTGTGCTTAAATGTTGGTTGAAACAGTGATGATATCCTCATATTGTTTGTAACTTTTGTCAGTTTGTCTTTCAATTACAAGAAATTAGGGTGAAATGGGGCAATAAAGTCTTGGTGAAGCATAAAGAGGTCTTGAGTTCTGATTCTCTACCTGCTAGCTACCTGTGCAAGTAATTTTTTCGTGCCCTGTATCAAGTGGGAATTATACACATATTTTGTGGATTAATTATGTGAGAATTCTGAGGTATACTTTCTAAACATGTAGAATGCTATGTAAAAATTAAGACTCAGATCCACACAAGAGTTTAAGCACTTAACACAATTTTGTCAAAACAAAATGAAGTGCCTAGTTCCCATTTTGTAATTCTGACTTTTTGTGCTTGTTTGAAATGTTTGTATTTCCATTAATCAAGCAGTTGTTGCTTGTAGAATGTGTTAGGGAACAAACTCACATGGTGGCAGGAATTTTTCAAATGTTTATTATAACTATACTTTCAATTTTGAACAATGCATTTTCCATCTCAAGGCCTTATGTAGCTTTCTGTTAACATAAGTAAAAATTGATAAGAAAATGGAAGCCTTTATTCTCAAAGCTGCACTGCTCTTTTGGTGTACATGTTTAATTGCAATTATTACTCTAGGGAGCACTAAGTTTGTGAAGGTTTTGGTGATAGTTTTTTTTGGTTTGTTTTTGTTTGGTTTGGTTTTTTTTTTTTTTGTTCCTTTTGCTTGTTTTGGTTGTGATATTTTTTACTCAAATAAAGAATGCAATTCACCCATTTTAAGTCAACTGAGGTAATTATTTGTGCAAAAAGACTGAAGCCCATCATGAGTGCTATGAATAGAATAGGTTGCTTTGTAACTGCATAGAAGGAAATAAGGCACAGCAAGAGAATGGCTTGATAAATTTATAACCAGAAGGTTCATTTCTTCAGCCTTTTGCAGACTGTTCAGATTGCGACAACACCTTGAGTGTTGTTACTCCACCACTACGCAGAGGTTTCATTCAGCTTCCAGATGGACAGGCCTTTATGCCCATTGTCCAGTCATGTGTGAACTGTTGCTGCATGGACCAAACATGTATTTAATATACTGCTATGATCGAGGGAACAAGCCATTAAGTAAAAACGAATTCCCAAATTTTTTCACAGATAAACAAAGAGAATGCTGAAGGTATTAATGACGTATTTGATACCTCTAAGACACAAAATAACCTCCAATAAGGGCAACATATCAATTTAGAAGGTAAAATAAAGAAGTCATTTGTCATTCAACAATTAATTTGCTTCTTGACAAGATTAGTCTGACTCTCACAAACCATGGGAAAAAAAAATACACAATAAAAAGGCAAGAAATAGAAGAAGAGATATGAAAAATAATCACACAGATAAAAAAAATTGCTTGACTACTACTTCTTCATTACTCCAATCAATTAAATTTTAGCAAATAATGAGTGGTTATTGAATTACATGTTGGCAACTTACTTGAAAGTATGATTATAAGAATAAGATCTGTTAAAATAATTGAAAAAAAAATCTTCTTCAAACTAACTGAATAAATTTATGCATTGATTCCAAACCTACAGTCCTAGATTGTTTCTTAAACATACATATTAAAATTAATGATCTTTTAACAATCTTGACAGTAAGGCTGAGGATTATACCCAACAAAAATGTAATGTGTATATGTTTAATGCTTTTAGTGTCTATGTTGCTGTTTTTAACAGAAACTATTAAAAAACTATTAAAAACTATTAAAAAGTCTATATAACTGCATTTATTCAGGTCCCTGCCCATGGAAAGTGGACAGAAGAAAGAGGTGTTTTTCTCACCAACTTTCCAAGGATTCTGGGGTTTTTCTTGTTGTCAAACTTTTGTAATTGTTAAGTGGAAAAGAATCAGTTAAAAGGCTTTGACTTGAGACAGGAAAAAACCACGAGGGAAATTCATGGATACTAGAGAAGCCTCTTGATCCATATAATACAGTCAATAAGGCTGAGACTCCCAAGGGGGGTCTTAAGGACCTTGTTTTTAGCTTTGTGCCTGTGATGCCTTTTGGACTAGTACCATGTGTTTCAGAAGCTCCTGAAATCATGAGGGACTTGGCATCACAGAAGAGGATCTTTCATAAAAAATTAGTGGAGGCTCATTTGATTCCAGGCTATAAAGCTGATAATATCTGAGGGTTTCTGATCTCACATATATTTTTAATGGGGAGTGAAGAAGAACTGCTTGCAAAGCTCTCTTACTATAACTGTTCTGTGGGGTTTTTTAAAAATCAAAAAAAAGGATGAAATGAAAAATTATTTTAGAAGTCTGAAACTTGAGACTTATAACAAACTCTTTTTTTAAATACAGCTGAGGCATCATGTCTTCTTAAAGGATGTCACATTTTTGCATAAATATGTTTCAATTCAGAACCATTCTCTTTTTTCTACTTGCTCAAACTTGCTGCATTGCAGTGTTGTGCACATTTGTAATTTAAAGTTGGTAAATCTTTTCACATGCTAACATTGTCATTTAAACACAGATATGTATTTCAGTTTGAAAATGTAATGATCACAAAACCCAGAAGGATCTCATTTAGATGAAACAGTAGTGTAGAAGTCAGGCACAATTATTTGCATAATCAAATATAATTCATTATTTTTCTGTGTGCTTGTTTACCCACGGAACAGTTCTGACAACTAAGCAACCATATACAGATACGTGTTTTCAGTGCAGCAGTCTACTCGTGGATCTACCATTTCCAGCTCTACTGGTGGAGCTTCTCTAAAGGGCAGCAGAAATGTTGTTCCAGGTTCCAAGTCATGCAGTCAGGGAACAAAACCAAGGCAGTTAAGACTCAGGATTACAGTCTGTGAACAAGGCTTCTCTTTCAGAGGTGTTTTCAAACTTACACTTCTGACAAAAGGCAGTCCATGATGTATCACAAAATATATCTAAGATGACTCAAACACGTCCTTGGGCAGAGAAGGGGTTAGTATTTCCCATTGAAATAATTCCAGAAGTGCTTGGCACAGGATTTTCTCAGAGTGCTTCCAGGTCACAGATTTGCTGTGTAGTCTCTAGTTTCTTTTAAATTTCTGTCTGTCCTAGTACAAAAAAGGGAGTCCTTGTTTCCAGACCTGTTTTTTTTTACTCCAATGCAGCCTGTCATCATTGCAGTTAAATGAAACTTGAAAGGTATTTAAAATGTAGTCCTTGAAGTCTACACCTTCAGCATTCTCCATTTTCAAAGTAATTTCTCTGAATCAAGGGTTCTCCCCAGATCATAGGATGGCTACAGCATTTGTCCTGAAGAATACTCATCTGGGGAGCATTTTACAAGTGTTACAGCTAATTTCTTTTGTTTAATCTGTATTTCAACTGTCAGTGTTTTTTTACACAAAAACTATCCATTTTGAATGTATTTTTAGGCTCCTTTTGATTTGTTTCAGTGCACCAACAAGAACATCTGTACAAAATATCCTTTTGTTATGGTTAATGCTTACTACCCTACAACCTCTTTAAAGAGAAGAGCTGGTTTTGTTTCTTTTAAATAACATCTTTTTTTTCTTTTTGGTAAATAGAACCAATTTTTTAGGAAGACAATTTCTTTTTCCAAATAAGCGTTTTCTGTATTATCTATAAGTGCCTTAATTAGTGCAATGCAGTCTGTTCATAAACAGCTTTCTCTCTTACCAATGAAATAGATAAACACTTAAAATTTTAATGTAGCCTAAAAGCATCTTTATATTTGTACTAATGTCTGCTAAGGATAATGTTCTTGTATGAAATTAGCATTATGAAATTAAAAATTATATGCAATTGTTCAACATTCTCTTATGTCCTCTTAACTGTTAGAACACTAAATCTGTATTTGACAAGAAGGTAGGACACAGTAATTAAACTTTTCTTTAGTAAAAGAAAACAGGAGATTATAAAAGATTAAACTAATACCTTTAAGTACAAACATTTATCAAAGCAATGTAAGTAGGAGAAGTCTTTTGTTTCTAATCTGGGCCGGGCTTGGTCTCTGTTCTCCCTTTCTTAATAGGGTAATTTACATTTTTCCAGGTGTTGAGAGAACATAATACTTAAATGTAGATTACTAATAAGAAAAGGCAGTCACAACAGATCAGCTTGTGTAGGGGATGATATGCAGGAAATAATGTTGTTCAGACCCAGTAATGGAATAACAGAATCTTTACAGTTTAAGAATTTTATTTCTGTGAAAGGTCTTGATCCACCATGAAACCTAACCTTGCTATAGCAGTTTTACTCATCATACTGCAGTTACATAGGGAGAAGCAAGGTGCATAAGAGAGGTTGGAGCACATTCCTTAATTCATTAACATTAGTCATTTTGCACGGAAATAATGGAATTACATTACAAACACTTAATGCAACAGTCTTCAACTTCCCTGCTGAGACCACTTTGAGATGTTCAGCACTGCCTATTTTTTCACAGAACATCCTAATGAAATAAACTGACAGATAATCCTGCTTCAAACTATGTATCATGATGGGACAACCTGCTCTTGCTTGATACTTCAGGGTAGTTACCAGGTTAAATTTACCTGTGGATTAAAGGGGGATTTATTTACAATTTCAAATGACTTCACTTCGAATTTTGGTTTCGTCAAAGGTAAGAAATCTCTGAACACAGGAGTCTGCAATGCCTTATGTAAATCTGAAAATACGAGCCTGGCTGTCACAGCATTAAGCTTCTGAATGCTTGACTTATCAGTAGATAATTTTAAAGGAAACACAGGGAAAGTGTCCTAGATAACAAATGTGAGTGACCAATTACAAGTAAAGTGCAGACTGAGAGCTTCGTAAATGCAAGTAAATTATACAGATAGCAGTTCTAACTTTGTTACCTTCCCAGCTGCCATGTATTTAATATTATTCTAAATTATATTATTTTCAATGGGTTAATTTAAATACAAAGCATTAAATCTGTTTCACTGGATTATTTCTATGTGCCTAGACATTAATATAAGTTTCTAATCCATTGGTTGTTTTGTGGATATTTTCCTGTCTTAGCCTAGCCTTTGATATCAGTAGGCTGACAATCTTTGTCCACAATGAATTACATTGTTCAGAGGTGTTGATCATTCTAGAAAAGTGTAAAAGGGATTTTGCTGGTTTATTGATGCTGGTTTCCCTCTTAACCTCTTTTTGAATTAATGAGTTGGGACAGCTCTCTTGACAAAAGATTTCAGATGTATAGAGTAGCTATCAACCAGATATGCCTGGCTTCTGATTCTTTATTTGTATTTCATATAATATACAATTTCATAAGGCATTAGGGGAATATACTAGAATAATTAATAAATCCAAAGAAGCTGTGATCTAAAAATACATTACATAGATAGGAAAATGACTACATGTATCAAGCTAAATATTTGATTTATTTGATTTATTCCTTCAGCTGAAGTCTGCATATTAACAGTTTTCTGTTTTTGAAAGTGGTGCTGCTGATTTACAATTCCTAACGAGCACAGCCAACTGTCAGCAAGTTTTATTATTCTATATTACATACATAAAGTTGTGTGCCCCATTTGAACTTTAGAAAGTTTAAGTTCAAAATTTTTTGAGTAATCAAAACAAAACAAAACAAGTATTCCTTGTGGCCATTGAATCACTGCCATTTTTATCTATACTGCAGTCAGGATTGCTTCTCCTGGCTTGCTGGTTGCTTTTAGCTTTTAATATTCTTAGATATAATCAGACAGAACTGTATGGCTTACAATCAGAACTCTATCTTGTGACAGTTTGCCTTAATCATGTGTTGTGTAGGATATCAGCCCTTACAGTCCCAAAAAATGGAAGACAGCAGGGACAGCTGAACCCAGCTGACCAAAGGGGTGTTCCACACCCTATGGAGAGTGGGGAACCCTTGGAGTGATGTCATTTTTCTACTCAATTCACAGCAGTGTGTAGCGGAGCCAAGTTTTCCTGGAGATGGTTGAACATCTGCCTGCCCATGGAAAGTGGCGAATGAATTCCTTGCTTGGCTTTGCTTGGGCATACAATCTTTCATATTTCCTGCTAAACTGTCTTTATCTCAACTCATGAGTTTTCTCATTTTACCCTTCTAATTCTCTCTCTCAGTGGGAGAGTGAACAAGCAGCTGAATGGTGTTTGGCTGCCAAATGGATTAAAGCATGACATCAAGCTAAATATTTTTACCTCATGAATAGTGTAAGTTTATTGCTCTTTAGAATCCCAATGAATTCCTTTCACTCAAAATTTCTCCTTATGTCACAACCCATAAGTGGTGAAGACTTCATCTGATAAACTCCTGCTATTGATATGATTGTTAGTAAGCAAACTTCAGGCCATTTTGTGAAAAAACAAATTTGACTACAATAAATATTAATTGCTGTTTTTCTAAAGCAAAAATTGACATATATAGACTTTAATGCAGTCTGTTAGTTACACAAGATACTGCTGCATTCTTCTACGGATAAAGTTTTCTGTATGTATGTATTCCTAATATTTAATTATTGAAAAAATATTCTCGGTCATTTTATAAACTTGAAATTTTTGAATGTATTGAGAAATAGCATCACCTGAGAATCCCCTTGCATTAAACCCTGTTACTTACCAAATTTTGGGTTTAATATTTTCTACATTTTAATTAGTTTTTTTCTATTGCAATCAAAATACTTTTATGGGGATTCTGTGAGATGTGACAGTACATAGATCTCACAATTGCATTTTATTCTAAATAAAAGATCTTGTCTTTGGGAAGCTTCTATTCTCTTTAGGCCATTGAAGCAAATCTATGTTTACTAATTCCCTAGATGAAGCAGGATGAATTACAACTAGAAGAGCAAAAAGAACGCTCTATAAATACACTGAATTCCTTTGGGTACCTCAGTCCATTCTCTTCAGTTTAGCACATTGTCTGCAAACATCAAAGAGGTGCTGTACGTTTCCAAGTCTGCTGGATGATTAGGGAATTTAAATTTACAGTTTTGCTTGCATGTTGGCCTTCAGTATTCTTGAATGAAAAAGCTGCTGCAGATTTTCAGAAGTTTTCCTCCATAAAGGTTGAATGCAGACAGTCTCTAGATCCTAAACTTTCGGAAGCTGATAAAGACATCAATCATAATTGTGGACATCATGGTGGTGGGCCACAAAGAGTTTAAAGAGGACAGGAGCAGAGCAGTCTTCTTTGTTATAGTGCTGTTTTATTTACCTCGACAACTTCATCTACCATTGTTCCTGTTGGTTTTCCCCTTAGGGCTGAGCAAACAATGGGTACAGGAGGACAAAGATAAGGTATCATTGCTCTGCCAAAAACCAGGTAATATATGAGGGATTAGGCAGAGCACCCTGAACAGTCTAACTACCAATGGCCAGAGTTCTTACTCATGCCAATCAGCAGCCCACAATAATCTCACTGAAAAATATTTAAATGTCTTCTGTTCTCAAAAAAAAAGAGCATAAGAACAGACTTTTGGAAAACAAAATAATCTCAAGGGACAGTAACTCAAAAGAAAGGGGAGAGAGTGAGTGTTGAACTGCTGAAGATGGCAAATATAGGAGAGCCAAAGTGTGGCTCTAAAGAGACCATTCCTAGTGTGGCAATTTGTATCAGCCAGTGCATAAGACAGCGTCAAGAAGGGTCTTTGTTCTGACACAGTATGGCTGTTCTAGTTAGAGTTTCCCTTTGGATAATGAAACTTGACTCTTGAACGTAAACACTTTTCATTAACTAGCCACCATCCCCTGAAGTCCTCTCTTAGAACAAGGTGTGTGCCAAGTCTAAAACGAAGTTTGAAAATAGGTCAGTTGAGGGAGGAACTTTCACAATCTGAAACAGATGAATTGCATCTTGGTGCCAGAACAGCTTTTTTTTCCTCATCCAAACCAAAAATCCAAATTATTTAGAATGGGAGAAAAAGAAAACAATGTAGAATCCTTAGAATTCTGCACATTTTGAAGTGTGGAATATTGGAAAATTCTTCTTCTTGTCATTTCTGTCTTGCCAGCAGAAATTATACCATCGCAAATTTTTCTTTAATAAATTTCCTCCTTGAGCTTCCTCCTTTTGCTATACTTCTTACTTCAAATGTAAGCTTACTCATAAATGCAATGTTTTTTTCTTAGATATTTTACTCTATACCCATACCATGCTTCTTCTAAATCTCCTTGTGCTAAAGCCAGAGTATTGAATAAGTTATTATTTATATATTCAAGCATGTATATGAGAATGACCCAGAAAATGAGAATCACCTGTTTTCACCCTTTCTTCCTCTAAAACAGCTATCACTAGAGCTGATGATTTCGATTTTGCTAACTTCATTCCATCTTTGCCTATTTCTGTTTAACACAAATCTTCAGCATCAGATTAAAAAATTCCTTTCTCTCTTTAGATCCATTTAACCTTTTCTAATTAACATTTTTCTAGTTTGTTGTGTTTCAGAGGAGATCTCAAGAGCTACATACTTTTTTCCATCTTGGAAAACTACTGAAATGCTCAGATGCAATTAAGATACCAGCCTCGAGGCAGGACAACTTGCTCACTGAAAACCAATGTCCCACAAACCATTCATTTGACCTAGTTCCCATTAAAAAAAAGTAATTCTAGTAGATTGATTTGCAAGGTATTTTTTCTAGTGCTTATAATGAAATAATTAGTAAAAAACTGAAATCCAGACCAATTATGAATTCATCCACTACCCTTGATATGTAGGAGTTTTGCTTTGAATTCAGAGGTTGAATTTTTAAACAAAAATCTCTCTTCCTCTCCCTGCTGCCACCCTCCATGGTAACCAGTTCCTCATTTTTTCATCCCAAATAAGCTGTTCATATTTACTAATTTTTTTAGCCGGCCTAGGCAAACAAATGTCAGCTCGAATTAATGCCCAGTACTCATGGATATTATCGTGTATTTTGTTTCTGTAGATGTGCTTTCAAGCACAACACTAGCATATTTTTTGTAGGTTCTTTGGTAAAGAGGTTCTATCTATTTGTACAATGTTAAGCTACCTTTTGCCACCATACATTGTTTTAACAAGAGTGCATATCACCTGTGAAACTGCAGGTGAATAGGGCAGATTCATCCTTGGAAAATTCATGTAGGTATATATAAATAATTAGTATTTACATATATTTTTTCATCTATTGTTCTGGAAGTGTTTTTAGGTTTTTTTCTTTTTTGGTCAAGCTATTCTGGTTCTGTGCTTTCTTGAGACTACAACAAATATAGACTGAGGTTTACAGAGAAATTCATATTATTTCAATGGAAAGAGATCAATTCCATACAGTGTGAAACCTAAAGTCTCCATTTTAATTGAGAAGTATTACCCATGACTTAAAGCTTTGGAACTCTTTTTTAAGTATGAAAAGATATTTTTGTTAGTTTATTTTCCAATATCTTCCTACAGGGAGTTAATGTTTGACCTTTCTTTTCTATTTGTGTTATTTTTCTCCCTTCTGTTGTCTTTGCTAGGCTTATTTTTTTCCATTTGTTTAAAATGTTTAATTATTTTTTTTGTTGTTGTTGTTTGTTTGGTGTTTTTTTGTTTGTTTTTTGTTTTTTCTTCTACATTCCAGTTTGGTTTTCTGAGATGCTTAAAAGCCCAGTGCTTGAGTTTCTGACAACTGTAGTTAGTGTCAGCTCTCTTCTTCTTCTTGTGCTGAACTAGTTTTTAAAAGCCACACCGGCTCTCAGCAGGTGACTGCTGACTTGTGCTGCTGGAAAATCATGTCTTTCCAGACAGTCAATGCCAGAGGAGGAAAGCTGCCTTGTGGCAGTTTTAATGACCTAAATTGAACTGGTACAATCGGGTGAGGAAGGCTTGTGCATTACACAGCTGATTAAGAATTGCATAATCTATAATTCTACTGCACCAGAGTCTGCCAAGTGACTCTTCATGTCAGTAAATGAGGACAATATATTTAGCAGCATGGAAATTCACACTTGAGGCTGTTTCTCAGTGTTTTAGAGCTACTGTAATTTTCACCAAAACTTATTATATCTGAGCAAATAAAAACATATATTTCAAAGTCAGGAGAGCACCAAGTTGCCATTTATCTTTATTTTCTGAAAATAAATCATTGGCATTTTATTCCCATGGTACTAACTAACAGTGTTCTAAAGAAGTGACTTAAGTCATGACTCAGTGGCTCTCAAAGCAGTCTCCTGGGGAATATCCTCTAATTTCAAAATATATTTTAGATGTTTTTTTTACTTTTCAGAAAGTAAGTAGATTAAGTAAGAAGAAAGATTTTTAAATATTTTTAAACTATGGGGTAAATTATCAGAGTACTTAGGTTACATTAGATCATGTTGTTAGTGCACTTAGTTTCTTCCTAAATCTCTTTTGGCCATGATATGAAAGTTTCTTAGATGGGAAAGCTTGCCTGTAAAAAAGGAGGCATGATACTGCAAGAGATGTATTGGGACAGGGATGAGGGATTTTGGCTGAGTTACGATGCATGGGATGTTTATATGTTTACAGAGGAGTAAGAGAGAAAGCAACATGTTTCTCAAAAGAATTTACAGCTTTATTTCAGTTCTACAGAAAAGGAATATAAAGAGTATTTTTTAACTGAGAGAAACTGTTTGTTCTTTCTTTGTTAGTCCTTTCCTGCCATGTAGGGCAGATTGTTAAGTTACATGCTCATAGTACTGAAATCCCTATCCAGCCCTTCTTATTCAAGCAGAGCTGTCACTGATTTCAATGGCAACTCTGCCTGATTAAAGAGAATTGAATAGAGCCCTGAAGCAATGGTGTTTTGTCCTTGTCTTTGCACTTCTGGCCCTTAACCATTACTTTTAAAGAGCTTGAAGCAATACTGGCACCAGCAGCATTTCAGGTGAACAAGCAAAAGAATAAAAAACAATATCATGAGCTGTTTCAAGTGCTACAACAAGAAAAGCCAGTTTGTATTGCATTGAAATAATGCAAAAAAAAGAAGAATGCAAAGAAATATTTTTCAAGTTTCTGTAGTGTTTTAGATTCAGAAACCATCAACATATCATAAAAATGTGTAAGCTTTGTTACTGCTTCTATTTATATTCATGCAAATATGTTAAGTGAAACAGCAGGCATATGCTTATTCCAAGGTTATAACCATTCCATTGTTAAATCCACTCCAATATTGGCAGACATTAAAAATATGACTAGTTATTTTTTTTAATTGCCACGCCAGAATTACTAAATAAAATGTCAATTATACTGTTTTATATAAACAGCTAAGGCAGGGACTCTTAGATTTAAGAGCAAAACTCTTCACAGTATTAAATGAGAAATATGATTGAATAAAGGCTTGAACCAAACTTATCAGTATTTGAACACAAAGCAGTGGGACTGATATGACTAAATATAAATACATATATTGGAGTTCAGCACTCTGTATTCTTTTCATAATCAAGTGAAAAATAACTGCTTTTAAGATTGGATTAACACAATTTAGGTCTCTGCTTTCAGGTAGAAATATCACTATATGTACAGAAAGGAAACTATCCTGACTATTACAGAGATGAACCATGTGCTTTAGATCAGATGAACATATTTCAAATACATGTGCTAATTTATGTAAGTGCAGAATGATAACTACTGGACATGATTTCATCTTGGACAGTAAGACTGTTAAAAAAAATAAATAATCTAACATGCTTATTCCTCCTCCTCTGCTCTTCCACTTCTCAAACAACTCAAGCTCAGTCTTAAAAGTCCCTGGCACAGGAGTTTCCGTGTCACAGATTTTACCTAATATTGATCTCCCTCAGACCAGCTCTTATTTATTGGTCAAAGTACCGTTCTTGTCATCTGCTTTATACATTAAAATTATACATTAAAAAATGTGTATCAGTGCTTTCAAAACAAAGCCTATTATTTAAGTCAAAAGATAGAGAAGACATAAAACAAAGGGTCAAATCAACAGAATCCTGTGCACATTCTTCCTCTTCCTGGTTCTTCTTTTTTTCTTCTAAGTAAATATGTTAAGAAAATCTCCTTGGTAACATATCTGCTTGGGGACATCAAGACAAGACTATCATTCATTTTTTTCTAATCCCAGCCCATTTCCTTTAATATACATTCAGCTTTAACTTTAATCCTTTGTTCAATGCTCTCTTTCAGGCTAGGACCTCTTAGACATATCTGTTCTGTTTAGACCAGAAGGATAGATCAAGGATCCTGATTCTAGAAGGTGTTAGAGAGCTATTTTGACAGAATTAAACTAAATAGAAAATAAATTTCCCACAGGGATGCCTTATTCCCTCAACAGTTTTCCCTTTGTTATAAGGATCATTACCTGACTTTTTCTAACATTTGGAAGATTTAGCAAAATACTGAATTCTCTCCTTGTGTTCTCCACCCATAAGTTTTTTTGGATGTCTTGATGATCCCATCAGATTAAGCCATCACAACTCAATTTATTCCCACCTCTATTTTTAATGCAGTAATTTTTTAGCAAACCCAGAAAAAGAAAATAATAACTCACTCATTGCCATATGGATTCATGTTTCCCAAATCATATAACCATTCAAAAAGCTGCTTCAATTTATAGACTGGTGTGTTGTGGGTAACAATAATTCTACTAGAAGAATGGTTTTTATGTAGCACCCAGCAGAATACAGTTAATAATGCATAGCTTATCATTTTGAATAATTTTAGCAAAGGAATAATTTTAGCACTATAAACTGACTTGAGATGGGTTTTCCCCAACAGATCTTCTTTATGGCTCTGCTCATAAACTCCTAAACTCATTACCTATCTTGTTGACATACCTCTCTTTCTTTTCATAATAAATATAAAGCAAAATGAAGTAAATTAAGAAGTTGCTTTCCTAAGTGAAAAATCTGTATATGTTTACAGAATGCATTCTAAAAAGCTCTTTCAATTGAAGCTTATTTAATACACCTGGTTTGACTGGAATTCATTTTAGAGATTTGGCAAAAATCTGTGCATTTCTGATCTTCTACCTATGTTCTCCTCATGACTACATTATCTCTTTCCTCTGCTTGATTCCTTTTGACTTTTTTTTTCTCAAACCTAGTTCACCAAGACTGTATCCTGAGGAATATATTTGATAGAAGTAATATTTCCTTAATTATACTGAAAAATTTATCATCTGCTGCACCTTACAGTTGTATTTCCCTTTCACAGATAGAAAACGCTGGCAGTTCTAGACATCCCATATTCAAACTCTTATCCTCTTCATTTTCAATTTTCAGCTGACAATTCTACTGACAAAAAATTTTGTACATTAATAAGAAAGTGTGTGACTTTACATCTGTACTACATATATTTAATTTGATTTATATTACTGTGATTCTCAAGGTCATCATGTTCTTTCTGTATTATTTCTAAGCACTACTTGATGATATTTCCAATACAGTGTCTTCTACAAACTTCATTACAATGTTTCTAATATCCATGCCAATATCACTAATGAAATTATTATATAACAGTGATCTCTGAGCTGATCTTTGATTTGTTGGTAGCCAATCTGATCGTTTTCTGTTTTAGTTTTTCCTATTCGCATCCTGTCTCTTGCAAGCTGTCTATTAACCTTATAATTTCTCTTCATCATGATTCATCTCTGGCCTTTTGCCCCATAAAAAAATGTAATATTTCCAGTGCTCTGCCACATGAAACTCTTGACTGAATCACCAAATCCCAGAACTGGTGGGGTTGGAAGGGATCTCTGGAGATCATCTGGTCCAACACCCCTGCCAAGGCAGGGTGACCTAGAGCAGGTGACACAGGAACACCTCCAGGTGTGTTTTGAATGTCTCCAGAGAGGGAGACTCCACAACCACCGTGGGCAGCCTCAGTGCTCTGCCACCCTCCATGTAAAGACATTCTTACTCATGTTGAGGTGGAATTTCTTGTGTTTTAGTTTATGGCCTATATTTCCTGTCCTGTTGCTGGGCACCACTGAAAAGAACCTGGCACCTTCCTCTTGGCATTCACTTTTGAGATGTTTGTATGTATTGACAAAATCTGCTTTCAATCTTCTCCAGTCTAAACAGGTCCAGGGCCCAAAATGTTTTCCACTAAGAAAGATACTCCAGACTCCTTATAAACATTATGGCCCTCCAGTGAACCCTCTCCAGTAGCTTCTTGTTTTTCTTAGACTGTGAAGACCAGAATTGATATGGCCTCCAGATATGGCCTCAATAGGTCCAATTAGCGGGAGAAGATGACCTCCCTCGACCTGTTGGCCACACTCTTTCTGATGCACCCCACAACACCATTGATGCTCCTGGCCACAAGAGCACACTGCCAGCTCAATTCTGTACTGAAATTCTGGTGGATTGTGTTTATTGCCTTCTTCTTTTTTTTTTTTTTTGTTTCCCATGTAACAATGACTTTATGGAAGAATGTTGTGATATTAATCTCTCATAATTCCCATTTTTAAACTTGAGTTACACATTTTCCCAATTTCTGTATTCCTCTGTGTATTATCATCTTCTTCAAAGTCTTCTTAAGAGTCCAGGAGTTTAGGTCGAACTAAGACCTAACATACAGACATCTAATGGCTTAGGTAATAACTTTCTTGATTGAAAGAGAAGATACCAAGTTTTCAGTGTCTCCATCTAATACCTTCCCAAGATCATGAAATTGAAAAAATAATCTAATATTAAGACTTTAATTCCAGTTTCCTATCACCTTTATGACTTAAGTGTCTTTGCTCTGCTCCTCTCAGCAATCTCAATGTTTGCAATTGACTTGCTTTTGCTATTGGTGTGATCCTTTCATTTGGCAACATCTTGTTAGTTTTGGTACTTTTTTCTCTTAGGACTTTTTATTTTTTCCAGCAGAATCAATCTTCCCTTGCCTCTGAAGAATTTTACTTCGTCTAGTAGCTTCCTCTTTTAAAACCATGGAACATAGAAATTTATAAAAAATAAATTTAAAAAGCCCATCCTTCTGCAATACAGACCCTTCATAATATCATTTGTTGTTATTAAATGTTAAAAAATAACAGTTATCTTCAGGAAACTCCAAGCATCCATGAAAACTCAAGATCTGTTATTCCACACCCTCAAAGATTTTAGTTATCATTTTATCTTTTAAGTTTCAACACTTTGGATTTCGCTTTATTTTAATTTGTTCATGTTCTGAATAAAAGTTAATTTTCAACTCTGTACTGCCCCTAAAATAAAGGTAGTTGGCTTTTGTTCCTTTGGTTTGCTCGAGAAATGTGTAAATTCTTTTCCCTGTGAATCTGGGCAATTATTGAAAACATTTCTCAATCTGAAGCTTAAATGAAAGAAGGATTAAGTTTAAAAGCCATTTATTAAGCTTATTGGGGAAATCTCTCCAGCATTTCCCAGAGTTTTCCAGACAGACTTCTTTCTCTCCCATACTATTGAGTGTTTTGTGTCTGCCCATTTCTCCTATTCTGAGCAACCACATTATTGTGGAATTCCTTTCTTTTTATTATTTGCTACTTAGATCAATCATCTTCTCCTGTACTACTGATCTTAAGCGAGCATGAAAGCTTTTATGCGATAAAGCTTATTTGGTTTTAGAATGTTGTTGGATAGCTGTGCTCACAAAATAAAAGAGCACTCACAACTATATGAATTAAGTGTTCATTTTGATGTAGTTACATAAAGTGTTCTTAATGTAGGTCAGGTGTATTATGAAATGATATATTAATATGATTTCTCTGTTACAGAAACCTGTGCTTGGAAGTCAAGAAAGCTGCTTTAAATTTTTATCAAGGTTAAAAAAAAAGTAAAGAATTAAAAGCTGTTCTGTAGCAGTCTGTGAAACATGAAGTTTTTATGCTGGTAGGACATGATTGCCAAATATTATGAATCCCTTATACGGCTCATACATTCAACCAAACAGGTGCTTGCAACCAGAATTTTAAAACAACAAATAATGATTAGGGTAAGAAGTTTTTCACATATTAACTGCAGCAATATGGTGGAAGACAGATGAAAAAGATGAAAATTTGTGGTAAAAATCTCATCTAAGTAGATATGTATGACATTTATTATGAATGAGGAAAACCACTGCAAATAGTCTTTTAGTTTCAAGCTGCTGGATGACTGAACTCTTTATCTTTCTATTTGATTGCTGGCATGCTAATACTTTTATTTGTTGTTTGCTTAAATAAGGAATGAGCTTTCTGTCAAGGTGTGTGAACATTTTGAAGAGGCAGAAGCAGTTTGAAGAAGCCAAGTGTGACTAGGAGATGACAAGCCAAACTCTTGAACTGCTCCACTAGAGCAAGAGCGGAAAGGCTGGAAACAGACAACAGCTCTATCTCCAGCTTCCTCTGCCATTCACATCTGACGTGTAAAAGATTCTCTGTGGGATATTCAGATTCCCATTGAGATGATGAGCTGGCCCTGTACATGATGTTCAGGGTTACTTAAGCAGACTTCTAAGACATGCTGAAGATAAGATTTATGAATGTTCATAGGAGAGGTTATGATAACAGCAATAGAAGCAATAAGAAGAAAAAAAAATTTTGGAAAAAATCATACCTTAGTGAAATCAACATTTTTAGTTGTCTGAAACTCAGTGATTAGAGACTAAGTAAGCTCTGGAACAAAATTAAGTCTATCTATAAATGGGCTAGAATTACTGTTTGAGTTTTTGAGAAGTTTTTTTTTTTGGTTTTTGTACTTTATAGCTATGTAGGAAATGCTTATTTTGTAAGAATATTAGGAATATCAATGTACATTTAATATACGACATCACTAGTGTTACTAGACATTTTGAACAAATGAAAGAGTGGATTCTACTCTACATAAATTGCTTTCTATGTGTTTTTATATAGTCTTCCTTTAGTGTAGTCTTTTGTGGTGAACTTCTAGAGCTTTCAAATTTTTTTTGGAGGTCTAAATATTAGGTGTATAAATAAAGGAGGAATTGGTTCACTTCTTAAGATGACAATATTAGTCAAAATATTCAGTGGTTCATTGAACATCTTATAGGCTTTCTTGAGTTTTGTTTTCAATGTGAGTGCCATAGGTTTATAGTTGCTTCCTGAAAAAAGGATTAGATCAATTTCTTTTCCTATAATTCCTGAATGAAAAACATCCCCAAAAACATAATGCTCAGCTGGCTGCGGACTTACCTTGATATCTTAATTGCCTCATGGGGTGCTGTCTGGTGTCTTCTAGGAGTTCATGAAAGTTATTAGGATACAGAAGTTCTTTATGGTGCACATAGACCATTTATTATGCTGTAGAATAACCCTTATACTGCCATTCAAAAAACCCAAGAAGTTAAAACTCCAACTGAAAACACTCAGGAACACATGTAATGAGGCTGCATAAAGTCTGTACTTTAGGAATGAAAAGGGACTGGAAAAGGTGCTGTTAAAAATTTATAATTATTCAGGAGTCTTTCTAATTGTTCTGGCTGGAGAATTTTTGGCAATTCTGTGCTAGTATTCATAAATATTATTCAAAGAAAATAAATGGGAACATTAAAATTCTTCCTATTTTTTTATTAGGAAAAAGCTTAGTGAGAAATAACCTTTTGGAGTAGCTTTCAAATTCTACTTGACCAAGGAAAGGGAAAAAAAAAAACCATTAACCTTGAGTCTAGGTATCTTCTGCTTCCTTTAAAATCTAAGATTACTATGCATTAAGAATAATGAAAAGCACACAAAATTCAAATACAAAAGAATTGTAGCATGTTAATGTGCTGAAAGCAAAGCTTAAAAGTGCTTTTATTTATAATATGTCTCAATGTAATTTATAAGCTATTAAATATTGCAATGTTTGTTTTATGTTATAACGAGTCCCTTTACTGGTTCTTTTTAAGCATTTCAACACCACAATCATTTATCTGTTTTTTCTTTCATAGCTGAAAACAAAACAAAAGAAATACCTGACATAAAGTCCTGTGCTAATTACTTTCTTCTAATTCCTTTTTTCCAGTCCAGTACTTCCATTTCAATAAAGATGACATCATTAGACCATTACTTTAATTTTAATATTCAATATCTCATCAAATGAAAAGTCAGTAGAGTTTTCATAAGGGCAATAATTCTATAGAGTACATGTGCATGAAGCTCAGACAAATTTTCAAGCATCAAGCAGAGAAAGACTACAATTGGAAATTAATGAATTACAATACATAAGGCTAAAAAGAAGGTTTTCTTTGCTGTTTTGGTTTTTTTTTCTGTATTGTGTATGCACAGTTCATGTTTATGAAAGATTTTTAAATTGATATTATCCACACATTGAAGAAAAAATGAAAATAAGGATGTTGCTGTTATTCTAGTTCTTTGGGGCTAAATACCCCAAATATATCCTTTAATAGAACTGGATTTTTTTAATAATCAGACCTTAGAAACTGTGGGTATCAGCGATGAAGTACATTGTGGAAACACGGGCTTCTTTACAAAGTCATCTTTACTTCTTCCACTGTATTTATTTTTGTATTTTAATACAAATGAGTTAGGATTTTCTATTAGTGAAATTCATAGCTGGGGAATGGATCTTCAGGGGAATACTGGATGCAAAAGACAGGGCCATCTCTGTTAATTAGAAGGAAGCAGGTAGATATTGTAACTGTAGGTCAGAAAGTATTACAAATGATGCCCTGAGAAAACCTTTTAAATGAAGGATGGGGAAAAAAATAAAACAACATAACTTTCTTCATGGTCTTTCTCATTTAGATTTGGCTGTTGGAACACTAATGGACAATACATAAATCACTACAGGAGTAGTGCCATGAGACTCCTAAAATTCCCGTGTTTAGTGAGAGGAGTTGATGACAGATCAAAACAATTTTCTATTTTGAACTGAATCTTCTGTTTCACTGCAACATGAATTCCAGTATTTGACATCTCTCCATTGGAAACAGCAGAAGTTGCTCTAATTTCAAAGCAGTTCCTTGCTGCCTCTTACTGTTCAGGTGTTGATCAAGGTTCACGAAATTCTTGTATGTTGCATATGTTCTCTGACTGTAGATGTCTTATCTGATGAGTTATTACTTCTAACACTTCCCAGTGCAATACCTATCACACTTCTCTTAATTAATTTAATCTGATGACATTTGTCAGATATAGGAAAATAAAACCACATCTAATCAGGTAAATCTGAAACACTTTATATTTTTAGTAATTTCTGTTCCCTCTCTAACGCTCATTTTGCCAACCACAACAGAATTCATCTCACCTAACCTCAGACTTGATAAATTGATTGTTTAATCTTAGCTCCATCTAGAGACAATGAAAAGAGATAGAAATGTTTCAGAGTCATTTCTTCTGCCAGTAAAGGAAGATCCTGCTAAGCTACATAGGTATGTTGTAGGCCAGCCCTGGGTGGCTGCCAAACCTACATCCAGCTGCTGTCTTAAAGAGGACTGGGGACAAAATAAGATGCAAAAAATTGGGATAAGGATAGGGAGATCCCTTACCAATTGCTGTCATGGGCAAAGTCTCAAATTTGGGAAATTATTTTAATTTTTTGTCACTTCGAATAGATTTGGATAGCAGCGAGCAAAGAACAACATTTCCATCCCATTGATTCCCGGCTCCTCTATTTCCAGTCGCACCCCAAGTGACATATAAGTAGCCATCAGTAACAGTTTCTCCCTGCCACTTCACCCTCAAGGCTTCCCCACTGTAGCATGGTGTCGGCAATGTCCGCAGGAGTATCTAACTTCTCAGGAAGGAAAAGCCACTCAGCAGCATCTAACTTCTCTGGTGTAGGATGCTCCATGTGTATGGATATCTACTCCACCATGGACTTCCTCACAGGCTGCAAGTATCTCCTTATCCTCTTCCTTCTCTGACCTTGGTGTCTGCAGGGCTGTTTTTCTGCAGGGTTGAAGGCCCCTTTCAACCCAAATAATTCTTTGACTCCATGACTCTATGGTCTCTGCAGATGAGTAAATCTGGTGCCACTAATACTGTTTCTTCAAATGGAGTGGAAAAACATATAAATTATCATCAGAAAGGGAATTAACATATATTAAATAGTTGCTTGACCTTTTTAGAGTTTCTGATACAGGCACAATGTTAAAAATCACAGAGTTGGTGACTAGTACATTCAAAGTTGTGGTATGACCTGCTGCCTGTTTAAGAAGACCTGCACTAACATGTGATTCTCTAACTAGTTTCCTCACATCCTCAAGAAGGACGTTTCCAGTATAAAGCCATCTTAAAACACAAATTCAGCTAAAATTGTTAAAATAACTTAAAAAAAAATAAAGTGTGTGTGGGAAAGAAGACACTGCTGAGGATATCCTCCACTTGCTGATTAAAACAAATCTTGAAAAAAATTCTTAGTTATTTAGAAATATTTCTTACTCTTTTTGGACTGTATTATCCTCATGAAATATCTCCAACTAATTCTCATGTCAATATCAAAACTGATAATTTATATCTTACACAATCCTTCATTAATGTTATGGAAAATGTCTTGAATAAATAAAAAATTCCTTGCTTTGTTGGTCATATATTTCATCTGCAAGACTGGTGATGCCAGATCAAGGTATAAAAGGTTCTGATATATCCCTCCTTTTTAATTCACCCCTTCCATCTTTAAAAGCAGCATAGAAATGTAAATAACAATTGTAGGACTGGATGGCTCAAGGAATTACTAATCAGGATCAGAGGTGGTTCATGCTTTCCTACAAATAGAAATCTATCCTGACTTGCTACCAAAGGTTATGACTAATATGCTTATTTGTTACACACTTGTGATCTCAGCCTATGGCACAGCCCTCACATATAAAATCATTCCACTACTACTAATATCAATAAAGTTGTCATGGACTGAACAGTATAGACACAGAATTGATGCTTTTCCCCCTCCATCTCACAGGACAGTGTGGGAACCTTATACTGCAATTTCCCACAGTGCAAATAAAGAATAATTCTTTTCTAAGGATGACAGGGAAATGTTTTCATGAGAGTGAAAATTCACCTGTGTTAAAGTGAAGAAGGGCAGTATGTTGGAGGGAGCTCTGACAGCAGAGGGTAACACAATAGCATTACAAACATGTCAGACTTGAAAGGATCTACATTAATGAGTCAATCTCAAGCAAGACACCTCCTTTGGGAAGACTCTTGGGAAGACGAGTGCAGTTAGCAGTCTAGCTGTGTCACATCTCATTTATAGATCTTGTTTTTGGGCACCTGACTTGATAAAAAAATGTCCTGATTAACTTTATTTTCTACTTTCAGCATGCATTTATTATAGCTGATTTACTTCATTCTGCTTAATGTCTGCTCTTAACTGATTTCTTGACTTTGCAACTGAGACTACCTACAATGCAGAATTTTGCTGAACACTTTCTGAAGGTTTGTGTAATGTGCATATCTCCTTTGTCTAGGTTGACAGCCGTATCCTCTGAGAATTCCAATGAGTTAGTCTTACCTCCCTTGTCTCTCCTTAGGCCATTTTAAAATAATGGCATTATGTTGGCTGCTCTCCAGCCATCTCTGATTTCACTTGATCTATTTTGAAGAGCAGAAGTACATAAAAATGTCTGCCAAAGCTTCTTCAATTTCTCTGCTTATTTACTTAACCGTTTTGGACATATGCTATTTGGTCACGGCCCAATCAATTTTAGAAGCCATTTCACCTTATAATAACCATATTCGACACATTCTGTACATATCCTAATTCCTAATCATCTATCTCCATAAATATGATTTCAGATATAGTGAAATACCTACTCTGGTTCTTTATAAGGCCTTATATAACCACTATATAGGGTATCCTCCATCCCCTTATACTCTTCCTAGGAGACGATTTGCAACATGAAAGTTTCTTTCAAGAATAAGGAAGTGTCCAGAGCTCAGGACTGGGCTAGTGCATTGGTTTTCGTTCAGAGTTTCAATTAATTTTGTGTTTCTTTCCTGCTGTAGGAAGGAAGCAGCCTGTAATTGAATTCCAGCTGATACTTATTTGCTTCTTTATGACGATTTGCCAACCAAGACACATTGTTATCCTTAACAACATGCAGTCTGAAGGTTTGCAGCACCGTCAGTGAAGCAAGAACTTTGCTTCTCCTTATAGACACGTCACGATCATCATGATTTTTTCTTGAAAGGACCTCCAGAAGTTAGGTAATCTGTCCTCCTCCCCCAGAGCAAAATTGTTTGTGTATTCTACTCTTACTCCTTCAGTTATGGAGGTCCCATAATCACCTTGAGCAATCTCTTCAATGTTTATTTAAACTTTAGGTTTTCGACCTTTACTTGATTTTTTAAAATATAATTCTTAGAAACAAGATTAAAAAATAATGTATGCTACTGCATACATTACAGCAGTTGAAAAACCTCTTAATGTTTCTGCGTGTGAGACACAGATTATGCCTAACAAAAGTTTAGAGACAGAGCCTGGGGCTGATCCTAAACACTTACAAGATCTATTTGATGTGAATTGTCCCGCTGAAATCAAGATGACAGCTGATTATAAATACTTTATGTTGTCATCTACCAATGTATTTTAGCTGCAAAATCTTTCAGTATTGAGCAGTATGCAAATTCTGAGGTACTTTTATGAATGCAACACTGATCCTAGCTGGATCATGTGCAGGAATTGAAATGAGAGCCTTTGAATTTAACAGAAAAGGCTGTTACTGCCTGAGCCACATTCGTAGTTATATCCACTTGAAAGCATTATTAGATTAGGAAATCTCTGTACATGTCTTCTCTTCCTGATCACTGGAAAAAGGCAAAATTATGTTGACATGACTGCTTCAGCCTAAGGCAAGATATTGAAAAAAACCAAATCAATAAAATTCTATGGTCCAGACATGAGTTGGTATCACTTAATGGCCTATATCAAATAATGATCCAATGTGAAATGTCAGAGTCATGGAAACTTATGCTTAGAGAAGGATTCACTTCAGTTACTTCCCTGACACCACAGGCCAAGATCGAACGCTTGTGCATGTCAGCAGGTCATCTGGCAAATGCTGACTCATTACTCTGCTCTAACTTTTGCCATTATTTTTCAAAGAACTTCTGCTTGGGCTTAATTAGGCAAAATGAAGATTTTTGGCATTTAAAAGTTAAAGAGGGGAGTACCGATTCTGGAGTCTCACTTCTCCACGTCTTCTTCACACTTGAGTGTATTGGTCATACTGTGATCATTTTAAACACCAGTTTAAGGGTAATTTTTAATAGCAGAAATGGTACCCTGGAATTCCACACTTTCTAAAGACACTAGCCTTTTAGAAAATTTGCCTCTGCCTCTTAAATTGAAGATTCTAATGGTTACTGAGCAAGCAAATCATGATGTCTCTTTGCTAAGACAGGGAGAGAAAGATATACTGAGTGATAAATTCTTCTTTTTCGTTTTTCATTGATGACAGCTTAAAAAAGTATTCCTTTTCTAATTCTTACCCTGGTTTTATGTGTTCATGTCTTCTGCTATGTTAAGTCCCCGAGAAGAGGACCACAGCTGCATGCTTTTTTGTCTTATGTTGTTCCTATTATAACTTTAACTGTTAAGGTCTGTACAACTGATCTTTGTACTGGATTGCACTGCAAATCCAAAAATTTGCAATTGCAAATTGCAGCCTCAGTTTTTGTTGTGCTTCCAAATTATATATAAACTGGAAATCAGTTGTCATACTTTAAGAATAATGCTTCCAGGACAAAAGAGCCCTATCAGAGCTCACAGGAGGGTTGGACATATTGTCATTTTTTACATTAAAATTTTAACACGTGGGTCTCAAAGACAAGGGTATCAGCCCAAATGTACTAAGAAATTTATATGATCACACACACCGTGTGACTGCACTCAAGATGATCTGTTCCGTAATCTTTCCTGGCACTGAGGTCAGGATAACAGGCCTGTAGTTCCCCAGATCCTCCTTTCAATCCTTTTTGTGGATGGACATCATATTTGCTACCTCCAGTCAACTTGAACCTCCCCGCTTAGTCAGGAGCGCTGATAAATATTTGGAAGTGGCTTGGTGAGCACTTCCACCAGATCCCTCAGTACTCTTGGGTGGATCCCATGTGACCCCATAGACTTACTTTTGTCTAAGTAGCAGCTCACTGACCTTTTGCCCACTGATGTGGGGGATTAATTTTCTTTCTCATCCCTGTTTTCCAGTTTAGGGGGCTGAGTACCTGGAGAACAACTGGTCTTACTATTACAGACTGAGGCACAGAAGGCATTAAGTCCTTCTGCATTTTCCTCATCCTTTTGTCACTCTGTCTCCCTCTGCATCCAGTAAAGGATGGAGTTTCTCCTTAACCCTCCTTTTCTTGTTTATACAGAAACTTTATAGAAGCCTTTTATATTGTCTTTTATGGCAGAGCCAGATTAAGTTCTACTTGGGCATTGGTCCTTCAAGTTATCTTTTCCCTGCATAACCTCACAACATTCTTTTGAGCTGCCTGCTCCTTCTTCCAAAGATCATAAACTCTCTTTTTTCCCCTGAGTTCCAGCCAAAGCTCTCTGTTCAGCCAGGCTGGTGTAACCCACTGAATAATTTTTTGGGACATGGCAATGGCCTACTCTTCCGCCTTCTGGATTTTCTACTTGACGAATGTCCATCCTTCCTGGACTCCCTTACCCTTCAGGACTGTTTTCCAGGGGGTCTGTTGACCAGATTCCTAAACACGCCAAAGGTTGCCCTTCAGAAGTCCAAGGTGGCAGTTCTGCTGACTCCTCTCCTTACTTCTCTGAGAACTGAAAAGTCTATCATTTCATGAATGGCATGCCCAAGATGTCCCCTGTCCATCCAAGATCACCACTTAGGACTGGGAAGTTGCTGCTTGATTTTATAGACAGTGTGTCATTATGCTTCTTTGCTCTTTGATGGGGTCATCAACAACACCTGTTTGGTCAAGTGCTTAGGACCTTCAAGGCTGGTAAGGAAGGAAGTAATTGGCCTGGCACACAGGAATCTTGAGACTGCCACCGAATAGAAGATGAATTATGTTCTATTTTATTTTTCTACTATGTTCACAGGATCTTTGGCCCTCATAGTGGGAGGACAGGAAAAGAAGAGTGACCCACTTGGTCACAGGGAATGTCTGCTTGCTTTAAAAACTAGTGTAAGTTATACAAACCACATTACCAGGGCTGTGGAGCAGGTTACCTAGGCCTCTCGGGTCCTAGGGTTGATGAAATAAATTTTCTTCAGGAAGAGGACAGACATAGCAAATTACCATCCCAAGATCTTTGCCAGGAGGAATCTTATGCTTAAGCTAATGATTTTTTCATACTCATTTGGATTACACTGAGATAATTTTTATGCTTTTTAGATAGTAGTAATTGCTTATTTGTTATTTTCTTCATTGGCTTGCAATTCAATATCCTATCTGAATTTATTATGTGTGTTCAGCTTTAAATGCATTTGATATTTGTTCTTTGTTGTCTTTCTTCTCTCTACAGGTTATATTTGATTACCAAAAACCAGACTATCAAAAGATAACACTATCTTGTCTTGGACCACTGGATGTTGTGGACTGATAATTGCTGCTCTCTTAATATGAAATAATTAGTCAGAGCCATACACAATATAAATAAAGATTTTGCCAGTAAATTTGGCAGTGGATAATAATATTTGGATGTCTTCCCTATTTACAGTACACTGAGATATAAATCAGATTTTGTAATGCTTGTAAATAATTGATAACAATCTAAATGATGACACGTGGTAAAGTGTTTTTATGGTTTTTTTTTTTCCTGAAAGAATAAATATATTAGCATCTTCATCAGAATCTGAAAATCATTTTGAAACTAACTTACTGATAATGTTTTTGTAATAGCCTGGACTAGCTGCTATTTCTTAACAAAAAACCAAAAATAGCCCAAGCATGAGAAGAGTTTAAAGGTTGTTGGGACAAGGTGGTAGAAAGACAAAATAAAGAATAGTAGAGGGCATTATTTCTGTCTTATTCACTAATCTCTAAAATGATCCAAATATCTCATGAGAGGCTCAGTATATCATTGTGGCTGAGAGCCTATGTACTTTTTTTACTACCTTCACTGAATGAGGAAATCTGACAAAATTTCTTATATAAATCACATTTATGTCATAAAACATAAAATTTGCTCCTTCAACACTTATGTTGGAAATACTGAAAGGATTATGTCTGAAGGAGGACTTCAGACTTCTGCAACTTCAGCAGTTATTTAACAGTGTTGTGTGCTTTATCCTGTCTCTGGCTCCTGCTAAGATGTGCATTTGATTTGTTCCTATTAGGCTCATGAACAGTATAGGAAAAATGTCAAATTTACAACAATAAGATTAATTTAGTTGGGTACACAATCATTCATCTTAATTATGTCTGACACCTTCACCATTATAAAATCAGTTTCCCAGAAGAAGAGGAACTCACATTCTGTCTCCTTTAGGAATCCTTCATTGAAGGAGACTAGTTATTTCAGATGTCTGAGGAAGCTAATAGTATAGTCAAAGCATTGGGGGGAAAAAAAAAGGAATATTCCTCAAGAGCAGGGGAATACTGTGCTGTCATGCCTGCTACCCATAACTCCTAACCAAACTGCTTTTTTGGAGGGTAGTAGAATATAGTGTGTAAGATTTTGAAGAAGGAGATATACAAAATTTAAAAAAAGGCAATGCATTTACACCTTTTGCCTTCATCGAAATAAATGATAGCTTGTCAATGAACTCAGTGAAAAATTATGTTAGATAATTTTTTTTATTTTCTGAGGTATATCTTATTTATATTATGCAAGGAAAAAAAGATAATGAAACCACTAAAAACACCACTGTAAGCATCTTGATTGCCTGCATAGAATAATAGTTGTAACCAAATTAAGACACATTACCATGAGCAAAATAAGAAATTAAACCACTTTTTACCTAGATAAACAAATACTGAAATAAAACCATTATTATTAAAACCGTATTTAATGTAGAATTGTCACAGTGTAGCACTTATACAATGAATACTTCACTATTCTCAAAAGGATAAGTAAAACTGCTAAGTCAGATGCCATATTAGATGAGGCACTGAATATGACCTCTGTCTTTCAAACGGTCTTTTCCCCTCAAAGATAATAATACAGGAGGATGGAAGACATTAATTTTAAATTTTGAGAATTTGTGGAGGATAGAAGATCTAATACAAATTCGAATGTTAATAAATTATGTTATCCAGCTACATACATAGTATTTCTGAACATTAGGCTACAAAGTCTCTGTAAATATATTACCTCCCTCAAAACATTTTCAACAAAAAACAACATCCAGAAAACTACTAGAATTACGAAATAAAAACATTACCTGTATTGTACTGTTCCCATCTCAGAAGTCATCATTATTAAATCTTTTTCTTACAGAGACAATCTCAAACTACAAGAAAAATATCTACTGCTTTTATCTTTCTCTGCTTAATATTTCTGCAGAATGAAATTTCCTTTGAATAATTTATTTAGGAAGACAAGTGTAAATGATCTGCAAATCATTTTGGTTATTGAAAGATGAAGTGGCTCCGAAATGACAGAAAGTTGAAGCTGAAAATGCCTCAGTATGCCATCAGTAGATTAACTGTTTTTCATTCTGTCCTTTACCTCCATGCTTTTTGAGGCAAAGACCTTCCATTGACATGTAAACAAAGTAAAGTTTCTTGGCTTGTTTGGGGAAAAACCTTTATAGCAGTGTTGAGAATGATGATGATGATGATGGTGATGATACAGCTAAGACAGAGGCTCTGAAAAAATTCAGTGCCCTAATAGAGACAACTGTAATCAGAGGATTGGGCTACATTTCAGTAACAATGCTGGCAGAGTAGTTGCCAGCGAGCTCGTAACTGCTTCATTACCCATGCTTGACCCCTTGTGATGAATATGCTGAGCCATGACAGATTCAGATGGCAAGGGAACAAGCAAATTAATTACTTTCCCAAATTAAATTTTTCATGAGAATTGTAATGAAAAATAAAAAATGCCACTAGGGGTTGAAAATGCCCAAACTAAGTGCCAAATTCTGATCTACGGTCAATTGAATTGCTCCAGTTTCATAAGGAACTGAAATGTCAGTTTTTCCTCGGGCATAGAGAAATATATTTGACTTTTTCACATATGATCATTCTAGTCAACAGCTCTATTGTGATATGCAAGATATTATTTCTAAGGATAGGCTTATTTAATGGGTATTTACCTGGGGATTTTTTGTGAAGTCAAAATAGAGCTTCATTCAAGAAGCGCCAAAACATTTAGTTACCTTTGAATTAATTTTACATTTTCTTTTTTAAATGGCCTAATTAACAAAACAGATCTATTTTAAATACTCCCCAAATTAAATGAGATTTGTCCTGATTATTAAGAAGTTTACATGTCACTGAAATCATCTTTTAATATTTTTCTTTCCATAAGTGATTAACATGGTGTACTTACATCAGTTCTCCTATCAAACTGAAAATGTTTATTATTGCATCTGTTTCCAGTGGTTGCTTGGTACTTTGGCTAACAAGAAAACTAACAGGAAGTAATCTTATCCTTAGGTTAATCAAGAAACTTAGTAATGTTATCCTTAGGTTAATAAAGAAAAACAAGAACAAAAGCAAAACAAAACCAGCAACAACAACAAAAAACACAAAAAAACTAAACCAAAAAACAAAACAAAACCATCAAACAAAACTACCAAAGCTCAAAACTCACAACCCAAAGTAGAATATAAAAAATAATCAGAAAATTTGTGGCAAGAATTTTCCTTGATGGAAATGGTAACTTTAAGGAGATATGGACAGGCAAGATTGAGTTTTTAAGATAAATCACTGAACTACAGTAATCTGAAGGTGAAATTTGCAGTGATTTTATCTAAACTGTTGAAATCTAGAACACTATCAAGCTAAATCTAAGTGTTCTCCAGTCATATTCTGATGGTCTCTAATCATGTTCTGACCCTACATTTGGAATTCATGAACTCCAGGTCATCTTCTTTTATATCGGCAAACCTCAGCTCCTATGAAAGGAGAAGTCTGATGGAAAGGCTGTTCTGGTACATCTAGCTTACTCCCAAAATAAATAACCAGGCAAGTAATAGTCAGAGGCAAACAGCAGTGCAGACAATAAGGTTAATTTTCTTCACTGGCATCACACGGATTCTGGAAAACTACTTTAGATGACTTCTGTGACACTAAAGCTAAAGTGGGATGTATTCTATATAGGTGCTTGATTTGTACCTAGCTCAAGATACAGGAACTAAAAGTACTCTTCACTAATTTAAGATTCAGTTTCCCATCTCTATATTAGCTTTCATCTTTATACTACCACCTATTAGAGACAAAATGCATCTAATTGCATGTTAACATAGTACATGGAAGAGTCATGTCTCAATCTTGATAAGTACCATGGTGCACAACAGTTCTAGGACTGGTTAACCAAATGTAAGTGAATATTAAAAAAGTTTAGATTTTGAATTACGACCTAGCCTATCAAAAATTTCGTCTTCTATTAGCAAGAAATTCAACAACACATCAGACAGCTGAATTCGTGCTCTGTCATTTTGTAAAAAATTGAACCTGCCAAGATTTAATTACATGTATAACTTAAAATCTCCTGGAGACACTGTGTTTCTTTCTAACGAACCAGAGGACACTTAACATATGCTAGCCTATGTGTCTTTTTGGTGTCTTTTTTGTCCTTCTGTCTTGTAGAGTACAGATTAAGTTGACTTTACTCTTTAAAAGACTAGAGCAAAACTGATCCAGAGTGATGGTCTGTGATTTACTTTGACATCAGAGAGGAAAATGTGCATTTTTAAATGCACTAGTGATGATTCATTTGCCCTTAGATTAATAAGACCCTGCATATTGCAAGCTATTAGACATTTGAAACCAATAGGATATCTGTGAAACAATTCTTCACTAGAAAATAAAATCTTAAATATAACTTGGAGTCTCTCTAGTCATTCAAATTATGTTTCTGCACTGAGGCTCCTGAAGGTTCCATTAAGGTTCTGCTTCACCTAATAATCTCATAATATGTATTAAACTTTGTTTAATTGTATCTCTTTTGCAGTTTGCTTGCTCCAGTAAGAATATTTCTTTCTTATAAGTAGGAAATGTACCATACAACTATGAGCAGAGAAAAGGTTTGATTAGACATGCAATAACATACAATTCTGTAAAACTAATACATACTAGGCAATTTGGTAGATGAAGAACAGAGGTAGTTTTTTGTGCACAAATATAAAATACTGGAAGCATGGCTTTTGGAAAATCATTTCTTCCCTTACAGACCTTGTCAAACAGTCAACCAGTCTGTGAATAGGGGGTCAATCCCATTGACATGTATTGTAAGATTACCAAAAGTCTTTTGACAGGAAAATAACTCAGGAAAAATTTAGATGAGAATAGAAGTTCTTGCATGATTAAGAGATGGAAAATAGAATGTAAAGATAAATGATCAATTTTCATAGTGGTCAGAGTTCACTGGGGAGATCCCCAATAAACTGGGCAAAATATGCAGATGCGACCTTTGACGACAGTGAAATGACAAATTTTCTCATGTTATTGTGTTATTCATTCTAGCAAGTACAAAGACGGCCTGTGAGTAATCATGGAAAGCTCTTAAAATACTGGTGGGTGATAAATTCATTAAACCAAAATACATAAATAAATAAACATATCACATTGCATAAAACATCATGTGTTCTGAGCTGATCATTGTGACTCAATGTGAAATCTGGGAGTTAAGGTAAATTGTTCCACATGAACATTTGCTCAGTATTTAGTAGCAGGCAAGTATTTAGTAGACAGCAAGCAAACAATCATATTGTTGAGAATTACTTGAAAGTAATTAACTTAAAAGACAATTTTACTTGAAAGTAAATTAACTTGAAAGACAACTACTGTACTAGACTGTAAAGAATTAGGTCACAATATGAATGTACATGCTGGATTCTTAAATTTCAAAAAAAGTGTACTAAAATTAAAAGCTTCAGAAAAAGAGAAATAAAGGCAGTGCATGAAATCAGTCTGTGAAGGAATGACTAAGCCACAGCTAAATGAACTTTGACTCTTCATTATGAGTAAAATGTGTGCAAAGGAGAACCTGTCAGAAGTTTATAGGGCCAAGAGATACATGAAAATTATGGGCAAGAGGGCAAGGAGGGTAGGGATTTATTTTCCATTTTTTTTCCAACACAAGACTGAAGGCACATTAGAACAAGCCAGGAGGAGACTGGCTCAAAACAGAAGGACATGATGCCTCAAGCAATGGGTTGTCAAGCTGTCTTCACTCTGGGAAACTGTACCTGCTAAAAGTTTTAACAAGTTTGACAGAGAATGATTATTAATGGAAGAAAAATCGCAGAACCTCTAAGTTTGGGAAGAATTCCCAGGTATTATCTAGTTTAACATCCTTGCTCAGTCATGGCTGGCTACCATAGGTTGCTCAGGACTATGTCTCCACTGATGAAACCTCCACAACTTGTTTGGGGAATCTTATCCTGTGTTTGATCCCCCTCACAGTATTGTCTTTTTCTTATGCTTAAACGTTGTTGCCTGTGTTTCAATATGTGACCACTGTGTGTTGTTCTGTCACGGAACAACTTTGGATGCAGTCTGGATCCATTTTTTTTACCTCCTCCCACCAAATATTTACACACATTGATAAGAAGATGTACAAATGATATCCATCTTAGAACAACAGAGTACATGAAGGAACAGCTCACTGGGGCAATATAACTCCTGATACTGATGCACAGTGGTCCCTTAGTGCTAACAGGATGACAAAAGTTCACTTAGCACTCTGCCCAAGAATTTCTGTAAAGGCTGCAGAACAAGCTTGATTTATTTACCCAACCATCAGTGTTAATAGGCACTTGGAATGTTATAGGATATTAGAGATATCAGGAAAGCTAACAAACATGATTTGGAATTGATGTTCCCTTGTAAAGCAGAACCTGAAGGCCAGCCACAGGGTCTTAGGTATCTCAAACGTGATTAGACAACTCTGTGTAGGCTGCCAAGTCATCACAGATGAGTTCATCCCCAATTTATGTGTTTTCTGGCATCAATCCTTGTCTTTAATAATACTTCTTTTATATTACCTATGTTACATATTGTAAAATAAAATATATAGCAAGTGTTAAAAACCATCCTGTTTATTATCTTGACCATTGCAGCAACAGACTCATTGGTAACAGGAAACTGCATAATTGAAAGACCTAAATTGTATGGAGTAATACTTGCTTCTTTCTGGATAAAAATGTCCAGAAAAATAATTTGTTATATGTGTTAATATTTGTTATTATGTGTTAATAATAGTAATTTGTGACTGGCACAGAAGTTTCAACCTGTACCTGTATGAGTGTTAATTCCAAAGAAACAATTCAATAGTTCAGTACTTCTGTCTCCAATGCAGACTTCAACAGTTATCAGTCAGATTCATAGAATGACAAACTGTGTCCAACTCATGGAATGACAAATGGTGCTTGCTGTGATGCTGACAGATTAGATTGCAATTTTGATTTTTTTTATAAGAGTGACTTCTATTTCATCAAGGTAAGGACTGCTAGATTTGTTGTGTCATTACGAGTATTTTCTTTCTTTTTATTTTATCTTCAAGTACATGTTTTCAATCCAGACATAAAAAATACCAACGTTCTGGATATTTTTGTTTCATGCTTTTCAAATATAACACATTAATGTAACACGATTTGTTAAGATCTCCAGATAATCCTAACAACAGCAAGAATAGTGCAAATAAAATACTAGTAATATATTAAGATCATGTTTATTTAATTTCCTCTTCTTCTGCATTATGTCAATACCTCTCTGCACTTAACCTTTCATTTTTAGCAACTACAAAATAGTTTTATAAAGTGCTAGAGGGCCACACTGTTGAACAAAAACACCTTAGTTTGTAGACCAATGAAAAATTCCATTCTGCTTTGTGAAGAGCAATCTGGATCTCCTTGAATTCAATGCCAACTCCTGACCTTGTCTATATGCATAAGTTGCATTTACTTGCTTTGAGTCAGTTCATAAAATAGCTCAGACTAACCACAGATGATTTCAGTTACGTTTGTTATTCTTGCTGTAATTCAGTGAGAATATGTAAGAACAAAACAAGGAAAACAAACAACCAATCCCCCTCCATATGCTCAAGTTTAGAAATCTGGGTTTTGTTTGGAAACGTACATACACATTCTGACACTATTATACCACTGTGGAACCTCAGTATAATTGATGAAGCAAGACTGGCATGTAATTGAAGGCTATAAACATGACAGTGGGAAAGAGGAAAGATTGTTTAGGTATAAGCTGGATAATCTTAACCAAAGGAAAGCATAGACTGATTACAAGGAAACATCCCAGAATACAGGGCACCCTTTCAGACTGCAAGGTAGCCTATGTGGACAGGTGGCACACATTCTACATTTCAGCTTTTGAAAGCTAACTTGAGCAAAGCATTTTTAGCACACAATTTAAAGAAACCAGTGACATCAAAAAGACTGAAAAGACAAATAGAGGTCAGAAAACTAGTACTTGGTTAATTCCAATCCTGACATATTCCAAATGAAAACTATCCATAATGAGAGAGTACACTAAAAAAGGAGACATGGGAGAGGAACCTCAGCTATTATGCAAGAATTGCTATACCAGTGCAAAACCATGTCCAGTGGAAAAAAATCAGAAAGTCTTGGTTTCAGTCGTTCCACCACTATTCCATAAATTAGCACATTCCATAATTGGCACTGAAACCAATGTGAAAAAAAGAAAGGAAAAATACCCCACCCAAATATAAATAAACACAAATGCTCATTGGTTTTGCATGTCTTGTGTCCTTCCTGTGAAGTCTGAACAGCAAAACACTCCTGAACTTCTTTTCTGTTGATTTCAGTGATTGAATTTTTGAGTTTAAAGTTAGCTGCCCATCATTATTTAAATACATTTATCATTACATTTTCACTCATATTAGAACAATGCTGCTGACTGGATATATTGATATTATTTAGTACAAGTCTCCTGGGATACCATAAGTAGGAGTGGGAGTGCAAATTCTATATTTAGAGTGCATTTTCTGCATGGGTCCCTTCTTTGTGTCACTATACTTATAAATTACCATTAATGAAGTATTCCTGCTTTTGGGGAGGTCAAAATATAAGAACTTCATGACTTTTTAAGTAACATAGTGTTACTTAAAAAGTATTAGATTTTTTAGATTATATGATAACTTTCTTCTTTTTTTACACCTGAATAAAAGAAAATAAAACTAAATTTTTATTTTAAGCATTAAAAATGCTTTCTTCGAATTAAGCTTTTTCTGCCAATTACAAACCAGATCCAAGCCAAAATGACAAGAAATAGGCAAATTATACCATTCAACATTTTAGTAAGAAAATCATCAGTTATTTCACAAACAAGAAATGGTGAATATGACGTTAATTTGGAGATTATCACTCTATCTTACCATCACACAGTCCCATCTCTTGTTTCCAATTACTCATTAGACAAAAAATGTTCCTTAATTAACTCAATCTTTTGTAAGGATTATGTAATCCAGTTCTGGATTATGAAATCTGTGGTCAAAAACAGCTAATATCAATCAATTTATAACTTTATTTAGGTTATAAATTATATAACCATTATATATTATAACCATCACTATTGTCTTTGTGTATATGGTCTAATTTACGGTACGGAAGAAATTATAATATTTTTTTCTAATTAAATAAATCTTAAGGAAGATAAATTTAAAAGACATTTAAATGTTTAAATTAAAAAAAAAGGTAGAAATATAAATATCACTATAGAGCCAAATTTGATAAAATATGAAGATTGTTTTATGCAGGTTCAACATTAATTTAAATGTTTAATTTCATTCATTATCTACTTTCAAAGCAAAGATAAGTGCATCTTAAAATAGACAGGAGAAAAAGTATTCTTATCTAGTGATCAGTGACATGCACTTACTGGCCACTATGCCAACATTAGCTTGCTATCATTGTTGGAACTGATTTTATAACACCGAAAATGCAAGAGCATAGAATGAGGCCTTGCATATGGAGAGTTTGTTAAAACAACTATTTCTTTCTGTTAAGTGGATCTCAAGCATTAAGAAAAAATAACTTCAGTTATGCAGTCACAGAATCCCAGAACTTTTAGGGTTGGAAGCGACCATCCAGTCCAACACCGTTGCCAAGGCAGGGTCACCTGGCTCAGGTGACACAGGAGCATCTCCAGGAGGGTTTTGAGGTCTCCAGAGAGGGAGACTCCACAGCCACCCTGGACAGCCTGTTCAGTGCTCTGCCACCCTCCATGTAAAGACGTTCTTCCTCATGTTGAGGTGAAACTTGTGTTTTAGTTTATGGCCACTGGACACCACTGAAAAGTGTCTGGCACCAACTTCTTGGCACCTGACTTTGAGATATTTATACACAATCATGAGATCCCCTCTTAATCTTTTCTTTCTAGACTGAACAAAGTCACAGTAGTGACAAGTTAGATTTGAAAGAATAATTTCCTATCTGGACTGTGAGACAAGTTTTAACTTAGTGGTATTTTTGCTGTAAAAATAAACCTTTGAAAAGAGGGCTTTTGTGAAGAGTGTTGACCTTACTTTTATCTAAATCTCAGGAGAAGGAACAAGATACACAAGGATGTATACTAAATTTGTATTCAACCCAGCTAAGATTAGGGATTTGTTTAAATGTCTAAGTGGAGCAATTAAACTTAGGAGAATTGAATTTGGGTCCCGTATTTTTTAATTATGATGGTATATAACTTGCACAATAACATTATTCAGCTAGTGAAAGAAGAAGCAATTTTTTCTTTATTTCAAGCAACAAACTTTCCTGTATTAATTCTATGGTAAGAATTGTGAGGCTGTTTCATAGATAGCAGTCTTTTTCTTTTTGTGGAGTTAAATAGATTGGCCAATTTTCTCCTTCCAATTCCATTTGTAATGAATGAGTCACTTTACAGTAACAAAGTGAGGCCTTTCACTGCTAAAGCTTTACCTATTTTTACCCTTCCAAAGTTTGAAAACACAGTTTTTGTGATTAAAGTATTTTTCATTCTGTGATTTGGCAGTTGACAGGCTATACCTACCTCTCCCTGTAAAGCAGGGTATTGTTGATTCATAAAATAGATAATGGAACGGAAAAAAAATATTTTCACCATTGAAATAACCTTATTATTTCTTTCTACCTATCTAAGTGATTTTCAATTCCTAAGGCCATTACATTTTCTCTGGATTAGCTTTTAAGGATAGTCTTTGTCTCTTTTTGTACCTTGTTGAAGTTTGGGCTACATTTTGTATCTAACTGTACTGTAACTAACAGCTCTTCCTGATGTAGTGATATAAAATCCTATCAAATAAATAAATAAATTATTATTTAAAGTTTTCCTCTATGTAGATGTCTTTTGCAACTAGAAATATAACTAGAAACTTTCCACCAATGAACATACAAGTCCTAATATTCAAGGACATTATTTTGGCTTATAAATAAAAGGGCTTTGAGAAACCAATGAGAAACAGAAGAATTTAGCCTTTTGTGGGCTTGCTTTAATAGATGTGAAAGGAAGGTCCAGCAGAGTATGCTCCATCATTCAGGGGTTTTAACAGAACTCCAATCAGTTTTAAGCTTTGCTTAGTCAATAAAAAAGTATTGATTAAAAGAAGGATTTTATATTTTGCGGAGCAATGCAGTTATTGGATAATAACAGGTTCCTGCTGTAAGATGTTGATGAGGATATCACTTTATCTTTAAGCTGAATTTCCTTAACATGGCTGCTTTAAACTCAGCGTAATTTTAAATCTTCTATATAATTGCAACAATAGACTGTTGGGTATAAATACATATCCAAACACAATCATAGTAGATGTAAAATGTTTTACCTTCAATGACCCATGGACAAATACCAATGAGCTCAATGAGCTGTAAGTCAATATTGGCTTTATATTCATTAGATGATAGCCTTTTACAGACATTGTGTTGAGCACTAAACTGTGATACTTTCTGAGTAACATTAATGGCTTACTCTTAAAGATTATATGACATAGCTCCCATTTCAAATCGAGCCTAGATGTGCTTTGGTACATCATAGACACAAAGTAATTTTTGTGTAACCAAAACACAGTAAAATGTATACAGCCTTAAGATATTATTGCATCATTTTAATGTTGATTGCTCAGTATTTCACTCATCCAGAAGGAACTTTATTTCATGTCTTCCTCTTGATCAGGAAGAAATAAAAAAAATATGTGGATGGTGTAATGTCACTAGGTTTTGGTGGAACAAAAACTTCTATACAAATATCAAGACTGGACAGAGATACTTCTTTTTTAACAAACATATCTAATTTAGTGCAAGACTCAGTGTTACATATGTTATTTGGAAATAACAGTGCGTTGTCCTGGGTCTTTAACAGTTAAGGAAATATAGCAGAAGAGCACAAAGCAGTACTCTGCAGTATGCTGCACAAGCAAACTATCTACATTAACTTAAAATAGGGTTTAACAGGCTTAGGAGAGAAACTCTATTTAAAAAAAAAAAAAAAAAAAAAAAGTAGTATTCTTAGCTTTAGAAATAAGTAATCCAGTACAGCACTATCGATGACTGCTTTGTGCTCTTCTATTGTATTTCCTTTACCAGGGGGCAAAAAGAAATTGTGTTTTTCAAGCAGGACTTTCCCCTTCTAAACTCATGCTAGCTGTGACCAGTGGCTAGTTTTTATAACCCCAAATCACAGCTTAAGTCAGTATTCCTTTGATGATTCTTCCATGTTGGATATTTTAATTTCTAAACCAAAGAATGGTTCTTTGTCTTTTTTCCTCTTATTCAGGTCGGTGTACTTTGTACCCAATGGCGATCTCGTTTCACTGCCTCAGAGTCAGAGGTAACAAGCTCTACTACCCAATCTAGAAACTTTAGAGGAATTTTTATTTCTTTATCAATTGATCCTATATTTGAACACAGATACATGATGAAGAAATGTTAATAGACTGAAGAAATACCTACAGCTCATTTCTTGTAATGATGTGATTATTTCAGTAGGGATGTGCACATTAAACAGCAAGAGGACAACCTTATTCATATATTTTTGTCTTGACCCTCCAGCCTATGAGTTGGGATGCTTCTCTGCTTTTTTAGACCAAAAAACAGAAAACAAAGTTGAAAAGAGTTGAAATTTTATGTGTTATTTTATTGATGGTAAAATAATATGTAAATGATGCTAAAGCAAGTAATTGGTGCACATATAAAGAGTAGTGTAAATTTGATATTAAAGAACTGTTTAACTAAGTAGATGGAGAAAATTGTATCTTCTTTAAGTATTTGTGAAAGAATTAACATAAAAGAGGACAAAGTCGCAGTAGAAGTATTAACTGAAAGTAATTCAATTACAAATTCAAAGTGGCTATCATATTACAGCATTTTTTCAAATTTTTTCAGTACTTTGCCAATTGCTGTGTTGTCTGTTCGTTTTCCTTGTACTGTGTATTCCTTACAGAATCAGACTGTCTTTCTAGAATTCCTTGCACAGTCTTCATTCCTATTGATAGATAAGATCTGAATCTGTTCAGGGACCGGATGTAGCAGGGAATCTCACTCCCCACAAGAGCTTATCTGTCGTTACTTAACCTGTCAGATAACTCAAGCAGGACAAGCTGTCTTGTAGTGAGTTGTTTTGGCACCATGGGGTTAATGCTGGTCTGGCATCTCTCAGCTGCCAGTGAACATCTTACTGTTGGAGTGAGATCTGGGAAGATAAGTCAGATTTCTGACTGACAGACACCTCACTTTACCACCACAAAAACCACTCCCAACTTTCACAAAGCAGAAACCTGCACATTTTCTGGAACTGTGTGGAGTTTCTCCCAAGAGCAGAGATGCTCCCCAGGGGTTAAGTGAGGGAGTCTGTGCACATTATCATCATTTCAGGGGTAAGTTACATTCGACTCCTAATCAATACTCTTTCTTTTGCTAGCTTTAATGTCTGTTCCTTGATACAGTGCACTGTTTTATGTTATGCCGGAATCTGCTGGTAGCTCTTTAGTTTTATACTGTGCAGTAAGTAATTCTGATTAAGATATTTCATCTGTTGTCTCTTGTCTGTTTAATAAATAATTCATTTTTATAAATAGACCTTATCTGTCATTATTAGAACTTGCAGACCAGAGGGATTCCTTAAATTTAAACTATTGCCAAAATTTGAGGCTAAGGCAGGACTTGTCTGAAACTTCCACTTTTCCTACGGCACTGAAACCACCTCACACAGGCTGGATTCTTTTAAACTCTGTTTAATTTGCTTAGGAGCAGATCTTGCTTTAAGAGAGAATATAGATGAGGTTTAGTACCATGCAGTAGCAATTCAGTGCATTATATACCTCACTGTTTAAAATAATTTTGTTGATATATCCTTAGAAATAAGAAAAAATATGAAATATTTGATTTTTTGAACTATCACATAGGGGTTTTTCAGGTTAATGTTAACTCTGGGACTTCTCATCTGCGCTGTGGCTCAATTATCTTTTCTCTCTATCTTCTTTCTTATTCATATCTTCCTGCTTAAAGTATTTCCCTTGTTTAAAATGAGATTTTAAAAAGAATCTCAGTGTTGTATTGTTATTTTTGATTCTGATCATCTGTCTCTGCTGTTACACATTTTTACACATTTTAAAAAGAAGGAGTTACATTAATGAAGGGTAAGTAAGCACTTAGTTTTCATCTTATAGTTAAGCAACCCAAAGACTTGGGACAAGTCTGCATCTTAATCATCTAAGAGATCAGTTTTTAAGCTTGTTTTTTCTGCAGTTTCAGCCTTGGGTGACTTGCACCCTTCCAAAGGAATCTGAGCATGGTTTAGGAGTATTAACAGTATGGGTGCAGGTTTTTTCTAGGCTTGTGAGTCAGAATACAGTCTTGGCACTGTTTTTGAGTGTATGTTTTTATCACATCTCCCTTCCTCCTCACATATCCAATCTACAGGGTATATTTCAAAGGTGTTTCCCAAAAACATAGCCATATTTTTCCAGGGACATCTAAGTTTCTCTCAAGGTATGTACATTTCCTTCTTCTATTTTACCTCCGAAGCCATATAAAAGCTTATTTAATCACACACAATACAGAGATACATGAATGTGATTCTTTCTCTATCTCGGGTCAAGTCTTTCACTAACTTACTATGAGAATATTTGACTGAGGTCACATTCCATTTCCTAAGCACATAAATTAACATGTCGGAGGAGTTCCACCTCAAATCCCACTAGCTGGTTATTAGCTCTCCCCAGAAGGAGAATGAATGTCTTCTGGTTTTACTGGTATTATCAAGCATGCAATGGAGTAAGTACTGAAATACAGAATATCTCTCTCTACTGTTAGTTTTAAAATGTTCTGTGGAGTCATTCTCTTCTTTTTACACAATAAATGGTTAAATTTTTTGTTTGTTTCTATTTTCTTGAAACCAGAGATTCAATTTTCAAATGCCATAGACTGGATCTGCTTTCTTTTTCAGAAAAAATACCTGCCCAGAATGAGAGAATCAGGAACCTTATTTTTTAATTAGAATTCTATGAAACACAATGCATTTTCCATGTAGAGCTGTTGCCAGGTGATAAGCTCTAGCATCACCTAGAGTTTACGGAAGTTGCAACTTTGTTTTCTTTAAAAGTCAAGAAGAAGCAATGTCCTTATTTTTCTATATTTTCTATATATTTTTAGAGTGGAGTAACTTGGTGTAATCTTAGCACACCAAAGATTTGAAGCCAATATATAGAGTACAATGATAAAATTCATACCTCAGTGTAAGAATCTGATACTGAAAAACTGTTCTATTTTTACCGATAAGAATTTTATTTTTCCTCTCATCAGAAAAGCAACTCTGACACTACTCTCTTGCTTTCTTTTTCTTTTTCTGCTGTTCACATAATAATTTGGTACTTATTTTGTTAAAATTTATTTAATTATATTAGACAACAGATGAGAAGGTGGAAGACATGATACTATCCTCTACAGCCTGAGAATTTCTTTGAGGATACAGGAAACTACCAGAATATCTTCCAAAAGGGGATCAGTCATGTTGCAAAGTCCTATGCAAAAGGGACAGAAAGGAACAGATTATTCACTGAAAGAACACATGTATTTAGAGACAGGTTCATGTACCTCTCATACAGGTACCTTATAGGTCCTGCCCTTATTTCTTCTTTCCAACCACGCTTCAATTCTGTAATGCTGTCTATACTTTTTTTACGAATGAGAGGGGAAAAGGGACTTTCCAGGCTGCAGCATTCTGTCCATTTTCTTGTATATCTTAAAATAATCCAAGATCTTCAGGTCTTCCTGGTCTATCTGGAACTCTTTCAAACACTCTCTCCCTGACTCTCTTCCGTTTTTTGATGGTAATAATGGTTATGCCATGGTGACCCCATCTCAACCAACCAGATGTTGCACTGTCTCCAAACCAATCATTTCTCTATCACAAAATATATACTGTATAGCAGATGTAACGGTAGAATAGAAACAGAGAGAGGAGAAACTATAAAACACAATGTTGTCTTGCTTTTAGGCTAAGTCTGCTCATCATCTGGTGGAGAGAGCTAGGATTTATAGTGATACTAAATATACATTTAACAACTACCCCGTTAGAGGAGGACTGTAACAGATTTGAATGGCTTCACAACAGTGCACCTGCCAGTGTCTGTAGTGTTTGCACTCACAGTAAGGCCTAATGGCCATTTGTTATCTTTGGAAGGATGGACTGTTCTTTTCTATAGGACAATGAAGTTGAAACCAGTCTTCTTTTGCAAGGACAATGAACCATGAAATTGGGCAGAGACAGCAGTGAATCAGTGTAGCTCATATAGAAACAGAGAGCTCAGTATTGGACTGCAAAAGTGTTTGTGATGTTTTTCTTCATCCTTTCTATTGCCTGTTCTGCCTGTGGGTATTGTTGTCTTTCAGATGTTTTACGTGTATTATATAAAAAACTTAATGACTTTTAAGTCTGAAATCTTTACTGATATCTGCATTTAAATGTTCTGAAGAAATCAATATATAAAGAGACATCATGTTATTGTTCCCATGAGATCTTGGACCCAATTCCTATTTGGATAGTCGTTTTGCCTTTCATATTTTGCCCTCTCTTGTCTTATATATGCATTTCTGTCCTTACCTTTTCTCTATATCATCTTCTTGAGAAATATAGCTCCCATTTCAAACAATTCCACTGTTTCTGTTTTCTGCAGGAAAATATAAGGATAAGTGTTTTTCAGAATCTGGAAACGGAGAAGCCAGATGGCCATTTGAGCAGAGAGAGCATCTGATGGCTCTCTGCCTATCTGGTAGCTGTAGATGGTGACTCTAGTGTGCTGTACTGGATACTCAGTGGAGCAGAGACAAGAACAGAGCTTTGAGACCAGAACGAGGTACCAGATGAGAAGCTGACAAAACCAATAACAACAGGCATTTGTCCAATATGTCCTATTTCCTCAAGTGAAAATAAAAATTCAGAAAAGGCTGACCATTTGTTGAGACTGTCAACCGGTATGCATTTTGCTTCTGTCTTATTACTAGTTTTACTACCCAGGTTGATCAGCAGACTTCTCACATGTGTTTGCTTTTGCTCGGTTTTGGTGTTGTTTGGGTTGATTTAGTTTTCAAATGAAATAAAATAAAAAGAAATTACATTCCTAGCATTAATCACATTTTTCAGAATTTATAGGTTGACAGAAAACCATCAGAGATGAAGGCAGGGTATCTATTTTCAAAAACAAAAGTAGGCTTTCCCATTAAAAATAATAATTTATACTTAGAAGTAGTATCTAGTAAAATTCAGTACGTGACTTTACTTCTATGAGAAAATTTCTGTTCTTCACTGTGTAATTGAGATGTAAGGTGAATGTAGTAGCTATTTTCCATCTCGACTTTTTTTTTGTGATATGTCTAATTTTGTACAAGTTTAAAAGCGTTGACTTTTTGGCTTCTTCAAATTTTGTTGTTTGTGTTTAGGTCTGCTTTTTTTGTGCATTATCTTTGTTTGAGTCTTTTTGCTTAACTCTCCTCATTACTTAAGGCATTACTGAGATTCCTGGAACCCAAGGAGATAAAATTAGGAAGACTCAGTGTTTTCCACTTAAATATATCACTAAAATTATCACTTTTATCCAATTATAAAATCTTTGTGTAATTCTTGGAGCGTGAATAAACAGTTGCACATAACTGAGGAGACAATCTTTCTGGACATGTTATCACTCCTGACAGTGGGAGAAATTGAGGATTTTCTTCTTGAACCAGAAGAACAAAATACTTCAAGTAATTTACCGGGAGTTTCTTCATTAAGTATTTCTTCTGGGAGAACTTGGGGAAAACAAGAGATAAATTTTCAAAGAAATTAAACAAGGGAAAATCAGACCATAGGTTCAGAGCACAGTACTGAATTAAGCTAAATTAGATTTAAGTTGGTGTCTGACATAAATATAGTTCTACATTTATCATTAGTGGAGACACCATCTGTTTTAAAAGAAGATGGTGTATTTAACACTGCTACATATATATTTGGGAGGTGAAAAATACCAGTGTGGAGAAAGGTTCCATCTTACTGTTATCTGTCAGAATTTCTGCATGTGGTATTTACGGAAACCTTCAATATTGGTTGGTGAACATTGCATTCAAATTCAAAACAGCTGTATAAATGAAGTATATTATGACAGACTGGTCTACAGGCACCTTTGTTTCTCATCCCTTTAGTTGTATTTGTTAAGGCCCTTCATTTAGCACAGATCAGCAACATTGTTTCGTTTTATCTCTGTATTTTGGTAAATGTCTGTGTTGCTCATCAATAATAAGAGCTGGATAGATCCTCAGTGTGTGTGGTGGGTTGACCTTAGCTGGCTGCCAGGTGCCCACCAAGCTGTTCACTCACTTTGACACCCTTCAACAGGACACAGGGAGAAAATATGATGGAAGAGCTCATGAGCTGAGATAAAGACAGGGAGATCATTTGCCAGTTACTGTCTTGAGCAAAACAGACTAGACTCAGGGAAAAAAGTTTAATTTATTGACAGCTATTTGTTATACAGTAAGACAGTGAGAAATGAAAACACCCTCCCTCTTCCCTCCCACCTCTCCTCCTGTTTTTTTCCAGGTTCAGCTTCCCTCCTGACTATTCTACCTCCTCCTAATCATGCAGCTAAGGGGGACAGAAAATGGAGCTGCAGTCAGTTCATAATGCTTTCTCTCTGTCTCTCCTTCCTTCTCACACCCTTCCCCTGCTCCAGCATCAGGTTCCTCCCACAGGATACTGTCCTTCATGAACTGCTGCAATATGGGTCTTTCCATGCAACTACAGTTTCTGCCAGAAAATCTGCTCCTGCATGGGCTTCTCTGCACATGCTGCAGATAGAGAAATAATGATTTCAGTAAGCTGTCTTTGAAGAGGACTGTGTTGATGTTTTTGAGAGTTTTGCAATTCTCCTTGAAGGGGAAGATTTTTGCTTCATAATATTTGTTGCAGTAGATTGACTAATTAATAAGGATTAGAATTATCAGATTAACACCACACATAGAATGTCAGGAAGCATTTCTGCTTTTAGAAATGGAAGGATTTAGATAATGTGTGCTCCCATGTCACTATTGCTACAGATTCAAACTACTCTGATCTCCTGTGATTGTTAAATAGTGACTATAGAAAGCAAATAATGAGTTAAAAACCAAATGTAATTTAGAATGCTGTACTGTTTTGGAGGAATAGAGTTAATTTTTTTCATAGTAGTTTTTAAAATGCTGTTTTATATTTGTGACCAGAATAGTGTTGATCACTGATCACTATGGTGTCATAGCAGTTATTGCACAGCATCAAGGTCTTTTCTGTTCCTCACATGAACCCACAAACAAGCAACTGGGGCTACACAAGAATTTGGGAGGCAACACATCTGGGACAGGTAACCTAAAATGACCGTGTCATATACTGTTATACTTGGCAATAAAGGCTGGTCAAAAGAAGGAGGAAGGGAGGGAAATTTGGAATGATGGTACTTTTCTTCCCAGGTCATTGTTACATGTTATGGAGCCCCACTTTCCTGAAGGTGGCTGAACATCCGTCAGCCCACGGGAAGAAGTAAATTAATTCTTTATTTGGCTTTGCTTGCATGCATGACTTTTGCTTTCTAGTTTAAAATGTATTAATGTCAACCCAAGACTTTTCTCGCTTCGACCCTTCCAGTTCTCTTTCCCATCCCACTGGGGGTGAGTGTGAGAGAGTGGCTGTGTGGTACTTAGGTGCCTACTGGGGCTATTCCACAAGAGATACCAAACCACATATACACATGCACAGCCTATTCATACATTAATATGTATCTTATTTTATAAGACTAAATAATTAAGTCATCAGAAGCTAAGCAGATTGTGTCTAAAGTTCTTTTTTCCTAATGTTTGCTTTTCACTAAAATTCCCATCTTAACTTTCAACCAAAACTTAATTATTTAGCAAGATATCATGTTCCAATGCATCCCTGTTCAAAAATTGTGGAACTCACTGTTTTATAAAAACTGCTGGAAGTATAATCCCATGCAAACAAGGATTGCTAATAGAGAAGTAATATTGAATCAAAAAATCTGTGCATTTTATGATATATGGTTTGTAAAAATTTCAGGTGAGACAAACATTTATTTTAAAATAAATTATTTAATTCAAAGCATACTGGAATCACAACAATGACAAAAGAAAACATAGCAACCCCCCAAAAGACAATAAACTTTCATACTGAATGAATAGCTTCATTGACAGATGGTGCCTGAGAAAAGAACATGTATGGAAGTCTTCATTTTTTTAGACTTTTGGCACACTGAAATGGAGTATACCTTTAAAGAGTTTAAAGAAGATCTATAGCAAAATCTGATTTGGTAATAATATGAAATATCAGGTGCAAATATTTCCCTAGATACGTACATTATAAATGCTCTAAATCTAATTTTCTGATTTTTAAAAAGAACACATCATAGAACATTTTTGTTTTGACTGAGGTATTAGAAGACATTATTGTACAGGTCGTAAAATAAGCTCAGATGAGTGATTATCACTGCCTAGTGAGTACCAGTGCTTATCAGTCACTTCTAATTCATGTATATGTGACATAATTTAGCTTTATATAATCTTTTTTTAGGATTGCATTTAAAGATTTTGCCAAAGAAGCTATTTAAAAGTGGTTTAAGTATATCCTGGTGTTTTCCTTTTCAGTATGCCTTTGGATGACATGATAGCCTAACATATTTATAATCACAGGTTTTCACGCTTCCAAGAACTGCAGTACAATCTAATTTTGTTTATTAGACTTTAGTAAGGCTTTTGACACTGCCCCCATTAGAGACTGGACTGAAAACTAGCCTGTGGGCTAGCACAGAGGGCTGTGGTTAGTTCCTCAAACTCCATCTGGAGGCCAGTAACCAGTGGTGAACTCAAAGTGTTGCTGATACTGAGTGAAATACTGTTTAACATCTTGCTGAATTACCTAGAAGTTTGGACCACCCTCAGCAGGTTTGCAGATGATACAAAATTGGGAAATACAATTGATGTACTAGAGAGATCAGCCTGGACAGGTTGGGCAACTGGACTGAGAAAGCTGGACCTGCTCAGCCTTCAGACGGCTTGAGGGGATCTCATCAATGGGAATGAATAAAACCACATGGAATTCAGTGTAAAAAGAGAAAAATACTTTGTTTTTGATTTGTAGGAGTGATAAAACTCTGGAACAAACCACCTAGAGAATTTACAGAGTGTCTAGACTTAAGAGATACTAAAACCACAACTGGATACAGCCCTGGCTAATCTGCTGAGTCCAACTGTTTTTGGACTAGAAAATCTCCAGGGGTTCCTTGCAATCTCAGAGATTCTGTGATTCTGCAGGTATGTGAAATAGATGTTATGCAATATTTTTTTTTTTATGAAATAAAGTTATATTAAAACTGGAACCTAAGCAACAGCAAATATAAATATACATTATATATATGCACATTACATATATATAAGAAATATAAATACATGTATTGAAACACTATTTTTTTAAAATATATATATAATGGGCAAATTAATTTTTTTTTTTTACTATTTTAATTGGTTCTTATTTTTATTAATTTTTTTTGAAGTTAGGAACCATTGAACAGAAAAAGAAAATTCAGCCTTGGAAACATCAAATACCTATGTATGTTATACTTCACACTCCAATTTTCAGGTAGTTATTCTGTCAAGTGCATACTAATAGCAGAGTTGCAGTGATGCTCAGACGACATATTTTGACCAGTGGGAAGGGAGTGAATAGGATCTCTCGTGACTCTAGACTTTTCTTTTTCTACTGGCTTCTGAAGACCATGTTAAAGAGCATATTCAATGCCTCAAATAGATGCCATATGAGACATGACAGAATTAGTCGTTTGTGATTTACTATCCACAAGCTATCCTCTATATTTAGCAATGAAGTGCTTGAAATGTTACTTTTTAAATCTAGTGCATTATTTTTCGACCACATTTTGATACTTTGGCTCACAATGAATAATCCTACATAATCAGAGTTGCCTGACTGAGTCAGCTCATTTGCAAAATGCTTTTCATCACAGTCTATTCCAGTCATTATAGTCCTCAGTCTTTCGTTATCTTCTCCATATCTTTAATTTTAGAGCATGTCAGAATGCCTGAAGGGGTTCACTAGATTTAACTATCATATTAATATTTGCTGTTTGCAAAGAGTTTAGCACATATTGGAAATCGCAGTCACTTAGTGTCTCAGATTTCATAAGTCTTTGTGTTTTCTTATAACAAGAAGAAATGTACTGTTAAAACGGGTTGGTGGCTAAAAAAAAGTTAGGAAGCGGGAAGATCGTGAAGAATCAATTGATGGACATGATTTATGTTACCAAGACTGCTCTAGTATTATTCAAGAAAATAAGAAAGTGAGACTTTGAATTTTTGTTTCTTTTTTAGTCTAGAAGAGAGCTTTCATATCAATCAGAAAGGTTTTATAACCTGCTTGAACATTAAACAATGTACCACAAAGCCCTGGTTCATAAAAATTCTCAATACAAGTAAATCATCAAGAATTATACTGATCAAAAAATCAAGTTTTACGGAGAATGATGATGTAACTAGTTGCTTCCTTAATCAGCAATGAAGTGAATGATAATTTGACATAATCCAACTTTCTTATTGTAACCTAATTTAGGTTATAATGCAAAATTGATGTCATGAGAAAAATTTAAAGGGTACTATCCATCATGACGTCTGACCACTGCATTTTTTCAGACATTCTGTTAATTGCCACCGACCAGTGAAGAGGTTTTCACCTCTTCACTTAATCCTTTTCCCTGTGCCTGTATTCAAAGGCTGGGTCTGGTCTCAAATCTACAGTGAGGGTCTCTGAGGGTTTTAAAAAATACATGACTAATTTTACTGAAAAAATAGCGCTTATTTTTTTACAGTTTCTCTGCATTTAGTTAATTTTCTTCCCAATAGCTGTCATGGGGCTAGGTTTTATATTTATACTAGACACAGGGGTGGTAATTTTTTTATTGCTGAGCAGGGCTCAAACACAGTCGAGGCCTTTTCTGCTTCTCCAACTGCCATGCTGATGAGGAGTCTGGGGGTACACTGGAGTTTGGGAGGAGACACAGCCAGGACAGGCGACCCAAACTAACCAAAAGGATATTCCAGAGTGTGAGGAACCATGTGCAGATGTGGCGCAGTGGGCAGCGACTCACGTACCGCGTCCTTGCCCCACAGCATCCCTCACCTGCTCAGGCGTGCTGGCAGGCACACGGACACACTCGTGCAGGAATGCATGTGAACACACTCACACCAGGACAGCTCAGACCTTCAGCGTCAGTCGGAGACAGAGAGGTGGGAGGGGGTCTTCCTACGGAGAATCCGAGGGCTATTTCCGCAGAGGAACCCAGAAGAAAGTAAGTGAGGAACAATGGAGGGTGCAGTGGTTTTATCCGGGGGTGGGTACCAATGGGAAGGGGCAAAGGGGAGGAGTAAAGGCAGGGTTGGGATACACAGTCCAATGGGAGTACAAGGGAGGAGGGCCTGAAAGGGGATACCAGGGAAGGGAGAACGTTCCAGAACAAGGTACAGGTAGGGGGGCAGGGTAGGCAGTGGGCCATTGGGCTGACCAAACAGGGGGAATCAAAATGGGACTGCAGTGCCTTATGCAGAAAGCCTTCTCCTCACTACAGCCTGGGGGGGAGGTCAGCTTAAACCTCTGAACTGTCCCACCAGTGGTTGCCTGGTTCAGGGGACACAGCCTCAGGCTGGGCCACTGCAACAATGCTCAGTGTATAAAGTGGGAGGAAGAAGGAGGAAGGGGGAGACATTTTGAATGATGGTGTTTGTCTTCCCAAGTCCCTGATATGTGTGAGGGGGCCTGCTCTTCCGGAGATGGCTGAACATATACCTGCCCATGGGACTGAATTCCCTGTTTCACTTTATTTGTGTGCATGGCTTTTGCTTTCCCAATTAAATGGTCTTTATCTCAACCCATGAGTTGTCTAACTTTTACCCTTCCAATGCTTTCCCTGAGCTCACCGGTGGGGGAACGAGTGAGTGGCTCTGGGCAGCTTGTTTGGTTGGTGGCTGGGGTTAAACCATGGCGTGATTAAGGAAATTAAGGGAAGGGAAGGGAAGACACATTAATAAATGTAAATCTATCTGTTTAAAAAAAATGAACACATTTTATGAACAAACTATCTTAGCATTTTCTTGGGTAACATGCCCTTGAAAAACCTTGTAATTTTCCAAAAGAGGCTTTAATTTTGCAAGAGCACATTTTGAAAAGAACAATTGAATATTCTGTCTACATGAAATATATGTCCTATTAATTATTTGAGTGAATTTATTTTGTTTTACTTCTCTGATTTATACACAGACTAACAAAGAAAAAATAATGACGTATAATGACATGATATGTAAGCTAAGTTAATTTGTGGCATTTATAATTCTGGCAGTATAAATTCTAATTATAGAATTATGGCAACATCTTTTTAAGAGTCAAATATGACATATTGTGTAGACAGGCTATTTTATAAGATGATGCTTAATGTTTACCCATAGAAATGTGGAAGATTAGCAAGACTGCAGAAACCTGAAAAGGTATTTGTAACGTATATCATTAAAAGGAAATACATATTTTTAAAAAAAGTGGGAGAGCTGTTGTATTGGAAGTATATTATTGAAATATATACTTGGAAGCAGTATATTTAGTTAGAGGATGTTATAAGTTCAAAGATCAAGATACAAGAATGTATTTAGTATAAGAATATTCTGGTTCATTGTATTGTACCTATGACTGCAAATCCCAAAATAATCACAATTTTTAATCATTCCAAGGATGACCAGGTGAATGAGCAGCCACCAACTTTTCTTCATCCAGAACTATTCACACTCTGGCTATTTTCTAACATAAAAAAAACATAGCAATTGCAGGTGAGAAATAGGAGACACCATATAGTTGATTTTTGCAATTCTTTTGCTACGGCCTACAATATTTTCCCCACAGGATTCCTATCAGGTGAGCAAAAACTTGATTGTAAAGCTGTAAAAAAAGAACAGTTATTAAAGGTTTTCTGTGAAACTTGAGTAATGGACTGAGCAGAATTCCAAGGGAGCCTGTGATGGCTCTAGTAATGTTCAGCAGTTTTATTAACAGCCTGGCTGATGGAATGGCAAGTACACTGATTAAATTTACAGATGACATCAACATTTTGGAATCTGCAAGCACATTGAAGTTGGATTCAGAATAATTCTGAGAAAATGGAGAAACCTTCAGAAAAAGAGATGCAATTCTACAAGGACATTTGCAAGGTGTAAATAATCAGCTGCATGAAATGAGGACAGAGAATAATTGCCTAAGTTATTGAAGAAATTGGGTTATTTTATCTAGACAAAAAGGAGAAAGAAAAATCAGACAATAGCCTTTATGTATAGAATATACCTGCCAAGAGTAAGGTAATAAGCTGTTTTCAACAAGTCACCTGTGGTTAGGAAGTGAGCACTATTTATGTCAGGATGTTTGATTTTTTTTTTAGCTATAAAAATAGTCAAGCTTTAGAACACATTTGCTAGAGAAACTGCATGACCTCTATCACTGCAAACCCCTCTCCTCACTTCAGCCATACTACCAGTGGGCATTGAGATGTTGCATCCAATTTACTCTGGATTTTGGGAGATGAATTAGCAACATACTTTGGAAGATGAATGGCAACGTGGTAGCCAAGAGCTGTGTGGAATGGAGACCCAGAAATCCTGCTGGTAGTCAAATATGGCTATAATTCAATCACAGAATCATAGAATCAAAGAGTATGATTTGAGTTGGAGGGGACCTTTGAGTTGGAAGGGACCTTAAAGTTCATCTGGTTCCGACCCCCTGCCATAGGCAGGGACACCTCCCACTAGACCAGGTTGCTCAATGTCCCATCCAGCCTGGCCTTGAACACTTCCAGGAATGGGGCATCCACAACTTCTCTGGGCAATCTAGTCCAGTACCCAAGAAAAGGCATTATCATCTTTATAAACAGTGGACAGCACAGGGCTCGTTGAGCTTTCCTGCACACCGGGATCTCCTCTTGAGCAGAGAGACCTCTCAAGACTACTCCACAAGCCTGAGAAATTTCTTGCTGCAACACTAAGTGATTAATAGCACATTAAACTTTGAAGTTCAGGTGAGTGATGTGTGAGATTGATTGTGAATGAGTTCTTTTAGACATAAATGCTGACCATGTCTGGGACTAAGCCGCATGTAGACTCTTCTCAGAGATGGAATTTAGAATACAAAGGGACATTTCTGAACCTCGTGACTCAGTGTATGTGAGGTGTTTCTCTGACAGTTTTGTCTTACCCTCTCATCTGTGAGGTAAATAATGAAGTGTACCTTGCCATTGAATCTGGATAAACCACTGTTTTATTTCCTATCAAACTTTGTTAAATCACTTTTTTGTATCAATGAACATATTTTTTACTTGTCTCCTACAAGGGAAGACAAGTACCCCTACTCCATCCACTACCATATTTTTTTAAAGAAAATAGGAATAGTCTAGTTTCCATACTAATGGGGTGAACTAGCTGACCTATTACTGATGCTTTTGGACAAACCTGCTTTGTGAGATTATACGCATGTGTATATAAATGTACACTTGAAGCTCCATGTTTCGTTGCAATTAAGTATCACTTAACAAATTAATTTCTTATATTAGAAACTAAGCATCATGACTCTTTTATAACCATGAACCTTTTTGCCAGTTTAAGCTCAGATGTCTACCTGCACTATTGTAACATAAGAGTTGCTTGTCAGCTACACTACATTGTGTGCATGATCTTAAGGAAAAGGATTTTGCCAGTTAAGCTGATTACTTACTTCAATTTATGTTCCTCTCTGTCTTAACTTATGACACTCCAGAATATCTTATTGTAGGGAAAAAGTAGATCAGAATCATGTCCAGGACATATTAACTGCTTATCACCATTTTAAAACTGCTTAATTAGGACATCCTTAGGTTTTTTTATAGGAATGCGATAGTTTGCAGTCTACTGTAGAGTATGTAAAGAAAGAAAGAGAGAGACTGATGTATCATACAGGGTTGTGTGGTGTATATAAAATATTTTGGTTGGAATGTCTTGTTATATATCCCTAACACCTATGGAGAAAACAGTGCTGCTGAGGAAGAGCAGCCAGTGAAAAGGGATAATATTTGTCAGTGTCTGTAAATGTGATCCCTCCCATTGCCCAAAAACTTTTAATGGCTAAAAATAGTTCAGCTAAATAGACTGTACAGCCAATGTGACCAGATTCTATTTTTCATCCTTTTATCCTAGGAAGTTTGTGACAGATACTTCCCTTGCAATGAATTGCAGATGAAACATATGCAGAAATTTTAGTGGTTAGTGCAATGGCATTCTGGAATATAATATGAGGTTATATATGAATGTAATATGAGACTATACTGATCTGATGCATCCGTATCTATCACTGTTTCACTTTGCCTCTCTAAAAGGAACTCAGAGGACAGGAGAAAATGTATTTTAGCTTACCTTAGTGCCTGTACAGAAAGCAAGAGTTGGCAGCTCTGCAGAAACACAGCAGGTGAAAGCAGCTGCAGAGTATTCTCAGATGATATTTGGAGCTGAATGGAAGTAGTCACTGGGAATGGATCAGCTAGAAAATGATTTATTCTTGACACTAAAAGAAGGGTTTGACACAAATGACTGTGAATCTATGCTGTGGGCAGGACACAGTGCCTCTGTCTCTTTGAGTGTAGTCTGTGGATTGACATTTTACCAGGGATAAAAGAGGTGAAAATTCCCAGGAGGCTGAAATATCATTATCAATAGGGGAAATTGATAATTATAAGGGAAAACCCTACGTGATTTCTGTAATCACTCATAAGTTATCAATAAAAACAGAGTCTAGATATTCTCTATCAGTGTCAGAAGAAATTCTGAAAGTGTATAAGTAAAATGGTAAATAAATAAATAAGTAAATAGGGTTTTTTCTCTCAGTAGAATTTTCTGTTTACTTAATAAGGATTTTTTTGGAGATTGTGTATCGTTTTCTGTATATAGCTAGCCTGAACTAATAAATTATAATCTATCTTTTTTTTTTCATCTGTCAAAATACATCCCCAATGCTTTATTGCAACAATGTCAAATATAATATTGCAAGATGCATAGAAACCATTTTTTCCCCAAAAATTTCTAACTTTGGTTCAGTATCTTAAGTGCACCAAAACCTTGGATTCACATCGGTTATCTTTACTTATTCTTCCCCCATGAGTGTTGCCCAATTATTTTTCCTTGTTCTGAGACCAACAACGATATATTCTATGTTTCCCCCTTTACTGCATAATCATCTTGTGAAATGTCTGCTGACTGTAATTAGTGGGTTTTGCTATATCTCATGCACAGCTCAACGTTTCCAGCCTGCCCGTCAGAAGTTGCAGAATTTAACAGAGTGCAGGTAGGCCTCTTTACCCTTCTAAAATTCCAGGAAATCAATTTCTTGACACATCTGATACTTTTTGATGGGCTACATTTTTCTACAAATCTGGTCATGAAATCTACAATCTGGTATCCACAGCATTCAATAACAACTCTGAGCTCAGAAAGTGGCACTCATGAAATGATTTGGAGAACAGTATAGTATAAATTGCTTGTGATAAGAATACTTCATGGGTTGGAAAGCAAGCATATAATCCTTTAGTCCACTTTCATATTCTAATGCAGGCTAGGATTTGTAGATAATAGCAGGAAATCTGTCCCTTGGCTGTTGGCATGGTTATCAAAAGCCCTAGTTCTTGCTGTTTCAAGCACCTGAGGATTATATTTAGGATGTATTAAATACCCAGCTCATTCTGATCATAGGTATCTTGATAATTTTATGACACTGTGCTAATTATGCCTCACTAATCATGAATAAAGTGTCAGGAAAAATATTAATATGAACCTCTCCATATCTTTTCTTTTCATGGTTTTGCTAAGAATTTTACAAAATAAAGAGCTAGTGGAATCCAGAGGAAAAGAAAACCCAGGATGCAACATTTTCATGCTAAGAAACAGAAGGAAATCATTAGCATATGAATCTGGATATGGAACAAAGAGTAATCTTATAGCAATGAGGTCATAGAAAAAGTATGAACTAGGTCACAGGTGCATAAAAAGGAAAGTAAAACAGACTTTGGGTGAGGCTATAGAGTTCATTTATTTTTGTACTGGTTATGTGATTACATGGGCTAGCCCTATTCTGAGCCAAACAAGCTCAGATGTGGTAAAAAGAGGTCTTGGTTCAACAGTACAAAAAGCTTTTATCTGGCCATTCTACAGAATGCTGCCAATGAGAAAAGGTAGAATAAGAACTGGTGACTAAGAAGTACACCGAAGGGAATTAAACAACCAGAAGTGAAAAATTTAAGGAACCCGAGTAATGAATCTGAATTAATTAACATAAATATGTTTAAAGTATGTATTACCAAATTAAAAAAAAAAACAATAAAAACCCTGAGTGTTATATTTATGCATTTCAGAATGCACAATGTAAAAAATAATGAAATTTACAGTTAATCATATTAATGGATAGATGAAAAGTGGAAGGTGGAAATGGAAAACAAATTTGACCTCCAAGTCAGTTAAGGTGACCACATGAACATTTTTACAGCTGGAAATGATTCAAAGGATGATGATGCAGAAATGGGTGATTCACCTTTGGAAATAAAACCTTAAAATTACAGATTTGAAAGGTTACCTTTTTTAACCTTTGATAAGAGTTTCCTTTAGAACTATTAGATAGTAAATCAGTCACAGGTTTCAAAGGGAAAGTAGTCAACTACAAATTATGATAATAGTGTCAGTATACTAAACATGGAATTATAATTTTTTTAAGATAAGCCATCTGGCACAGTCTGAGAGTATTAATGTTTTTAAAGGTCATATGTATCTACTTACTATATTTCAGAGTAAAAAAACTAATAAATACCATGTTTAAGTTATATAACAACAGATATTGCTAATGAAGTTCTAATACAATGAACATTTATTTGAAATGTGCTTAAACCAAGACACTTGACTTTGCATTAAGTTTGCTTCATAAATTTGGAAAATGTACAGCTATAATGGGACGGGCAACACTTTGCCAGCCTAAACTTGGCTTCAACTTACCTCAAACACTTGTTCAGTCTCCCCTTAAACTTACATAGTTTTTTTTTATCCACAGCATTCTTTGTCAAGGAATACTGCAGATCTGCTTGCTACAATGTGGAAAAATCAGTTGTACTTGATTAGTCTGAATTGGTATTTTAGTAGCTTCAAATGAAGATCACAAGTCCGAGCAGTGGAACAGAGAATAAACAGCTGAACAGTTCCTCCATGCCCACTATGCCTCCCACAGGTTTGTAGACTTTTGCTATAATCCTTTCATTTCATCATCTCCTTTTAGTTCTTTATACAGTTTAGTCTGCATGACAAGCTAGGTATACCTAGCTATACAAACTAGGTATACCTAGTGGCAGGTATTTTCTATTTACCACCAAAGTTCAGTCTTACAGAAGACAAAAAGAAAAAATCCCCAAGTAACAGACTCTTTATACTGATGTCATAAAAAAGGCAAAGAATATACCATGTTTTATGTCTGTCATTTTCACGTTTGAAAAGGAAAGTAATTACTTTCTGTTTTAAAATGTAAGTTGAAACTTATATACAATGATAACACAAATGTAGTTAGGACTGGCTCCTGAATTTTATATTTTAAGCCAATTATAGCAAAAATCAACAAGGATGATAGACAAGTTATTGGGCAAATGACTGGTGATCAGTTTTAACTTGAACTGATGTTGTCTGTCTGACTCATAAGTGCTACAAAGAATTTTGGCTTAGGATAGCATCGTGATACATGGGAAATGGCAGCACTAATGGATACCAAAGTGATAAAGGTAGCATTCTATGGAGATTAATTCCTTAGAAGAAAACTTTAAACCCCTGTAATTAGCAAAGAGTGTGATGTATTGCAATATGCGCAATTTTACACTGGGAAGTACTATATAAAGCACATCTATTGATTAACATAAATCTCGACTAAGGGTTTGATCTATGGATAACAATGATTTGTATTACACATTTACATTTTACATTGTTTCTATCACTGCCTTTCATAATTAATAGTAATTCTCTCATTGGGATATTAAAAAGAATAGTAAGTGGGAGGACAATTTGATTTCTGTGCTGAGGAAAAAGAATAACCTTAAAGACCTTCTCTTCCACAAACCTTATCTTTAAAGATCACTTTAGCTGTTGGCAATAGGCCTGTTGTTGTAAATGGATTTAATGTAAAAATGCAATCAGACTAATTCTTAGTTTAGACAAATGGTAGATGGTAAATATTTTAAAATGGAACAATTATTGGAGGGAAAGTACTCTGTGACAATCGTGCAGGCAGAAGAACGTAAGGTCTTGGTTCTATTAAAAAAGGTATCCATCAATGCATAGGACTTTGCATGATTTCAGCATTAGGTTAATGCAGAACTCCTGGCAGGATTAGGGTCTAGGCATATGTTTCATAGTTCCCTAGCATTCATAACTTGCTGCTTGCAATCTTGGAAAAGCAACAATGGAGACAGTTTCTGCTTTGCAAATGTAAAATGCTTTTTGACAAGATCATCTGTGTGCTCTGTCTTTATCCTAAGAATCTCAATCTGTGAAGGTAATCTTCCAGTCAAAGGGGGTTGTAAAACACCCTTTTAACTTGGAGAACTAGTTCCCGTATTGAGTCTGTATTGTGACACTGTAAACATGAGCAGTGATATAGGTTGTAGAACAGTGAAAATATAGCAAGGGGGAAGAAATACATTGAGAGAAAGTGAGGATTTCATAAGCTATTTCATACAGTCATAGAATGGTTTGGTTTAGAAAGGATGTTTAAATTTCATCTAGTCTTAATTCCCCTGCAATGAGCAGGAACATCTTCAACTCAGCCAGGTTGCTCAGCACTCTGTCCAGTCTGACCTTAAATATTTTCAGAGACATGGCATCTACCACATCTCTAGTAAACCTGTTCCAGTGTTTCATCATCCTCACTAAAAAAAAATACGCTATCAAGTGAAGATACAATGAGAATAGAAAACTGCACAAAACTCAGCTACTATAGTGTACTAATAAAAATTAAGAAGCTCAGCTCTGAATACAAATGCAAAACATCAGCATCCTAAGGGCAGTGCCGTCCTCACCAATCTTGTGAGCTATTTTTTGGTCTTTCTGATGACAAACCTTCCTCTTGTAGCTTGAGTCAGCCAGGTCCTCAGAGACTAAAACAATGTAGAAGATTTATTTATGATAAGAATTTCCCAAAAAAGAAATGTGGACAATGGTAATATTCTTCATAAGGAAACTCAGATTTCTTTTACTTGAAGCAGTGAAGATTGACAGGAGACTTAAACAGGCCAGCAAAGTGCTGTACTTTGTCTGTGTCACTAGTAAACATATATATATATATATATGTAATGTTTATGTTGTGGCTACTTTTGGTAACATCTGTCTTCCAGGTGCTCATAACTAAATTAGTAATTGGTAATATACTTGTACTGCTTTCTGTTTAATATTTCCTGTGTACTGTTAGTATGTTATTGAACCTGAAGGCTTTTTCATGGTCTATCTAAAAAATACTGGGGCTTCATAAATATTTTTGTGCAGTCTACTAGCTGTTTGCTCATGAGAAGCTGGATCGTAGTAAATTTCATTCATGTTTTGTATCACTTCTCCATCATGTAAAGATTTATTAGATTGGTTCATCTACTTCTTTATCAGTAGTAAGAATACTTTGATTAGCATAAGTAGCCAAGGAAAGATACTTTCTCCCTAGTCAGAGTCCCATTTACTTTGTGTTTTATAGCTGATTTTGTTTCAGCAAGGATGAAAATAGGAAGTTTTTTGCAACTGCTTTTTAAATCATAGCTGGTCTAAAATAAAATTTTACTTTGTGGTGCTTTGGCACTGGCTCACAGCAAAGGGCCATCCAGCTGCTTGCTTACTTCCCTCTAATCAGGACAGGGGAAGAAAACAGGAAGAGTGGGAGCAAGATAAGGAAGGGGAGATTCGGGAGATTACCGTTACTGTTTCGGGCAAACCAGATTTGGCTTGGAACAATTTACTTAACTTATTGCCAATTAAAATAAATACTTAATTACTGATCATGTAGTGGGAAACAAAACAAAATGAAAAAAAAAAAAAAAACAAAACCAAAAAAGCCCCAAATGGCATCAAACATTTACACATTAAGGGTAAACAGCTTTTCCTCCTCCTTTCCCAGGCTCAGCTTCAGTCCAGACACCACCCTCTCCCTGCTTGCTCTTGCTGCAAGTTGCCCTTGGCACTTTCAGAGAGACAGCAGGCAGTGTGGCTGCAGCCAGGACATAAAGGTTTCCCTCTGGTGCTCCATTCTGCATGTTCTGTTCTTCTCTTGTGTGCATTCTTCATGGGCTGCAGTGCCTTCAAGGGGAAGAGAAGCTGTGCCGGATCCACCATGGAACATGCCCCTTCCTTTCCCCCAGCTCTTCTTTTTCCAGGCTCAACTTCACTCCTTCATTTACTCTTCTACCCCTTCCCACCTCCTGGAGCAGCACAGGGGGATGGGGAATAGGGGTAAGGGTCAGTGCATGAAAGCTGTAGTTCTGTAGTTCTGCAATTCTTGTACAAGTAGATAGAGACTTGTAGACAATTTGATAGAACATAAGAGGGCACAGGAGAGATCTGTGACCTAAGGGCTTTGTGTGTCTCATTGGAAAACCCAGATGTCACAATGGAAAAGATAAAAAACCAAATATATAATTGACTAGGTAGCTGCTTTCATTTTAAGGCTTTTGAATAAAATAAATGGTTTTTCCTAAGGGTTTGGTATTTTTCAAGGACCAATAGAAACTGATTTTCTCTGGCAGAATTTTTTAAAATAAGTAATGTTCTGCAGGTATATAGACCTTTAATCAAACACTTGCCAGGACTGGGAAGAAATCAGAATTTTCCTGTACTGTCTTAAGTCATTACAAGCTGAATATATTTTCTTATTGTTCTTCTGAAAACAAGCAGTGAGAACCTGAGGTGTTTATTTGCTCTTGCTATCAGCACACCTTAGCTGGCCAGGAGAAACTTATGTGATTAAGGTGTCTGTAACCAGTATCCTTGCTCAGTATGCCCTCATTGCTGTAGAGACTTTGTGCTTCTTAAAGTTTCTGGAACGTTGTGAGAAGTTATAAGGGTTTTTCACAATTTCCTACCTTCTAGGTGCTCTGCAGATGTGAGTATGGATGCAAGAAAGACTATGTTGGAAGGTAAACATATAGTTAAACCAACTATGCCAGCATGGTTTTCTCTTTCTGTTAGACCATATTGGAACTATATAAACTCTTTATATCAACAGGCTTGCAGTAGAATTACAACTGTATTAACACTCTGACTATTACCCAAATACATTATATTTCAAGAATGTGTTTTTTACCTTTCTCTAGCTTTCCCAGACAGTTGTACGGAGCGATTTAAAGCAAGTGTATTCTCCCAGAAACAATATGTGTTTGTTTGGGAGGATTTACTTTGGGTTGCCTTTTTTTTTTTTTT
>VZRF01005762.1:1014046-1140209 GCA_013396875.1 Vireo altiloquus
TTTTTTTTTTTTTTTTTTAACTGCAGCCATCACTACAGAATTCACATCCTGAAGAATTTATGTAGGGAGTGACCATAACCTTCATCATTGAAAATACTTACGGATGCTCACTTAAGGTATCTTCAGAAAAACTCCTCCTTTCACTGCAAGTGTGCTATAAACACTTGTGAAATAATGTTCATATAGAAGCAAATATCCATGGCAGGCATGATGGTGTCATACGCTGGTGGTCATCAAACCCAAGTGCATACTTCATGCATAAATATTTACAGATGCTGCTAGAGGTCTCTTTTGTAGCATCTACTAGGCTACAGCAGCTAAATAAACTGTGTGCTATTATTAATATAAATGGTAATTTGAATTCATAATTATTGAACAAATTATGAACAGATAATGTTTTTTGCTTTTCTGCATCTGCTGTGCAAAATAAATGGAGCCTCTTGCTATTCTGATCTAGCACCATGCATAATCCACATCACATTCTGATTTTATTGGTATAAATTACTACAGGAGGTTTAGAACTTCAAGATCAACTTAAAATTGTTATTTATAGGAACAAGAATTTAAGGAAAAGTATTTTTTTTCATATACTTTACGGCTATTTCTGAAGAAGAAATAAGCGATATTAATCAAAAGTGCTTGGTATTAAGATGGAAAAGTTGCAGCATCTCCTTCAAAGTCTAATGCATAAAAATTTTTCAGAATTGGAATATGGGAGTTACAGATACTTTTACAGAAATAACACGAAATCAGTAATTAGAGCATCTGGAGCTGCTGAATCCAGCAGGCTGATGGCGCTGAGGCTGCCACTGCTCCATCTCCCAGGTGCAGCTGGTATGTGAGGATGTGCTCCCTGTAGGCACACTACACATACACACAGCTGGGCACACAAATGAGCACGGGGGACCCACAAACAGCACCAGTGCCCTCATCCTGTTCCCCTCTCTGGCTGAGCAGAATGGAGGTCCCTTTGTGGGAAGCACACACCCGAATTTGCAGTGTGGTTCCCTCCTGTCTGCCCCGTGACTCCCTCCAGGTGCCAGGGCTCCTCCCCAGTTGCTGAGTCTTGTGCAGTGTAAGGTCACAAGGCTCACAGATCCACTCCGGTTTCAGACTCCTCTCAACCGCACACATAAACTATTATCCACAGGAACAATTTGGATTCTCCGAAGGAATTCTCCTAAGCTACCTGCAGTACTTAGGTTGTGGTTTTTAAAATAATATTAAAGTGGAACTTGCGTTTCAAGGATAGGACAAGGAATATTGAAAAGAGCATGAGGAAAACTCAGTTAAACAGAGAAAAAGAACTTTGAGAAGTGAAGAAAAGGCAGCAAACAGAGGGAGTTCTTCATGGTATGTGGAAGTAAACCACTGAGGACTAAGCCATGATCTTCATATCAAGTCATTAAATAGAACCATTTTCTCTGATTTTTATGTTCCTTATTGATACACATGTATTTCTACCTGGCAAAATAAGTACACAGCACCTGCTGAATCACTTATTTCAATACAAAATTAATTATAATTGCAATTCTAAATTTTTCCCTCACATGCATATGTATATTCATGAAATAACCATTTGGGTCAAATTGTAACACAGATGCAACAGTGATTCACCAGAAGATGAGTATTCTGCTCCAAGACACATGCTGAAGCTTCTGTTTGGCCCTTTTATTTTGATTTAATTCCATTGATTTCAATGCAGTTACATAAGCAGAAATATGACTCACTGACTTCAACAGAACTAATGCTCATGAACTTAAAAGCAAAGTTTTGAGCTTACAAACAGTTTGGGAAGGATTGAAAACAAGATGAGACACTACCATATTTTAGATTCCCTTTCCTCTCCTTTGTATTTTTATGAAGAATATGTTATGTTGAATAAGACTTACTTAAGCTAGATCTGTCCCAGTTTTATGAAATTACAAATATAGATAAAAGATAGCTGTGATGGAGTTGATGATAATCAAGATGGCTGATAATTTCTGCAGATAGTCTAGTATGTTAGCTGATATATTTCCCTCAGTAGCTGAATAATGAATCTTATTGTCAAGCTACCCCAAATTCAGAGCTGCTTTGTAAATAAAGTTAGAATCAAGCACTTTGAGATATGATTGTTATGTACATAATATGGAAATATTTAGTGTTCTTAAATTATGTTCTCTATCAATGACTTCATAAAAGACCGTTAATGTTTTTAGGAGATATATGCATCAAGGAGAGACTATATTCTTTAAAAAGACATTGAGCTTTGAAGAAAGCTATTTTTAGACTTATCTCTGAATGATGTGGTGTCAGCTATCAAGGTAACATATAAAAACCATGGGATTAGAACAATTAAATGGCAAACTACAATAAGATGACAATTTTTAGGTAAGGTAATGTTGGCAAAATACATTGCCAATAAAAACGTGAGATAACTTGGAGAGTTTACAAGCAAAGCTAAAAACTGGTTTTAATGTGTTTTTTGTGTTGTTATTATTAACAGCAGCATTTACTCTGTTAACATTGGTATAATTCTACTATATTGGCATTTTGCTTATGTAGATGTATTTTTTCCCTCTGAAATTTTCAAGTGCAGTATGAATATACAGACAGTATTTAAACCCAATGTCAGACTATGAAGCACTAAATTTTTGCTTGCTAGTCAGCCCAACAGTCATGGGTAGTGCAATGAAAATAAAAATAATGTGAAATTACTATAGTCTGTATTTGAGGCAATTCACAATTCCATAGGATGACAGAAAGCTACACAGAACGGTGGTGACTGCATTTTGGAAATGCATCCAAAACATTACTGTTTCCAAAATTAAGTTTTAAAATTTCTTTATTCTTTTTTGAAAGATGTGGTGCTGTGTATGCCTTTCCCAGCTGTTTCTCATTCAACATATTTTCAAAATATGGCTCCAACTTGCCTGGAATGAACAAAAGAAAAAGGTTTTTACTTCATTGTTTTCCTCATAACTGAACTTTGTTGCACAGATTTGACTAGTTCAGGGATGCTCTTTAGTGAAAGCAACAGTAAACCTCCAATCTTCTGGAAACTGTGAGGCTATCTAATGAGACTTTATAGTGATTATCAGTCCATTTTGGCCTTCAAAGAAACCAGCAACTGAGGATTAAGGGTAAATATCTGAGTTCTCAGTAATCTTGCCACTTCAACTAAAATATAAAGTGTATACAAATGTTTTTGCTTCCATTTGTATGATGGACAAGAGACAGGAAATTGAAAAGTTGTGCATGAACCCATTTACGTTAATATCATTAAAAAGAGACAAAGATGATGATGATGATGTATGCTCCCTGGCAATGAATTCTGTTTTATGTAAAAAACTGTGTCACATGTAAGACCTGTGTCACAAAGGGAAAGAGGCAATGACTCTTCACAAACTGCCTGGAGCCTATTCACATAATTCTTCTAGAGTGATACTAAGATTGCTGAGAAAAACGTAATGCAAAGGAATGTTTCCTCTTTTTCTTACACCCTGTAAAGAAAGTGTTCTTTTGAAAGGAAATGGGAGAACCAGCACCAGTATTTATGGATATTGGCTTTATGAGCAACTTTCAGAAACAGATCTTTCAAAGATGAAATAAGCTGTGCAATGAAAAACACAATTATATGAAAACTCAAAATATTGCTCCAAACAATTGAAACCACAAGTTATACTAGGATTGATTCAGTGGAAAGGGCACTAATAATTCAGATATCAGGAGTGTAAATTTTGTTGTTACTTCTTTAACTAAACCATCTCACAAGCACCAAGATTAAACCTTACTTCTCTGACTAAAAGCAGCTCACACTTCCACCAGGACGGTTTATTTAAAACGTTCATATTCTTGAGATAGATTTTTTATTTTTCCTTCTCTTTTGGTAAAAAAAAATAATGTCATCACTTTCAACAATTTTTTTAAGCTACTGTGGTTTTGACAATATACAAAAAATGTGACATGTATTTTCATTTTCAGTGAAGTTCCAATATTTGGAAATTTCAATTCCATTCCTAAGCACATTGTTTAAATTTAAGTGGAAAACTCTTTCAAGTTCTAGAAATTCTTTTTTTTTTTCAGTTTTTCACATCTTGCAGTACAAGGGCATGGTCACAGCCAAGGTCTGTGAATGACCTTGTTGTTGATTCTTCTCAGCTCTGGGGAGCAAAGTTGACGAGTACCCAAAAAGGCATGCTATGAACCTAGGTTCTCAGCTTCAAAAATTTAAGTTACAATTGATGCAGATACTGATTCCTGAGCTGACAACCTAAGTGCCACTTATAACCGGTAAAGCAAAAGCAGAATTGCTGAGGTACAATTCAACACATCGACATCCAGGCATTGGATATGTTGTGTCATAAAGTGTTCCTCTTACTAGAGATGGAACCCGGAATCAACACTCAAATGTGACTGGCTACTTCTGCAGAACTAGGAAGACAATGGGGTGTGCCATATAAAAACTGGTAGACAGGAATTATGGAAAGTCCACTTCTTTCCATGCTTTTTTTGAGATCAGATTCAGTATAAATGAACTAAGGGTAATGATAGCCAGTGTATTCTCTGTACATCATTATTGTAATTAAAAATGATTAATGTGAACAGAAAATATTGCAAGTACCTTAATTTTGAACTAATTTCAAACTGGTAAGAAGGATTATTATTTAGAGAACAGAGAAACAGCAACAAGACATTATAAAATCTTTGGTTAGTCAATATCTTCAAACAAACAGTTAAAATTGCTTCTTTTCAAGAAGTACTTGACATTGTCTTAAGTTTTAATGTAAAATTAGAGGACTGTGGAATTTAAATTATTCAATATCAATAGTGTCTCTCCTACACTTTTGTAAGTATTTCAGTTTCTCATTATGCAGGGCAGATGATCTGACCTAAAAGGAGGACAGAAATATTAAGAAAATAGAATAGAATTTATTTTAAGAGTCTCATTGAACTCCCACTGGAGTTGATGGGTAAATGCCTAGCTACTTCAGTGGGAGTAGTATTAGACCTATGATAAGCAAGTTGTGTTTTGTAATATACAATATATAGTTGTCCTGTAAAATAAGATTCAGAAACTAATTGACCTTCAGGTTGCTTTATCTTGTAGAAAGCAGGAATTTTACAGCAAATACCTATATGTTTTCTTAACTTAGAAGGACTAGAAATCATTTTTAAGAAGAGTTAACAGCTCATGAAGTTTATGATCACTTATGTAAAAAAAAAATATAGACATGAAAAAAAGAAACAGAAGTTATGAGTTTAGTTAGGTAATTAAACTGCACATATTTCTTAAAATATATCTTCAACTGGTCAGATAACACAAAATCTATCCTGGATGTTTTGGGGTAATCCTGTAGCAAAAGTAAAATCAATCTATTGTTTTGTTTTCCTTTCTTTGTTTTGTTTTGGTTTTTTTCCCAGAGATTCTTCTTTTTATAGCATTAAAAGGTGGAGCTTTAACTGTCATTAGCTTGTCATGTACTTCTTGTTTCTTTGGCTCTAAATGAACACAAGTATTTGAGAATGGAGAAACAGCAGCTTTGGACATTACTTGTATAACATTAAAAATATCAGCTGCTTCAGTATTAATTGTATAATGCTCATGCCTCTAGGATTATTATAATTTCATTCACTAGTACTGTGAATTCAGTGTTTTAATAGAGGCTGTTGAGAGAATCAAATGATTTTAAGTGAACAGCTTTGATGATTGCCATTAATATTGCTGTAATTGCATATCAATAATAAGTAGTGGAGAAAGGGCTACAGTTGCATATACAAGTAAGCTTAGAAATCCCCAGAGTGTAGAATGAAACGAGAATCAGACTCCAGAATAAGAATGTTCACAAAAGTGAGCCATCTCAAGGCTTCAGTGGAGAATCCAGCATGTAAAAGAGCAGAGGCATGAAAGTACATAGGCCAGGATGGTGTCAGAGGTCTCAGGACATAAAGGGGTTGGTTCTCGATACAGAATAGTGAAACAGCGCAGTGAAACTGCCTGTAGCTGACAGCATAGTTGAAAATATTTAAGAAAACAAAATCAACAATTACTTGTATAGGGATAACTATTACAGAACTGGTTATGGGAAATTAATGACTCTGATATCCTGCAATGTTATGTATTTAATTACCATTAAAGGAAAATAGTGTCTGTGTTTGGTTTAACATTCCACCCTTGAGGTTTGACTGCATTTGAAATACATCTTAGAGTCTCATAAATATATTAAATAAATAGCTTTTTTTATAGTATTGATGCAAGTTGAGGTAAACAGGTTATAGGAGTGAAGTGAATGTTGTCCTCTTACACATAAAAGTACAAGTTTGGGGTTTTTTTGTTTTCAAGATGAGAAGCAAAATATTTGTAAAATAATATTCTATGAAGACTATTTACAGAAAATTTCAAACTTTATTACTCAGAGCTATTTCCATACACACCGTTAATTTATCATGATACTGAAACTTCATCAATCAGAGCATACTATGCTTTTTAGGAATGTCTCACTCCTGTGCAATCTAGCTCAAAGGAAAAAAAAAAAAAAAGGTGTGCTCTTTGGAGGTATTTTTATTTGATGCATTTTTTAGCAGCTAACAGCTGAATTCATATCATGCAGCAAGGAAGAACTTCATATGATCAGGAAAAGAAGCTTCAACATTCCTCCAAAATTCATGATGATGCCTAAACAGAGTGTTACTTTTTGACTCGTAAAGCATATTACTGCCTAGATTCTTTATTCTCAGATTTTCTGTTGCTCTGACTATACATTTATTTTAGTAAGGGATTTTAAAACATTCTGCAATCACTGCTTTCTGTTTTTTTCAGCATCAGATCTTGTATGTTGTTTTGCCTTGGTATTTGATGACTTGATATTTAACATGCTGACAAATAAGAGAGGGATTGATTTTGACCTTTCGCAGCTTTAAATCCACAGATGTTTATGCAGATGCTTGGCTTTCTAAAAGAATTGTCGTACTGATGTCAGTGTGGCCACTTCTGTTAAACTTAGAAATTTTTACCGGGTCAGGATTCAGTTCTGCAGAAAGCCAAGTGCAAACAGAAGAGGAGATGACTCAGCAAGTTTCTCTCATTGGTATTAATAAAGATTCAAATGCAAATAACCTAGATCTACAAGTGCTTGGCGGATCCTAGGAGCATTCAGTCTTTATTTGCAAAAGAGGATTTAAAAGCAAAATAATTCTCTTATTTTAATTAAATTTTCTCTTACAGTCAGTAAGAGCTTTTCTTTGTATGCATCAGTGGAATTTCTATATTTTTGAGGTATTGGTAATTTAATATTAAATTGTTAATCATTTGACCAGACAATTCAGCTGGTGATTTAAAAGCTAGGATGATATTATACTTATACTAGTTGTGAAGAATATTAGTGGTTAGAATTACCACTAACAATTGAAGATAGAAATAAAATAAAATAAAAGAAATAAAATGCAATTGTAGATAGTTTTAATTCATTTAGTTTTAAATCACTTACAAACTTCTGAAACTTACAACAAAGTTGTGCAACTTAATGAATTATATTTTACAGAGCTAATCATTACATTTAACCTCAATCTCTATAGTCTGTGATTTAAAATTCTTAATATTTTAATTCCTTGTTTACCTTTTGCTTATGGTTAAGTCAATTTTCCTATGAAGTTTCAAGCTATGAAAAAATAAGTTGAAACAGAAAATAAGTTAGTTAGATTTTAAAGTAGGTACACAAAGTGTGGGGATAAAAAGAAATCACAAAATTCTAAGGTCATTCATGTAAATTTAATCTTAAATAAAGGTCAGGCTATTAGATCATGTTGAAGAAAAAGTGGGTTTACTACTCCGCATGAGACATGTGAAGTCTCATGTGAAATTGTAATATGTAATATTACTGACTTTTGCTTTCTATGAGGCAATAAACTCCAATCCAATGACCATGGATAAAGCTATTCTTTAGGGAATAAGATGGAACATTTTTTCTTATCCTGTACATCAGCATGTCAACTGGAGTTGAGCAAAGGACAATTTTACAACCTGCTTGACACAGGTGTTTGACGTAATTCAAAGTGACAGTGGAAACACTTTAGCTGGATTCTTTGCAAGCATACTTCTTGCAAAGAAGTTTGCTCATATTAGTTCAATTTGTAGAGAACATGATTTTCTTTTTTGTAGTTGCTTTGCATAAAAATAAGAAATAACAAACAGTCTTTCATTTCATTTCATGAACATCTCATATACAAAGGATGAGCTATAACATTTGATCTTTCCTGTACATAACATGATTTTCTCTGGTCATTTTAAGACATAGGTTTTCAATGTGCTTATACTTTCTGCTATCAAATTAATATTGCAGGAGTCTCATGTATGGTGTACAGTCAGATCAAGGTGAATGTGGCTATTCTCATCAAAGGACAATTTGCTTTGTGGGAAAAAAATCAACTTATTTCTAGTGGTGAATGATGCAGATATTTCTGCAGTGTCTTATAGCTACAGAAGATAGTTATAATAAATAATAATTGGATATTATATTTTCATCAGAATACATTGTGGTGTACACTAGCTCTTATTTCTCGAGTTTACACGGGTAAAAAAGAGACCAGCTGATTGGGCACCATGACTCTGGCTGACAGCATTGCCTGACCTGTGTCAGCAGTTATCTGAATCAAACCTGCAGGTATCCAAATAGAATAAATACTTTTCATGTTTATGCCTTGTTGCTGCAGCACAACATCTAAAAGTATAGATATTCCATCAGTGTCATGGCACAAAAATCTGTCTTTTCCTAAAGTTTGTTGTAACCAAAGGCGGGGTTTGTTGACTTTTTAGGTTTTGTTTGTTTTGGTTTTCTTTCCATTAGTTCTGCAGGTTGGCAGGATTTTAGTAAGATTGTCAGTTTATTTTCATCAGGTTAGTGGCAAATAGCAGAGGAATTTTTTAGTATAATGTTTATATGCTTAGATTGAAACAACTATAAAAAGTAGATCTTCTGGTACATTTCTTCTATTCATCAACCTCATCCAGAACTTTGAGGTTCTCATGACATACTTTTAAGGACAGGATATTTCTTAATTTGATGTGAAACTACCTTAGCCCTAAGATATACATGGTAGTATGAAATTCAGTGCAAGGATGAAATATTCCTATCTGTTTTGTGATCCATGCTGAAATATAAGATTCTGTAACCAAGCCAATAATGGTGCTTAAACTAGGTAAGGTTTAATATGCCTTTGGGCAAGGCATTCATACTGCCAACTGTAATGTAGATGTACACAGACTGAGGAAGAAAGTGCTGTGTTTCTTATGGTTTATTTTCTTGTGATCGGTTCTGCTTTGTTTTGTTTCAAAGTGATGAGGTGTCCTTATAGGGTAAGACAAAATAGTCAGTAAAAATTCTGATGGCTCTACACCTTTATGTTAGAAATGTGTTGTTGAATCAAGTTCATACATGTGAGAATGGAATTTTCCATTGGTAATTTTTCTAACTAATAGAAGGAGGATCATTCTGTATGTAAATTATAGTTTGTATGTGTTATAATGCTTTTGTTTTGGAAAACGTAGTCTAATAAATTATATTCAAAAGTATGTGCATGTAGGTCTTTTTCATTGGATTTGTGTGAAACACCTCTCTGAAAACAGAAAATGCTGCTCATATATTACATGTGTAATCACCATCCATGAGCTTCTTCATTAATCACTTTTTTGGGAAAGAGCATTTCAGAAAGAATGTTCAAAAGCTGTGAATTGCCTCTTTGAAATGCCTTGTATTTTTACATCTGTGTAAGGATGAAACTTATGGAAAGTGCTACATTTTTAATGTGTGTATAATTTTGATAATCTATCTAGGTTTCAAACAACAGAATAACTGCTATGATCCTACTATAGTATTGCTTATTGTGGACCCACAATTTGACTTGTCATTATTGCAGACTTTCTCTTCACATATTCTAAAGATGATGAGCTTCTTGGAGCTTTTGACTCTGATTCAAATCTTCATGCCTTTTAAGTATTAGTAACAACTACTGCCTTCATGACTGTGGCTCTGGTTCAAAATTGTATGTTTTCAGTATACTATTAACCCACTTCGAGTGGGTGTGCAGGACTGCAAATACATGACATTGAATGTATATTACTATAATTTCTGAGTAAACTGTAGCACATATATATTTATTTTAATAAAGAAGTATGTATTTGTTTATTTAGCAGTCATTCATAAAATGTTACAAAGAAAGTGATATGAAGTATAAGTATTTTACTGTCTCCTGAACTAATGGTCCAAATCTTATCACCTGGCAACACTGGCTCAGCTGTGATTCATGATATATAGGTAAAATATAAGGCTACAGGCAGTAATCATAAAGACTAACTGGCCTCATGAGACTAATTTCCCGTGACTTCCTCAGTAATCCATGCACAAGGATAGGTCCTTGGAAGAGTGATTCAGAGGAGGTGTCTAAATCAACCACTATGAATTGTCCTCTAGAAAACATATCTTTTTCTCTTGCTAACTGAAGAAATCCAGGGAGATTTGCCTTAAGAGGTCAGTGTTGGCTTCTGTGAATATTCTTCAGAGATGAGAGTCTGCAGGATTCTAGTATACAAAAATACTATTTGGTGCAGATGCCCTCTAAGAACAAAATTACTGTAAATTTAAAACTCTGCATTCTGAAAGGGATCTTTATAAAAAGGTCAAGAAGCTACATGTCCCCTCTTTGCTCTGCCTGGGAAGAATAACTGTGCAGTAAGTAACCGAACACTTAGATAAATAGAAAGAAACTCATCTTCATGATAATTCAAAAAGAAAAAATTTGATAGGTCTTACAGCACAAGAGTCTGTCACTGGAATTCACTGTTGAATGTGATACTGCTTAAATTTCTCTACTGAGCCACAGAACTTGAGGTTTTAATCCAATTAAACACCTAGAGACGTGCCTAACTGACATGCTAACATCTGTGGCTGTGTTTGTGCTTAAATCCAGAACACGCTAAATACTTGAAAAGTCAGTTCAGCACTTTAAATCGACAAAAAGCAAAAATAATTTCTCAACCTATTCACACTGATAGCACTGATGAACTGATGCAGTTTCCCCTTTAGTATATATGGGGTTTTTTTCATTAATAATAAAATGAAATGTCTGGTTTTTAATTTGTTCTGGAATATTTTTACATTTTAATTATTTTTGCTTCTCACTTTTATTTTTCTCTTCTTGCAGCATTCGCTCTTTATTGATGATTTTTTCAACAAAGTGAGGCTTTTGCTTTGTTTTGTTTTCTTTTGTTTTCTTGTAGGAATATCTTAGCTGACATAAAACTCTCAAATGTTTTTGTTGTGCCTGTGATTCCCATGCAATACTGTCAAATGAAGTGATTTTGAACTCTTGCCTGCTGTTGAATATCATATTGTCTGGAAACCACAGCACTGTAGCCAGAGCCAACGCCCTTTCAGAGAGAGAGGGAGACAAATAGGGTATGTAGAGAGCAGATGTCCCCAGATCTACAGAGATGTAGAACTTGTTTCACATTAATCTCCAAGCACCAGAGGTTAAGAGGTTAGGCTTTCTGGTCTTTTCTTCATGTCACTTGATATACATATGAAGCCAATTTCAGTGGTATTATCATTCCCTCCTCCTACACATTCATACACCTTGACTATTTTTTCTTTTACTTTTTCGTCTGCTATATTTGCATATAGTAATAGAGCTGGCATGTTAATTTGTTGAAAGAGCAAGAAATCTTCTGCATTACGAAGGGACAGAGGATAAGCAAAGGACAGTAATAATTCTGACTTTCATAGAACAATTTTATGTGTTTATATTGGACATAGTGACATTGTAAAGATTATTTTCCAAAGCATATTTGTGATAACAATATTCCAAAAATATTATTTAATAAGTTACATTCTATTACAAGTCAATGCACTTCACAGCTTTGAAACATTAATTATATATGAAGCAATGCAAATTAGGATCTACATTGTTGAGGTCTTCATTAAAATAAAATGAAAACAAAGATCAACTATGACAAGCTGGTAAAATTATTAATCAAGAAAAAGAATTTTATACGAAGTAAAAGATAAGTCCACTTTCCATCCATGAAAAATGCATTCTCAATAAGGTAAAATGATTATCTCATTTCCCCTATTAGCAAATGTATAACAGTAATAAGAGTGAACACTGAAACAATCAGGATGTAAAAACCAATTTTATAGCTGTCCTCTGTGTTTGCTAACAGAGATATGGAACACTTTGTGATTTCTGACTTCCCCATTGCTATTTCTTTCAAGTAGCCTCTCAGGACACTAGTTTGCTGAATGGCATTAAAATGCACCCTGGTTATAGTTGCAGTGGTAGATTTCAGTGTTTAACATTTTATTAGGGCAGAATTGTTCATGTTACCACTCTGGAGGTCAGACACTGCCTAAGACAACCTTAAGGCTCTGGAATAATAGGTAAGGCATTTATTAAAAATACTTAAGTATTAACCTTAGAAATACATGTGTCTGTTTTTTCACCTAGTTCTGTTATTTTTCTTTGATTTTTACCTGAGGATATTTTTTTACTGAAAAATAAAACTTGTGCCAGTAACAAAATTGCTTACTAACACCCTTCTTTCTAGGTTAGGATACTGATGTAATAAAAAAAAAAACAAACACTGAAGCCAGATTATAACACATTTTCACTCACAAATGAATATATATAAATATGATCAATCATACCAAATTTAGCAGTATGAATACTGGAATAAAGTTTCATGTGTGTATAGGTATTTTCCATGGTGAACTGTAATCCAGGTTTATATCAGAAAAAAAATTTGCATGCAGAGATAGGATTTTACAATTAAATTAAGAATCCTTGGCCTTTATGCATATCAAATTTATAATGCCAGACATGTTTTTCTGCTTATGCAGAACTCACACAGAATAACTTACACAAGTTGCATGAAATAAAATATTTTTTTTGCTATTTGTTACTTTGTTCATGTTCTGAATGATGACATATCATAAATATTTGTTTATGGAATTTTGCCATATAAAATTATAAGTTTAAAAGGTCTTGAACCAACTTCAATGTTTCAGGTTCTTATGTCAGTGATTTCCACTGAAATTACAAACAATAAAAGAAAAATGTGTATTGTATCCTAGCTTGAAGAGCCATATTAATCCTTCAGTCTTTCAGAAAATTTCTATTCATTTGAACTTAAATGCAAAAGTGATATTTCTTCCAACTTATTCCAGAGAGATATTAATAGTAGTCCATATAAAAAGAGCTATAAAAATGGTATAGAAAAGCATAGCTTAATAATTTCCATACATTCATTAAGACAGGAGACAAATCTTCAAATGTTAGATCATCTACTGGCAATCTTGATTCTGCTTCATTGAATAATTTGTGAACTACAAGAACAAACACATGGAGCAACACAGATGATTATTCTCAGAAGTGAGATGCTCAATATTTACCATAATGCCAAAAGATTTGGCTGTAGGATCGCTGTCAGCAATTAATATTAAATGAGTGTACAAGTTGGTTGGCAGAAAACTTCCAGTTCATATGGTGTCATTCTTTGTCTGATGGCTCAATGCCAGTTTCACAGTGTGCCATACTGATAAGCAGATGTAGCAAAAGTTTAAAAGAGGAGGTTAAGGGATGTAAACATCACCATGATCATGTCACACAATGGAGAAGCATCTCTATCCTCTTCCAGAAATGCATATGGTTGTGGATGCAGATGGTTGGAAAGGAGATCAACTACCTCTGCCATGTCCAAAGAGTGAAGTGCCAAAGAGTAGCCATGGAGATCTGCAGAACATAAATAAATTGTTGTGTCTACAGTTTAAAAATGGGAAACAGTAATTATTTTTGTAAATCTAAATTTTCAACACCAGGATTCTTATTTATATATTTGTATTTGCTTGTTTGTTGTGCTTGTTTAGTTAGTTTTGTTTCTGAGTCAATGGAACAGAGAGAGCTTATTTCCTCCCTAATGAAGCTTAAAAATATCCTAAAATACGCATTTACTCCCAAAACAAATGAAAATTACCATGAGTATATCAGGAGGTACTTTGCTTTGATTTGATTGCCCTTTAGATTTTTGTGGTATTCCAGATAATTTCTTTGATTCAATAGAATTGCTTCAGTAGTTGTGTTTATGTTTCCATATTTTCCTGGAAGCTGTTCTAGATTGAAGGGTTGAGAGGTGTCCCGTTGGAGTCCAGGAAAAGCCTGGGAACTTTTCCTGCTCCTCTGGGTGTTTGTTTTACCCTTAGAGCTCCTCAAAAAAGGCTTGGCCTGTGAACCAAGCTCGTGGAAGCATTTGCCTCCACTTCTGGGTGGGCTGAGAGCACCAAAGAAATGAGGAGATGGTTGTTTAGTGTACCACAGAATGTGTAGTTGTAGTTTTTAGGTTTTGCTATATATATTATATAGAGCCAACATGGAGATTTTAGGGTGTTGGCTGCTTCTTGTTCATCTTCTTCTCTCTTATCCTTCTCTTCCTTTTTCCCTCTGACATGAGTTCCTGTGATTTGTTAATTGGTAGACAGAATTCAGTGTAAAGGAGACATGTCAATAAGGTTGATATTCACTGGTTTTGGGAACGAAATAAGATACGTAAAGTTTTCTAACTGGTTGATAATAGATATAAAAGCTACCTGCTTTGGGTAGCCATTGGCCATTCTGCCCTCGTGTTCCTGGAGGTCACAGCACAGCCTGTGCCTCTGATAAGAATGAAAAATAAAGAAGCTTTTAAACAGCAGAAAGAAGCCTCATTTTGTCTTTTCGGAACATGGGACACTGAAATAAGGGATACAGCTGGGCCAGAAGTCAGGGTCCAAAGAACACCCCTGACAGTGTCCTAACACTTTATTTGAAAGGTTATATTTCAAGTGACCAAGTAATATGTGGGTTTGATATAATACAAACATTCTGCTCTTTAAATAAGCCTACCAACATTCATTCTTACTCTCCGAACTTTATGTTCATCCCTTAAAAAAACATAGCTCACACTGTAAGATTTTGTGTCTTAGATAGCTGATAAACCTATAAACATCTGTAAATGAGTTTATAAGATTTTTAAAGTATTGTCTGATCAAAGTGTTTGGTTTAAAGTTGACTGTGGGGCAAGAAACAGATCAAAACATGAAGATAGAATTAAAATCACTGAAGAAGCTGAGTCACACAAATATGAAATAGATGTATGAGCTTTAGTTTTCAGTAGAAATATATTTTAAGTGCCTTAAATACTGAGAAGCTGTATTTGTTGAGTTAAAAAGCCCTTAAACCTAATTTTTTGGTAGTATTACCTTTCACAGAATTCCCTGTCTTAGACAAAATATAAACATTAATACATTACTGTTATTTTTTGGATAAGTTGTGTACTTAAACAAAAAGAACAGATAGAGATCATCTGCGTCAAATCTATGTAGGATTTGTGTAAGAGTTTTGACCATTTTCGTAAATTAGAACTAAGTTTTGATAGGTTTAGAAAAGTAGAGTTAGAATTGTGTTTTATACTGATTGGTTAATTTATTAATACAATGCATATCCCCGTGTTGTTATGTTTTAGATATTGCTGCTATGGAACATGTGCTGCTAAGGCTGCTTTGCACCTGCTTTTCTCGGACATTGCTCTCGGAACTTTTGCCTTCAGATGAAATAAAACAAAAGAGCAAAACAATTCTCTCTCTCTCTCAATGATGGAAATCCCCGTCACCTACCCAACGGTAAGCATTTTTTTTCCGGGGAAGATTTTAATTAGATTCATATCATCATCCAGGTATATATCTCTTCATTCTTCCCCTCTCTCCACTTACTGTGGTGGCTGGTAAGCCTAGTAACTGAGGGACCGTGAGGGTCCTATAGAGGAAAAGATTTTAGGAGGCTCTCCCTAAGTTGGAGTGACAGAAAGAGGCTTCTCTCACAAGATTCCTTGCTCTGTTATGTTAATGTACCCCAGTTCTGCTTCCCTGCTTGCACTCTGTCCCTTGTCCCTCAGTCACTCCCTCCCTGTTCCCCTGTTATTTCCCATACCCATACCTTGCCTGTGCACTGCCCCCTGACCCCTGAGGGTTGGTCCCTGATGCTCTCTCCTCCCCTACCACCCCATACTTAGCCCTGGACCCTTCCCATGAGCCTTGTGTTTGTCCTTGGATGCCCCACGTGTGTGTGGCTGGAATAAACATCTCTGTGGAACCCCAAACAAAGACCCTTCTGCCTCTTTGCGGTCGAATCATATTATTAGCCACTATCCCATCTCACTACAACACATCACTTCATAAGAAGAATTGCAGGTTTGCCTGGTATTTTCTAGATGCTTTACTCTTACTGAATCGCTGAATTTACCCCAAACAGGACTAGAGCATACCATCAAACATCTCAGTGTGTGCTGGTTTAAGCTGCATGTTCTGTGCCCCTCCCCTTTGATGCATCTCAAGTTCAAGTTTTAAAAGCTATATGTGTGTTACAGCATTTGAGGGCCTGCAGGCTGAGTCTTTGAGCTACAACATGTACTATTCATATTATTTGATTTGGGGTGGGAGTGGATCTACTGTTAGGCTGTTGTTTTCTCCAGCATGAGGCCTCAGACGTATCAGTCTTCCAGTTTAGACTTTAAAATGGAAGCTTAATGGTTCTTTTTTTCTCTACCAAAACAAATAGTAGTAATATCACCTTGGAGCCCAGTGGCACTTTCACTTAAGTGTGAATTAAAAAGTGTAAGAAAAATATTGAAACAGAATCTCCCTTTCAGATATCTCTGTGTTCTGCCCTTTCTGGTCTTGCTGCAAGAGATGGTAAATAAGACTCAAAAAAAAAAATCTCTAAACATTAAGAGGAGATGCTTTGCTTCTTAGTTAATTTTTAACACAGTCAAAGGCAAAGCTGGTGTGGTCATTCAAAAACAAAATCAGAAAAATAGATAATTACTTTTTTGTCACTGGATTGTTTATAAATGCAAGCACATTCTTAAAAAAGTTTGGCATTTCCCACATAAAAAGTCAACCACTTCACAAATGAAGAGGAGGGATTCAATGGACCTTATATTCTATATATATTACATGCCATTTGGAAGCTTATACTTTTACATGTGAATAGTTTATTTGATAAGTGCCTGCTGAGTAACTTTTAACTGTTATATATTGTACCTTCCTCACTGTATGGAGACCTTCTCTTGTGCAGCCATAAGAAAGCCTTAAAAAAATCTTTTAACGTGTTAAACTTCATTGAACTTAACTGCTTAACTTTAAATATTAGTATTTTGAAATGAATTTGGTATGTTTTTGAAATACTTTTTTGCTTGATTGTTACAATTCTGAAATGGCCTAATACATGGTGACTCTGTGTTATCTGATATTTCTTTTTCTGGCCTGGGGCATCGTTTGGCTACATACAAGAAACCTGCCCAGGGCTACTGCATGAGAGCCAGAGCAGCACATGTAAACACTGCATGCTGGCTTTACTCTGACTCCCAGCAAAAGTGAGAGCTCTTCTAGATGTGCTTAGCTACAAAGCCTTGATAAAGGAGTAATTTGTGAATAGCATACTTTTCCACCATGAAATTAGTTTTCAGGTCTTTTAATATCACTGATTCATGAACTGAAGCAACAGAATATTTTTTTGCTGTAACAAAATGTTTCAAAACAGCCAAGGAATATATTTGCTGGAGAAACCAGAGTGAAATACAACAAAATATCTGAGGATTTATATGTAGAATAGCAATAAAAAAATTTAAAAAAAATTAAAAAGCTGTGACTATAAATCTGACACATAATATGTAAATACAATAATTCAAAATAAACCATTACCTTCTCATCATTCTATTGAGACCAAATAACTAAGGAGCAAGCTACCATTATACTTAATGTCTTTTTAATGTGATTAAATTCTTTTATTATCAAGGAAATTTGATGAGTTTAAAACCTCACTGAGATTTCTTTGACAAACACGTGCTGGCAAATGACAAAGAATCAAAACCAGCTACAGGCACAGTATTAAAATGTTCGTGGAGAAACAAAGAGTGTTCAGCCAGCTGATGGTACGAACCCACACTGTTTGCTTCAGAGGATGTGTTTTCAGTGAAAGGCTTCTTATTGTCTCAGAATGCTGTTTTGGCTGAGCTGCTGTATACATATCCATTTTACACTCTCTGTGCCTTCTTGTTAGAAAATTACAAAAGGACTCCACTTTGTTCTGATGTGGAATGAAAGCAAGCTACAAAATCAGTCAGGAAATGAAACTTTTGTTTTCCAGATTGCCTTAGGTCTCAGGGATCAATACACTGTAAGCTATATTATGTATCTCAAAGTCAAGGGGAAAGTATATGTGCTAGAGAAGGAAGTGAAATCTTCTCCTGGAGTCTCCTCTCATTTTATTACTGCTTAATTAAATGCCCTTAAACTTTTTCTTGAATGCTATCAGCACAAGTGAAAAGAGAATCAGGACCTACTGTTAGAGAGGCTGAAGAATCTGTAATTAATAACTCCATAAAACTTTTTACATTTGCCAGTGTCTGGAATGTGTTTGATGTAATTTTGCAGATTTTTAATTTAATGAGTCTCTCACCTGTTCATAGCAGAAAATTTTGTAAAGCAAAAAAGCCTAGGCATCAGGACATTGGCATCCCCTTTAAATAATTTTAGTTAATGTAGTAGTGCTGATACACAACAATATTGGAACAATTTATGCTATCTTCCTTAGGTGGTATTTGTCCATCAAGTGGAAAGAAAAACACATCAATGGGTCACCAGACTTGACAGGCAGTATTAATTAAAGTACCAAAAAGCATTGTAGTGGTATATCTTAAAGGGGTCTAGCACTACAGGTAGATAGAAACAGATCAAAATACTTTGACAGTAAAAAACAAAAGAATCAATGGTAGTTGTTCATGGATAGAATGTGTTTTTTTCTTTTTTTCTGTTAATGGGTGGATAGTCACTAGTGCAAAGTCAGATGTGTGATTGCCATTTGATAGTGGGGACAATTGACAAATGCTGAAATCAGTCCAACAGAAATAGCTCTGGCCTTTGGACCAGTACAGCCCCATTGCAGCCCCTACACCAATATGGGCTTCTCAGTGTTGCAAGAACGTGGCTGGAGTATCTCAAATCTGGGTGTACATGAAGATGATTAAGTTTTGTGAGGTGCAAACATAAAATGGTGATGGATCATAGAAGTATCATTCATCTTCTTGCTCAGTAATATTATTGAGCATCCATTCTCTGCATATCTGTATAGTGAAGTATAGTCAGCATGTTTTTTTCCATGGCTGGACTTAGATATTCTTCAATTTCTTGCAGAACATTGATCTCTCATGCATACAATGTTGAGAATGAGGCATTATTTCCTCAAAGAAAAAATATCAGAAGGTGTAATTTCATTAAAATAAAGCATTCAAATATTATAGTTTAAAAAAATTTGCATATTGTTTACTTATTCATACAATTTTTACTTTGTCCAAGCAACTGCAGGTTTTTGGGCTTCGATTTTTTTGTTGGTTTTGTTTTTAATATATAACTAAAGAGGATAGGTGAACACATGTTGCAACATATTATTTGTATCTTTAAGTGAATTACTTCCTAATGTGTTGCTACATGGGTCAAAACTATTCATTTAACATAATATTCCTTTGTATTTAAAGTTTTTATGCAAAATTAGTCATCATTTCTTCATCTGTAGAGTAATGATTTGTAATGTTCTCAAAATCACATATTAACATCTGTTAACTGAGACTTGAATTACCCCTGTGGATTGGATGAAGAATACCTAAGTTTTGCTTCGCTTGCAGTTAAGTCCCTCCAAGTGTAGGTTAAGTGAGGCAGACTTCACTCGAATCAGAGAACATATAATCAAGAATATATGAGGTGTTATTCTGATTGAGAACACTCTTAGAACAGGTGAGTAATAAAGTCTCTCTTAGGCAAAACACCAAGGAATACAAAGCTTCTCTGAGATTATTCCAAAATAAATTGTCTGCAGGGTGATAGTTGCTAATAACACAATGCAAAACTAACCTGTTATACAGGTCAGTATACAGATCATGGCATAGGTACCTATAACTTTTGTGTACTAGCTCTGCTTCCCAAAGTAATATCCAAAGTGCCATTGCTCTCTGTAGTCGCTGAACCAGTCTGGGAGTTTGTTTTCGAAGGCATAACAAAGTAACAGAAGAGGTTTCTAACTTCTGAGATTTTGCTCTTGTAGGCTAACATAAGCAAAACTCTGTATTTCAGCTCTGTACTTTAATACATTCTTACTAAACTTCACAGTAGTGCAGCCTTGCCTTGAGTCCTGCATGCACTTTTGGGGTGCCACAATATAAAAAAGACATTAAGCTATTAGAAGGTATCAAAGAAGTGCCACAAGGATGGCGAGTGGTCTGGAGGAGAAGCTGGATGAGGAGCAGCTGAGGGCCCTTGGCCTGTTCAGCCTGGAGGGGACTGAGGGGAGACCTCAGTGCAGTTACAACTTCCTTGTGAGGGGAAGAGGAGGGGCAGCACTGATCTCTTCTCTGTGGTGACAGTGACAGGACCCGAGGGAAAGGCCTGAAGTTGTGCCAGGGGAGGTGTAGGCTGGATATCAGGAAAAGGTTTTTCATCCAGAGAGTGACTTGGCACTGTAACAGGCCATGGAAGTGGTCACAGCACCAGACCTGTCTGACTTCAGTAAGAATTTGGACGGTGCTCTCAGGCACATGGTGTGACTCTTGGGGTGTTCTGTGCCGGGCCAAGAGTCAGACTCCATGATCCTGATGGGTCCCTTCCAAGTCAGCAAATTCTGTGATTAGTTTCAAATCAACAGTGCTTACCCCTGAATTAAACAGTTGGCTTTGTATATGCTTGGCTTCAAAAAACACGGTGGCGTTTTGTAAGTATGGAGGTACACACTGTGAGATAGAAATTAACTGTGATTTTTGATTTCATACTGCATACTCCATACCCTTGCATAACTCATAATTTCCAAGCCTTTCTGGAAAATTTCCTAGTGTATAATACGCATGCAAATGAACAGCTTTTAGCTCTGAATTGGTTTGTTTTATATTCAGATTATGTGTGTGTGTGTATGTAGACATTTATAGTATTTAGTTTATGATTATGGTTTTATTTATATATGTTTACATTTATACTCATATTATTTATAAAAACATATCACTACGTTTGTGGCTTAAATGGTCTAAAAATGAAAGGGAAAGATAGCTGAAATGAATTCTTATTTTTACCGCTAAGATCTGATATAGGCTATACGAAATCAATTAAACGATTAGAACTATTTCAGGAGGTTAGTTCACCTCAAACAGAAATGATTACCCTGAAGTTAAAGTGTGCTCAGTGGCATAGTGAATAATACCATTTTCAGTATCTTAGCTTTCTGAGAGTTAGAGCTAAATCATATGACTTGTAATGAAAGATAAATGTGGTTGAAGAACATAATCTCTTCAGAGATGAGGGGGATGGTAACTTTTCAAAGTAAAATACTCAGTGTCTTGTGTCTAGGTGATCAAACTCTAATTCTCTGTCCACCACTTTCCCGATATGTAGCATGCAGATATCCATCTATTTCAAAGAATTGACAGGAGAATTAATTACTTGGTATGTGAATGCCTGAAGGTGGAGGGACCTGCACATAATGTTGTAAATAATGCCTTTTGCAATACTTTGACTAGAATTGTTAATTATCATCTTTGGCTTGGCCAAGACATTTTTCATCTCTTAATCTGAGAAGTCTCATTTGCAGACTTAACAGAACTTTACCGTGATCTCAATTGCTATGCTAACAGAAGCAGCATGTGTAATAGAACCAGTTTTTCTCAGCTTCAAAAAAATTCGTTATCTTTTTGTATTATCTCAGCCTTTTTCTTCCACTCTAATAGTTTTAGGATTTAGGATCCAACTCTGCAAGTCAGTGCGCAACAGGGGCAGACACTTCCCTTCCAAGACTGTTAAAAAACAGGATAGGGCCAGACTCAGGAGCTGGCTGGTAGCTGTTGATAAAATTAGCAGAGGATAGAAAATCACTTCCTTGTAGCTGTTTGTAGGAATGATGGATTTATTCATAGTATCAGCTTCTCCTCCCTTGCTGTTTTGCTTGTGCCTTGCTTAAATAAGCATAGGGCTACTTAAGTGAGATCACACACACTGAACTAGCTTTGGAAGATGTAGCAAGATTTCCTTCAGTTAGCATTTCCTTATAATGCCTTAGGTAGCTGTTACTCTGCAAAAAGCAGAGGTTTAAAATCTCACCCACATGCACTTTTGGGGAATTATTTAGTACTGTCAGAAGAACAGTCCCTGCAGCTCATTTACAAATTCTACTAAACACAGTCGATGGGATCCATTTTATCTTTTTCATGGTTCTTGAAGATTCATGTTCTGAGAGAAAGTTAATATAAGATACTGAACATCAGTATTTAGAACTAAAACACTGCCCAGCATGAAATGCAGGTGAAGAAGACAAAGGAATCAACATAGATTTTTACAGGGTGAGGATTAGGATTCTGCAAGATTATTTCTTTCAGGATGTATGAGGAATTTAAAAACTTTTCCCTTTCAGAAAGTGATTGCATAGGCATATTTTAAAGATCTCTTTCAGTTACTCTTGACTATGTCACCAGACTAAATTACCTTTTTTTATTATTTGTACTTATTATTACTTTCCTCTATACAGCCACTATATACCAGTTTTAATTAGTATGTGTGCTGCTAAGAAGCAAATTAAATCTTATAATAGTGGAAATAATTAATGTATGGAATTCTGGTTTTCTGAAGTATTTCAGATATTTTTGCCTTAATATAATTTTTTGCCTCTGCCTACTAACAAATAAAAGTTGTGAAACCTGACAAAACTTTTTTTTTTTTCTGTTAGAATTGTTATTAAACATCATTTAATGGTGGTTGAGAGATTGGAGGCATTTAGTAGGGGCTCACATTTGGAGGGGATTTTTGACATTGGCCAAATTCAGCAACATACTGGGATCATGTTTATAAAATATGTGTCAGTTAATAAAAGACGAATACAATTAATTTTTTTTTTTTTTTACTTAAAAGGGATTTGATAAGATGAATTACAGACATTCTGCTTATGGAACAAAGCAATTTCCAGAGCAACAATCAAACTCATTCAAGATTATGCAGTTTTGTTCTATGTAAATAGTATGAAACATGTTTTATATTTATGGATGGGAATGTGTAATTATTTGTTTTGGAAGCTAATAAGAAAGGATTTTACACTACAAGACACATTTTCAAAGCACTGTCTTAAAAATATTACATAGCTTCCTCCATACATTTTCTGTCTCATTTTTCTTTAGTGTTCGTCTTCCTTTTCGGTTCCTTGGTAATTTTCTTCTCTTTGTTCTGATATGACCTTGTTTTTCTCAATTATATTTTTTATCATTCCTTTTTTTTCCCACCTCATTATTATTTATCCTTTAAATTGCAGTATTTCCTAGAACAGGTTCTGAAACACCAGGAGTCATGATCCCTCTTAGGCTAATGAGTATAGCCATGTAAACAGAAATGTGGTTGCAAGTTTGGAAATGACCCCAGAAATGAGAGTGGAAAGGTGGATTATAAGCCCTGAAGTGGAGCCAGAAGCAGAAAAGTTTTCAGAACATCAGCCAAAGGGTAAAGTAATATGTATCCAGCCCTATTCTGCAAAGTGCTGTGGACTCTACAGGGGAATAATGATCAGAACAAGACAGAACTGAGAGATGATACAAACAAATAGTAAAAAAAAGAGGCAATTTGGAGAACAAAAATAATAAAAACTGAGGGATTCTTGGCCAGTTAAGAAAAGCTTTTTTTTTTTTTGCCTCCCCTTTCTTCTTGAACTCTTGCTCCCTCTTAAAATTGTCACTAAGTACTTCAAGCTTTTAAATGTTCTTCTCTCTGCCCTCTCAGGTTGCAGCTTTTCCCCATGCCTTTGTGAAGAAAAACAAGGTTGGATGGTGTGGGAGGGAGCTTGCCTTTCAAACAGTCTGGTGTCGTCTGCTGATACACTGGCAGCTATTAAACTGCCTACCCACTTCTCCACTAAGCCATGTTTTCATAGGGCAACACAGGCCATCTCAGGTCAGGCACCATACTGCCCTGCAGTAACAAAACTCACTTCAAAGAAAGAGAAAAGGGATGCTGACAGCTGACACTGTGGCTCTTTTATGGGGAAAGGGCAAGATAAGGGATCTTGGAGTTCTGTAAGAAATGGCAGAAACTTTGGATCCACCACTGAGTTAAATGTAAGAGGTTAGACTAATTTTGCCAGAGTATCTGACTTTTTTTTGTCTAGTAGGCATGATATAGAACATTCGTGATTGTAATCTTCATTTCTTTCCCAGCTGGAATTTGCAGCATCTCCTCGACAAAATACTGAGCAGATTGTTTACAGTTCAGTGATTACTTCAAGACAAAGTTTGTTAAATCAGCTTTTAAGGGTAGCTCAGAAGAGATATGAGGCAAGGTTTAGAGTTTTGATCATGAATTCTTCATCTGTTTCACTTTTGAAATCAGCATCTTAAAGAATATCAGAATCATATAAAAATAAGAGATTTCCAGCAGAGAGTGCATGTATTTTTATCTTATGTATTATGTATATGCTTTCTCTATTTGTCTTTGTTAAATTTTGATCAGGTTAATATTATTGGAATCAGTAAAACTCACACATTTAACAGCAAAATGAGATGAGAGAAGTGTTTTTCCTTGAAGAAAGCTCAGAGTGGTTTGCTCAGGATCTAATAGCTGTGCTGTTGATTTTTCTCTCTTCAGTTTCACTGGCATTCCTTCACATTATTTATTTATATAACTCAAAAAATAAAAGGTTAATTTGGGAGAAATCAGTACAAGCTCTCAAATCAATACACTGAGATGAAAGACACAGCAGCAAGCATGTCGTGTAGTTTACTTCCATTTGGTGTGGCTGTCTAGAATGAAATGAATTATTTCCAAATAAATGCGACAGCTCCGGGGATAGAAATACACTAGGTCTAAGTGACTTACTGAAGTGTGTGTGCTGTGGAAAAATTAATGGAGCACCATACAAATTAGGTGGTAAAAGTAAGTTTTGTAGACTGCAGCTACACCTTCCTTTCAGGAGGAGATGAGGAGCACCCCCATCCTAAGTCTATCCACCATCAGGTTTGAACTGAACTGTGAACATTGGAAGAGAAAAAGTCTCATGTAAACAGGATGGCATGACTGTGAGGACTATTTTATTGGACCTTGTAGGACTTCATACTCTGTTAGCAAATACAGTTTGAGAGCATTTAATCTGGGAGCTGTTCCAGTCTGTTAAGAAATCCCTTGCAAGGCTGTGAGAGATTCATTGTCGTATCCTGACATATGACGTATGGCTTCAATAAGTGTACTGGACATACAGGGTGATGATCTCTCACCTTTTTGAGCAATGACACTGCTGCACTAGTATTTCTCTTCAAGAAAAGCTCATAAGTAAAATTCCCAGTGGAGCAAGAAGTTACATTAATCACACATTTGCAAACAGAGTCACAGTGGTGGGTCATCACAAACCTGTTATTTCCTCTCCTAATGTTCGTTTTGGCCTCAAAATCTAGCACTGAAATTAGTCTGACTATCCAGTTTTTATTGCTGTTCATTCCATGCCTTATCAAGGAGCCATTTCCAAGCTCTGGACATACTAACTCTCAGTATGATGAGCAGTGTTGTATTTATAAATGTTGAATGGTATTTTGTTTAGATTTATGTGTAGTTACCAAGTAAAACTTGTGGATTTTGCCTGCTAGTCCCTAGCCTTGGGGCTTTTTACCGTCAACAAGCAGAGTCTGGAGTGGCTCACTAGGTCAGGAAGTCAGGAATTATTGGGCTGAGATCAAAACATTGAAGTTGTCAACAGGAGAACCTTGGCAGCTCCATATCCTTAGGAGCTATGGCCACTTCCTTACTCACTGATGCCTGTCCAGCAGGTGAAAGCTCACTGAGCATCATGCCAAAGTGAGGCATCATAGCTTATTAAATCCTGATTCTATTTATGTGTGTTAACCAACAGCTCCAAATGCTTTATAATTATAGACTGTGTATCTCCTACTTGAAGAGTGTGCTTATACCTGCCTAAAGATGCCCAAGGAAACTGGCCCAGGAGAAGGGTGGAAGCTATGGGAAGAAAGGAGCAATAAAAACCCACACATCCAGTGAAACAACAGACTACCACACACAGTCACATACATGTTTCAGTTTACTGATTTTAGATGTCAAAACATTTCAAACTACATTAAGATTATTTATGTAGATAGCTGGAAATAGGGTAGGTGCGGAAGTTGTTACACTTTCACATTGAAGCTGCTTAGGTTCCAGAAATAGCTTTTCTTGTCTTGACACTAGAGAGCAACTTGACTGTATCAAAAGTAAGTTCTTCCAGACTGATTTGAACTAAACATTTCTCTTTCTTTCTTGAAGGGTAAGCAAATATTTTTCCTTCTGATTGAAGTGTAAACCTGTCTTTTCAAAGGAGAGGTATAGGGATTTCCTTTTTACTCTGGCCCTGTGTTCAGATAAGAAACACAAGATAAATTTATATCTGTGAATGGGAGTTCAAATCTTCATGTTCCACATCTCCAAATATCTTATTCTACAGTGGTAGTAGTATTAAGTCAACAATATAAAAAAAAGTGTTCTCCTTGTATATGATAAGAAAGGGTATATTGAATTATATTGAAAACAGAGATGATGTATATAAGCCTGGCTGCCAAGTCTAATGAATGTTCACCATGATCATCTGAGAACTGATGGGTTCCAGTTCATTATATATGTTTGTATTTTATCACTGCCTTTGTAAGGTAAAATGGATAAGCAACCCTTAAAGTCAGCACCAAAAATTAAGCGCCTCCTTGAAATTGATTTAGACATATTCCAAAGGAAGTTCAAAGAAGTACATCAGTCAAAGAGTTATTTGGTTTGAATCCAATAAGATAAAGACAGGTATTAAGTCCATGTGTTTTCATGGTCTGACTTTACTTTTCAGCTACTGTGTGGGGAAAATGTCAGCTCCACCTACCATTCTACTTCTGTAGTAAATGCTGTTTGATTTTCACTTGAAAGAAATGTTAAAAGCACCTACTTATAGGAGGTGGCTCTACTCTATGAAATCCAAGTGGTGGGAAATGCTCAAACTCTGGAAACTAGATGAACTACCTCACGAGTCTTCAACTTGCTACTGTCCTCTGGTTTTTTTCAGACTGCTAATGTAAATCTGTGATTATGTAACCAAACTCCATCTTGAGGATTTTTTCTTAGTTTTGTGGAAAAAATTTTGTGAGAGACAAAAGAATTATATATGTCTATATTCCTCAGGCGTCCAAACTTTCTTAGAACTTTTCTAAAAATTTGCCAAGTCTTATTCTACAGTGGGATCTTGCCCAGTCAGCAACCCATAGGCACTTATAAGGATGAATTTTGGCCAAGCAAGTGATTTATCAACATCAGCAGTGCTGACTGATTCATTAATTGCATCAGCATCATGATTAGAAATGAATGAAAATGTCCCAAAGTAAATTTTTTTTTGCCGATTCAGCATTTAGTAGTGCACTCATTTTTTACCTGTGAAAAGTAATTCCAGGTATTACATTTTTCCAACACCATCTTTTCTCTAGTGTTCCTGTGTTTTCCTTACTAATTTTTCTGCATCATAGCCTAAATGAATAGCAAATCCTTTGAGAGCCTGTTAGGTGAACATAGTATCATTTATATTAGAAATAATAAAAAGTATGATTCTTTTTCAATTAACTTTGGATGTGATACACATCAGCAAAGTTTAAATGTCTGCAGTCATGCCATCTACATTTGATCTGATCCCCTTTGACTCAGTAAACAGCTAAACCACCTGAGGTACTTCACATGTGTGGGGTAATTATAAAATGAAAATTACTTGAAAGTACTGATTTCTTCTCACTCACTACAGATAGAGGATAAGGTGACTACCTCAAATACAGGAGTCTACTTTTGCCCTGAAATATTTCACATTCTATGCCCTAGACAGGAGGGTCTAGTTTCTAGGAACACAGTATAGCCCTAAATTGATCGTGTGTCTTACAACTCACAACCATTTCCATATTCTCTTGTTTAGTTGAGGGGATTAAGTAATTTAGCAAGTGAATTTAGAAAAAGTAATGCGAATAGTAATGTGGGCAGTTACCATAATGTTCCACATACATTCTCAGATGTTGATTAACCTCCCTGCTTATTATGAAGAGAAACAAGCAAACAAACTAGTTTCCTTGATAGTTTCTACCATTTTCTTTGTTCATAAACCAATTTATTAGGAATATCACGTTATTGAGGTTCATGTTAATGATAAAGACAAGCATTTATTTCCTGTCTCACCCATTCTACTCCTGCATATCTTCCTGTTTACTGTCCAAGGTGCAAAATTAATGTTTAAATTTATTCTTGAGTACTTAATTATCACAGCAGGGAGCTTAGGTACTTGACTCAAGGCTGTGGATTTCAGTGTCGTAGGAACAGCAATAAATATGCATTCCTCAACTTTAAATTGGGCTAATTGTATCTCCTTTCCTCAGAACCTGGGTAGGTAAACATTTTCTGAGGTAGAGGGAGACCCATGTACTGTTGCAGTGGAGACTACATAAGTACTTTAGGTAGAACAAAATTTTTATTATCCTTTCAATAAAGAACTTTCATATCATATTACAAATGCCACTGTGGACAAAGATAGTGACTCCAGGCAGTCATAAATCACCTTTTGAACAAAAGCGTTACCTTTGCATCAACTGTGTGAGAAATAAGCACAATGTATTGCTGTTGATCATCCCTGTCCAACATATGAATGGCACTAACGAGGTCTCCTCTGGCTCTAGCTGAATTATCTCTGCTAGTCTCTAGTATTCTAAAAGAGATTATGCAGTAAAAAGAAGTATGTTGGGTTTTATTCACCTTTACTCTGCCTACAGAAATGATGAATACAATTTGGGAAAGTAACTATGTATTAAGAAAATGTAATTTTTTGTTTCTGTTTACCCTGTGGTAAATCACTGGTCATGGTGGGACCACATCAATAATAATAATTTTAAAAATTAATATGTTGTCGGTTTTTGTTTGTTTAATTTAGTTTAACTTAGTTTAATTTTTATGCCTTTTTTTTTGTTTGTTTGTTTGTTTGCCTGATGGTGAGGAGGAGTTTGGATTTGTTTTCTTTTTTTTCTGGAGTGAACTGGAGCAGCATGAGTTCCTGCAGAGAGAATACCAGCATACACAATTCACACCGTTCACTGCAGAAAAGGAAAGATGGGAATTCAAAGACTGCTTTGTATGCTCCTAAATATCACTGGATTAAAAGTCACAAAGTCTGTTAGGAGCAAGGACAAGGACTCCCAAGTGGTCCCTAAAAGCTTTTTAACCTTTAGGCTATGGGATGCTCATCTGATTTCCTCTCTGGTTGAATGAAGCATTTCTGGTAACCCAGTTGTCCCATTCTGAAAAAAAATCCACTCAGAATCTTCAGCAGCATCTTGGTTAATGCCGTAGGTAAACATGCAGCAGAAGAGTTTTAGTACTTTAGTGCCAGCACAAACTGGAGCACTTAGTTTCAAGTTGTTAATCAAATAATTTAATAGCTAGGCTAATCCACAGAGACACAGCATATAATCAATGTGTATTTTTATAAAGAAAACAGTAAGAATGTTGTTCCCAGTCAAAGGGCAGACTTAGCTTGCTATGTGTGAAAAAGTCACCAGACCCCTATTTAACACTTTGGACTGACTGAGCTAAGTGCTGACTCAAGCTATTACATGCTATGTTTTGATGAGATAATAAATGTAGTTTGAGAGTGCCTACTACTGGATCAAAGTACGTCAGGCACATGGCTATTTTGTCAAGCCTGTTTACAAGCCTTTGAAGGAAGAACTTTTTTCTTTGCTGGCTTTATGCTGGATAAAATATCACCTGTCTGTACCACTCTATTTTTATGCTGCTTCAGGTGTCATCTAGCGACTTACAGCAAGCATAAACCTTGGTTAAAAGTATGAAGTCAGCATAAAATTCACATCATCTGCTCTGAGTACTTGAACAGAAATACATTCTTGTGCTCCAAGATGATCTGCAGTGCTTTGTGATCCAGCAATAGATGTAGTATGAAATTATTATGAAATGCCATAACACAGATGACTACCAGACTACACCTTCATAGATCTGCCTCTTTTAAATCATATTCTCAGGTATAGGTTCAGGAGCATATTTTGTCTAGCAGGTCAGAAAGTGAAAATACCATGCTTCGTGACACCGTGGTTCACTGTCATGTCAGATGAGGTAGGGTTTGTGGGGCTATATTATAAATGGGATAACTGAAGTGACCTGGATGAGGATTTTAAAAAAAAGTCCTCTCTACTGTTGCTGTTATTGTTAAATTCTTTTTTTTTTTTTTTTTTTTTAATCCAGTGAGTCCATTTAGAATGTTCCCTGCACACAGCTGCATCAGAACAGACTGAGAAAACTGCATACTGCTGTGTAGGCTAAGAATAAATAACTGGGAGAGAGGAGGGAACAGAAAGTTCTTCCAGGTTTTACTGCTAGAGGAAAGTATCAATGAACACCACCCTTAGGCTCTTAATTCAGGTTTATGGATTTCACTGCCTAGGCTGGATGTCTAACTTTCAGAGTTTCCAGCACTTAACATGATATATATTTGAGTCCCTTAACTTTTTAATTCTCTAACCCTTTTTCCCTGTATCTTTAGCATAATTTTTAATTGTTGACCTACTTATGATTAGCTGCCTGCCGTATCTATGTAGAGAGGAAGATTAGGAGGAAATAGCTTAGATACCCATTTATGATAAAAAATGTTTCAAAAGTTTAAGAACATGCTATGTGTTTTCACAGGAAAGTTTACAAAAGAGAGCAGAATTCTTCGTTTGTTTATTTGTTCTGTATCTCAATCCTTTTAAAGATTATTTTAGTATAGGTTGGACTTGCTAATTCATTCCTCTACCACCATTATTCATGTACTGAAGCTGAAAAAAATACACAAATGCATGTTACCTCAGGCCTAAATATAATATTTTTGAAGGGGTTTCTTTGGTAAATTGATTAGGCATTCGGTGTACTCCAACTCTGCAAGAGTGATTGAGCAACTGCTGACGCTTCAGACACTGATGTACTTTAGTATACTGCGTACTTTTTTATTAACAAATAAATTTAGAACCTTAGGCAAGATAGCTAATATTCTATTATTGATATTTAGTATAAATAAATCATGTTCTCATAATTTTTATTAAGGTATGAGACAGATACAGGCGATTTTTCAAAATCTTAATCATCCATTTTTTAATAGTATACCTACTGAAATGACACCTGAAATGTCAACACCTGAAAAGGTGCTAGTTTCAGTCTCACTAAACAATGGCATTTTCCTTCTATTTTCTGCATGGCAAAAAACGTTTGGCAGTAAGTATTGAGATCATCACAGGATTGATGTGATCTCTCTTCGTCACACCAGTCTAACCAATTTTACAACAATTTACAGTGTTTTCATTAGAGAAAAAAGGGTGCTGGGTTTGGATCCCCTCAGACACCCTCAGAGGGGCTTGAGCTCTAGTGCACTGCATCCTAAAGAGGCACTCTGACCCCTGGGAAAACAGGGTTCTGTGGCCAATGAAAGGATGGGTGTTTCAAATAGCTCTTGAAAAATTATGAACTCCACTTAGATGATTGTATACTTTTGCCAAGGGTAAGATCGTTCTTGTCACTTGAATAGACTGAGGCACCTGTCTGCTGAAAGGAAGTGGTATTTAAGCTTTTTCTTCTGGCAACCTTTAACAAGCTTTCTCTTCTTAATCCCAGGTTGGTCGCAGTGCATCAAGCCCTCCTACTTCTGATGCACTTGTTTTACAAATTTCAATCTACATCTGAAATTCAACAAAAGGGGAGACTTTAAGGGAATTGTAATAGGCCCCAGATGTTAACACAGAAGAGATGGCAAACTCTCCTGGCATCCACAACTTTCTAAATTAACTCTAGAAGGTTTTCCCCTTGCTCAGTGTTTTTAAGCTTATAGTTTCTGCCTTTTCAAGGATATTAAACATTATCTCTGTTCTAATTGTTATTTTTAGTTTTAGTTATAGACTGGGTTGGAGTATATGAATATTTGAAGAGAGGTCTATTATTCAGCTGTATGGCAAATTCATATCTAGAGTATGAGTGTTTGGTTAGTCATGGGGTTTTTTAGCTATAATTTTATTGAGTTATATGTTTAAGGAAGTATTTGCGTAAAGGCTTAGAGGCTCAGGATAACCTGCGCCCATATTTTCTCCACAATTTTAAAGAAAAACCTGTCTCATCTGAAAAGCAAATTGATACATTCTTTTAAAAAAATTTCAAACTCCCTCTAATATCATGCTTACCTGCTCCCTCAGGTAGAACAGAACCAGAGACAGCAAGCTGTGATTATTCCTCCCATTTCATGTTTGTTCTCTATTTTTTTCCATTAACTTCCATAGTCCTGCCATTTCCTCTATTTGACCTCTGCTATTAGAAGAGAAAAATAAAGAAGAAAGCATTCACTTACCAAAGCTCTGTTAATCAGCATTGTTTTCTTTTGCTCAGAAGCTATATCTCCATTGCCACCCCTCAAACTCTTTGTGCCTTTCAGATCATAAGCTGTGCTGGGTGAGTTATTTATCTGTGTTTGCACAGCACGCAGCACTATCCCCTCTGGGGCCTTTGGGTGCTACCATCCTACAGCAATCTCATATTCATTAGGGAGAAAAAAGATAAGTTTACCTTGGAAAAATTAAAGGAATGCACAATGCAGGTGAGGTTTGGGCCTCTGAGTCATCCTTTCTGTTGAAGACTGTTAGTTTTTGCTTTATAGATTTTGAATAGTTTTTGAGCATTTGGGTGCTAAAGAGGTTCACATCAGTGATCTAAACACCTATACTTTTCCACACAGATTTTTTGTGTTTTTTTAAACTGCAAATTGTCTGTCTAAAAAAGAAATGGAGTATTTCACCATGTCTTTTTTACTGGGGCTTCCTATTCTGCCTTGCAATATTAGCTGACAAAGATCCACAGTGAAATGCTCAGGCTCAGGTAATTTAAGGGGTGAAGAAGTCTGACTTGGCCTCAGCTACCTCGAGGTGTGATATGGTCAGGGAATTAATTCCAAATCAAAACAGAAGCCTCAAGAGAAAATCATATTAAAACAGAGTCAAACTTAAAAGTTGTTCAGTAGGTGGCCTACTAATTACTCCAGGCAGGAGGGAAATGTGTTTAGGCAAGAGGCCAGGAAGAAGCACTGTGTTTTCACACTGAAAACGCTCAGAGAAGTATCTCTAGTTCTGGTCTCTGTTTATCAGAGGTATTTATGCATATCATATGAGATATTTGTACTTTAATAAAAAAGCAACAACTAAACCTGTGAAGCAGAGCACTTGCTCAGCACAACTTTCCCACATTCTGGGGTACTGCTCTTCTTGTTAAGGTAGTGAGCTCATGTCCATAGCAGTTCTCTCCACAACTGAATAACAGTCGTTTAAGTGGACCTGTTCAGGACAGGTTCTCATCTTCTGAACCTGAACTGAATGGAACATCTTGCAGTTTGGCAAGATGCTGACAAGCCCTTCTGTGTTTTCTGTCGATTTCTTCCAAGTGCTTCCTCTCAGTATTGGGAAATGAACCTTTCGTATCAGTACTGCTTTGACTAAGTCCCACAACATGCTACGTATTCATGTGCAAAATCACATTTGTTCATGAGGATAACACATGAAGGCTTGTATCAACTCCATGAAATCATATCTAGAGCTGTAATATTTCTGCCCTTATGTTCTTCACAGAGAGAACAATCAGCTGAGTGTTCTGAAATGGTGCATGAGGCAGAGACTTTCACCAAATTGAAAACTAAAGGAGGCAGCCTGAATTGGGCCATCAATTGTAATTTTTTTTAATGCTCAATGATGGAAAATCTTCTACTGGTTATTTATTTCTGCTGTTAATTATTCTCACTGTTAAAACCTGTGTTTTCTCATGTATTTGAATTTGTCTGGATTCAGTTTCCAGCCCTTGGTTCTTGTTACTTTTTTCTCTGTTTCATTAATAAAAGCTTTAGTGCTTTCTACTCATGAAAATTGTCATGCATTGACCTGGCAGAGAAATTGTTTTCTTATCTCACAAGAGCTTTTGTCATTTTGAAAAATTCAAGAGAATAATTTAATTGAAGTGTCTGAAATGTAGACCAAACCCAAATGCCATTGCACTTCACAATATAAGAAACAATACTGAAATATTGTGTGTAGATTTTTGACTACTGGAATTTTTAGATTTTTTAATTAATGTTATCACAATATTTCTAAATCTTCTGTTTATTAAACAAAACCCATCAATCTCTTTTCATTCTCTCAACATTAATTTTTTTCCTTCACTCTCTGAAATGTATCTGTAATGCTTTTTGCTCATTGACTTGCTTAGGGACAGCACAGGTTTTTCAAATTCTTCCCATTAATTTTTAAAGTTCTTTAAAAGCCCTGGCCAAAAAGACTCACTTTCTAAACACTTCTTTCTCATCAATACATAAAAGAGTTAATCTTGTCCTCAGCCCAAGTGAGGCAGCATAGGGAGCACTATCTGTTTCTGGGCTCCTCAGTACGAGAGAGACATCGAGGTCCTGGTGTGAGTCCAATGAAGGACTGCAGAGATGATTAAGGGATGGGAACTCCTCTCTTATGAGGAAAAACTGAGGGGGCTGTGCCTGTTCAGCCTTGAGAAGAGACAGGTGAGAGAGGACCTCACCACAGTCTGTCAGTATCTAAAGGGAGAGTGTCAAGAGGATGTTTCCAGGCTCTTCTTGGTGATGCCAAGCAATAGGACAAGAGGCAATGGGCAGAAACTGATGCCCAGGAAATTCCACCTGATTATGAGGAAGAATTTCTTTAATGTGTGGGTGATCAAGCAATGGCACAGATTGCCCAGAGAGGTTTTTGAGTCCCCCTCACTGGAGATGTTCAGGAACTGTCTGGACACAATCCTGTGCCATGTGCTCTAGGATGCCTCTGCTTGAGCAGGGAGATTGGACCCACTGTGGTCCCTTCCAGCCTTACTCTGTCTGTGATTCCGTGATTTTCCTCATAGCAGTAGTTGTGAAGCTCACACTGAGTGCTGTCTTTTAGTTTGTCCTCTGTTCCTTCTCTTTTCTTTTCCTTATTAGATTTCAAACCTTTTTACAAGCTCTCCTTTGCATCAAACAATCCTTCCATTTTGTAACAGGAATATACATTTTTAAACTAATGGTAGGACACCACAGTAGAAAAAAAACAACAACTCCTTTGATGGATTTTTCCCAAGGAAGCCATATGTGACCTATAGTCAGCATCTCCTTATCCCTTATATTAATTCCTCCACAGCCTTTTAGATCTGCTATCCTTTTTATTCCTCTTCACTTAGTCTCTCTAAGAGTTCATATATTTTTCTTTCTCTCTCTTTTTTTTTAATATGTTATTTTTCTTTTGCTCTATTCCTCTGGACCAGCTGGCTAAAAGCCTCTCTAATATGCTTCAGTGAATCTCCTAGGAAGACCTCATCATTATTTTTCTTTCTCATGAGATAAAATTGCAGACATTTCCCTTCAGCCAAATACTGGTTCATATCAGAATATCAGAATTTACTACAGAATTTTCACTGACTTTAGCTGGTTTGCTGTTAGTAAAATTTTATTTATGTGTGTCAGAGAAAACAGGAAGAAGATGCTCTGGCAGAAAAACAAAAATCTGTTCTACCTCTCTGTCTTTATTAAAATACTTTGAGTAATAGATTTAATCATCTTCATCCCTTTTAACATGGTTTTCTGTCATCTGAAATATTCTGGCATAACAACTTGAACCTGTATCAAGAAATTTCTTCAAAGAAGAAGACATAGAAAGAATGTTGAGCCACCTATTTAGATTTTGTCATTCTGCTCCTGTATTCAGTTTACCTCATGTTACCAAGTTTAACTGTAAACAACAATCTTGTGGATCCACAATCTAAGGTAAGAAAAAATTAGATATATTTATTAAATCAAAAAGCGACATAATTTACAACTTTAAGAATAAAATCTGGAGAAGATCATGAAGATGACTGAAACACGTAAGTGATGGTAAGAAAAGAGTCACAGTTTTTCATATTTCCCTTAGGTTTCTCCTTTCTGTCATGTCTCTACTATGTAGATATGTACAATTTCCCTTCACTAATGCAGCCATACTAGAAAACTTATATTATTTACATCCTGTAGTATTATCTAAGAGTTTCCATGCAAATCCCAATATAATATTTTAAGTTCAGAGGACTTCAGAAGCACATCAAATACGCTATCTGGTTGCAAAATGTGTATTTCAATGCAATACATGTTTTAAAAAGTTAAACCTCTTCTCACAGCAAAATGTAATTTTCTTGCACAGTACATGACTACAGAGGCATTTAACTGTACAATGGAAGACTTCCAAGAAAACTGGGTAAGAAAATGATCTTTTCACCCGTGTTTTGCTGCTACGAGGCTATTAAAATGTCTCACAAAAAGATTTTATGAGGGGTTAGTTGCAAGGAAGCCCCTATCATAAAATGAAGGAGCACAAGTCATAGCAAAACAAAAATTATATCAACAAGAAAAAATGACAATAAAGTGAATACAGGAGCAAGAGGAACTAATCAGAAGCATATCTACATGACAATATAAGTGACAACACCAAAGCTGCCAGCCCAAATGCTTGAGAATTATTCCAGAAAGCCAAAAGCATTTGCTGAAGTAAAAATATCTGCACAGTCTGACATCCCTGCTGCAAAAATGAGGAGGATGAGAACTATAATGAGCTGAGAATAGTGTATGGCCTATACCAAAAAAAGGCATATATCTTTTCTTTTATTTCCAATTGACAGAAAGGACTTGTGGGAAAATACTGAAAATGATGACACTCCTACCCTCCCACTTCCCATCTTGAATAATACATTAAGCTACCTCAGAATTGTTTCTTTTCTAGTAGTCACTCACCAAGAACACAGGTATGTTTTGGGCAAGAAAGCATCATATACCAAGTAAGTGAAGAGTTGTATGCTGAGTGGTTTTCTTTGTTCCACTCTAAATCATGCTCAACCTTACTTTACGCAGTAACATTTATTATTCCATTTATAATGTCTTAATGATACCAAAGCATGAAACACGCAGACTCATAAAAACACTGTCTCAGAATAAAGCTTTTGAAGTGATAATGCTCACATGTCAATTCAAAAACTACATTCTCTTGCTGTTAGCATAATGGCCCCCCTTCAACAAAAAGTCAAATGGTGTTCCGTTATTGCCGGAATAATTGACATGTCGGTGTAATTATTTCTTGTACATCTAGTTGTATAATGGCAATTTAAAGTGAAAACATACTTTTTCCATTGGGATTTAGAATGAGTCACTGATACTAGGATAATCAAATGTCAATGGAATTATTTCAGTTCCATTCTGATTTATTATAGCCATTAAAGAGAAGTTAAAGCATAATAAAGGTATCTGCTTGTTATGACCAAGAGCTATTTCACTACAGTAAATAACAACTGTCTTAATTCTTTTCTCCTGTAAAAATCAGAGGTTCAGAAAAAATGATTGAAATCTGAAAATAATATTTTCTATGTAGATGTTTGAAACTATTAGAAAAGGTTTTTAAGTGTTCTTTGCCTATGGAATTATTTCGCTGAATAACACTTAGTTTTGAAGGCAATGAACACTGTGAGAATTCGAGAAAAAAGCTGGGTCATAAACTAAAGAAAACTGGCATCATGGTAGGAATAGATAACTGACCATTTATAGCAGCACTAATGAGAATCACTCTAATAATTACAGTAACCAGACCTAGGAAAAAAAATTCTCACTGGCAGTACATGTTTTAGGAGATTTAGATGCATTAATGCCCAACATAATTCAAGATCCTTAGTGTTTTAGTGGGTTGATTAGGATTTCCAGTATCTTCAAGCTGATTCTTTGTGAAATGACAAAATCCATTTGCTGAGGGTTTGCAATCTGAACAGAAAATAAGACAATGTTAAACACTTGAATGTTTTTCCTACAGGAAAATTTTGTAAAGTATTTTAGCTTTGGGACTCAATAATACTTACAGCTAAATATTTTAGAAGTTATCCATAAAATTATTTCAACATATCAAATGGACACTTCAAGAAACACAAGGAGTATTAGACCATCACTCTGTTTTTATTCTTCATTCTACACAATAATGATTGCTATACTATTTAAAGTAAGACTGCTATCATGGAAACCATAGAAATCCAAAGAAGTTTCCACAGTTGCAAACATTTTGCAAATAAGGCAGCAGGCTTGAGGAGACCATTCGTTTTGTATTGTGGCAGGAAAGTTTCGTTAAAGAAATGATGGCAAAAAAGACACAGCAGTAACACAGAATTACTTGCTGTAGAGTGCTTCCAGAACCATATAGAAAATAAGTAGGACCATGAGTAGCAGAACCAGTAAAATTCAGTTTCCTGTAGATTTGTGTTTTACTTGAAGGATTCTCCGATGTCAAATAAGATTTGTAAAGGACACAAAAGTGTTTTCTTCAGATTTAAAATAACAGGATCTTTCTCTTTCAGCCAACTATTTTTTCCTAATTTTTCAAGAATTTAATATCTATCTAGATGATTAAAACAACCTAAGCAAGTCAAAATGTTAAGAGGATGAGTTCTGAAAGACGTATACACACATGAAGAAGGTTTTAATTCTATGTGAGAGTTTACAGATGCATAGGTTTCTAACATACTGTAGGAGTCAGAAGAGCTTCAATGGAGTCCAGGCAATATTTCAGCCGGCCCTCAATTACACAGGGATTCTTTAGCTATGTAAGGTGACAGGAGTATTTTTAATTCTTTAGTTGTAAGGTAGAGCCTTAGAAGGGCATAAGTGTCTCACAGGCCTTGTGTCATGTCTGACTGTCCCATGTGATACCTCAGGCAGTCCAGAACAAATGGCATTGGACACCACTGTGTGAGCAGCTGAATCAAGCATCTGCAAGCTACAGAGGAGAATAAATCTCCAGGCTTGTTGGCTTGCTGATTGTGCTGACTGGGTGCTGTCTTCAGCTGTTCACCCTTGGGGGTCTAATGACATTTAAGGTGGCACTGAACACTGTGCTTAACCTCCAGCTGTGGCCCTGGGATGGCAGAGGTCTTCCATTGCATCACAGGACTGCATGTGTATGGCTTTGATTAAAGAAGGGCATTTGTAATGACACTGAGCACTTACATGTGGGTGTTTGTAATAAGACCTCTTACATGTAGGCAAGGTGCCTGAGACTCACGGACAGTGGGAGAAGCCCAGATGCCTATGACACATATAGGCACTTATATCTGTACCCTTGAATTTGTCTGTATGAATCTAAAATCTGAGTTCTGAGTTCAGAACTGCATTTGCATGTCGATTGTGCAGTGAGGTGAGACTTGTTTACTTCAGATGCTAACCAGACTTCATCAATATGGGAATTGCCAGCTCTATACTTATGACAATAATATTACAATAAATTTTTCTGCAGAAAAACAAGCAAACAAACAAACAAACAACCAGCAACAGATTATCAAGTTATTTCATGCTAAAATTTCACTTATATCTTCTTATTATTGATTACATGCATTGTTTACTAGATGTACTTTTTCAGGCAAATAAGTTCTATAAAATATATGCATTAAAATTTAAAAAAGCTAGATAATGATAAAAATAATCAAAAGGACAATATATTTTATATTTTCCTTTACATACTTCTTTGCTTTCTTTTACATTCTGCTTTGTTGAGCAGAAGCCGCAACACCTCACAGAGAAATTTTTAGTATGAAGATTCACATGAGTTTTATCAAGGACTACAATCTTTTCTTCAAAAGAAAACAAAAAAAAAGCCATCCTAGATCTGAATGCATAGAGTATGAATTGAAAATTGGATTGAAAATACCACAATTTCTTGATTGTGCTGGCCAGATTATTACTATTGTCTGCTGTGAAATGAGGATATCGTATTTGTTTCCAAATGTCACACTTTCTGACTGTAAGCCTTACAGAGAAATACAAGCAGGGTTTAAGTAATAAGAGATGTGATGAGCACCAAAAAAGAACTGTGAACCCTAATTACTGAAGGAATCTGAATGCTACTGCATTATATAAAGATGAAAGTTCACAAAAATCTTTTCTGGGCATAATAGGAACATGTGAAGAAAAAAAAATATAGAAGACTGGCACAGACCAAAGTACAGAAATTAGTAAGTAGAGCAACACAAGCCAGTAAATGCAAAAAAATCAATATGAACTCAGAGTATCACATTTATTGGATCCCTGCCACCTCATAATGATTCATCTTCCTTTCCACCAAAGCTCAAACTTTTTCTAGTTGTCACAAGCTTGATGGGAGAAAGTTAATCGAGCAACATGAATAAATCACCATGTCATTTTTAGTACTATTCTGATTCTCATGCTTAAAGATATAGAAGTCCAAAGGCGTCTATTGCTGATGGCATGCACACCATTCAAGCGTATTCCAGAAGTCCTGCATTGATTTAAAAGGTAACACTGAGAATTATTCTTCTTGAGAAAGTGTTCTGGATATTGATGGTGACACTAATGAAACAAAACATCAGAACTCTGCCATTCAGTTCAATGAAACAGAAAACTGGGAAAAAGCTAACCAAAAGTGATCCCTTTATATGTTTCCAGAGTACTTTGGATTCTGTATCTCACTTTTTTGCCTCAATATATTAATCCAAATTATGGCAGCTTAAGATGTTACTTTTTGTTTTCTATCACCAGCACATAGGTGCTTCTCAGTAATTTTGTCAGTGTACTCTTAATATATGAATAAAACCAGAAATGTAACTGACAATTTCTGCATTGTCTAACTCTTATTCAAGTATATAATGACTTGTGCAAGCCTATGGCATAAAAGAGAAATACTTTGGAGACTGAATATCACTGCATTTATTCTTATAATATCCTGGTTTATACTGAGAATTTAATAAATGTCTTACTGTACTTAGTACGGCTTCTCCTTTTCTGTAAACACAGTACTCAAAAAATATATGTGTGAGCGAATGTGAGAAGATATACTGGTATGATAGAGCAGATGATATTGGCAACATATATTTAAGAATGACAGAATGTTATGGGGGATAAATCAAACCGAGGGAACAGAGGGCTTTAAAATAGAAACACTAAGACTTAAAGAGGAGGAATTTCAGGTACTACAAGACATCTGGTGACAATTAATCCCATCTTCACTTCAAGTAGTTAAAAAAGGTGCTTGAGATGAAAAAAAGTAATTTTCCATTCCTTCATGGTCCTTTATGTATTTAAAAATTACTCAGTTCAATGCAAACAATGAGGCAGGATTCATCCAGGCCTTTGAGTGCAATCAAACTTATTGAAATATTGAAACTTAAATTTTAGAATTTTGACTGGGAGAAACTTCTGCTGATAGTTTTCCTAAAAATGGTAACACTGTATTTAAAAGTACACATTGGAATCTATTTAAATTCAATATATATCTGAAATAAATGCTATATGTACAGTAATTAATGAAGACATCTGCCAAATCTTTTCCTTTTTTTTTTTTACTTTTCCTTATTGCAGTATTCTTTACATCCTCAGAAAAAAGAAAATGTCATTTCCAAGAATTCCAAGATTATTTCCTATTGCAATAAAAAGTAATACCTGAATTTGACAAATTCTTCTCTGAAGGAACTTTCTGGAAAAATATGCAAATTATTTCAGATAACATGATCTGTCTGCTTTTTATTTCTTACTCTCTTATTCTAAATATTTTTTATAATACATGAAATGTGGATGTTGGGGGCTTATTGTTTGTTTAAGAAGAAAAGACAGTTTTCTTGACCATTGTTAAAATGGATGTTTTGACATTTTCACTATCTGTATGGAAACTTATGGAGCTATTTGGTTTTGATCTGTTGTAGAGAAAAAAGATTCTTAAACCTTTAGCACCCTTTAAACAGATGCATGACATAGGCTAGGCAGAGTCCGGAACTTCAGAAACACGTTTTCTGTTTAAGAATAATTTTTACTGTGGGCCCATAATGTCCGTTTCTGTCAGTGTATTTCCTGAAATTTTGGTTTAGGGCTAGTTCTAAACATTTGTGATGTAAGCTGAATTTCAGCCACTCCTGAAAAAATATATGTTTTACTAGAATCCACATTTAATGCTTAACCTAATGAACCTACTCAGAATGAGTTCTGAGAATCAGATCCACAGAAAAATTATGTATTTAGAGAAGTTATAGTCAATGAAGATATTTATTTTAATCACCCAGCTTGACTGTAAGTCACTGACATAGACAATTGATTATACACAATTGATTATATATCTGTTGTAAATTATTAATATTTATGTGAGCAATTCCATTTCTATGGCCAAAAGTACTGTGTGCAGTTTTGGGCACTCTAATATACGAAGGATGTAGAGCTGTTAGAAAGCATCTAAGAAAGGCCACGAAGTTGGTGAAGGGCCAGGAGGGGAAGCCATACAGGGAGCAGCTGTGGTCACTTGGCTTGTTCAGCTTGGAGGAGACTGAGGGGAGACCTCACTGCAGTCTACAAATTCCTTGTGAGGGGAAGAGGAGGGGTAGGCACTGATCTCTTCTCTGTGGTGACAGTGACGGGAGCCGAGGGAATGGCCTGAATGGCACGGGAGGTTTAGGATGGACATGAAGAACCACCAGAGGGTGTTTGGGCACTGGAACAGGCTCCTCGTGTAAGTGGTCACAGCACCAACCTGACAGAGTTCACGAAGCATTTGGAAAACACTCTCAGGCAGATGGTGTGACTCTTGAGGTGTCCTGTGCAGGGCCAGAGTTGGACTGGATGACCCTTGTGGATTTCTTCCAGCTCAGGATATTCTATGAATCGCAGGGTTTTTTTATTATTTTAATTAAATTAATTTGACATTTTATTCTGAAGACACGGACAAAGCACAAAGCAATAAGGTACCCACCACCAGCTCCAGTTTGTTAATCTGCATTTCATTGTCCACACATGTATTAAGAGGAAAAGAAAACTAAAAGATGTAAATAGTTCTATTTCAGCAAAACCAGTATTAATTCTATTGTAATGTCATGAATGCACCACCTGCCTTTGACATTCCAATATTAAATCATTCTACAGGATTTATGAAACAAAATAAACTTTCTGACCCTTCTATTCTTATTTTCAAAAGAGTCATGACACTGAAATATAAATTTCATCAATAACTTTGTAACTTTGTCTAGTTTTCTGATATTTTGTTCAAAGCACTATATAACCTCTTATACAAAGATTTTTTAAATTGTGGTTTAGAATTCTGTATTTTTGAGTTGGAATGCAGTCAATGCTCATTTTGGATGGACAGAACCACAAATTGTTGCTTTAAATACCATCCTCTTCTAAGTTCATTTGACTGTAAAAGGAATTAAATTGGCCTTTGGTAATGCTGATCAGCTGGTTTCCATAACCTTTCAACATATCGTTTTTGGAGTTAGGATGAAAAAAGAAAAATTCAAGTGTGTAATGAGAACTGGCATATTACAACATTTAATAACTGGATAGAGACCAATGTAAAAAGTTTGATGATAATTAAAGCCAAAGTTTTGTTCATTTGCCTGAGTTCAATGGATTTTTAAGTCAATGTTAAAAATTCTTTGCAAAACATATTTCCCATTAGACCAAGAGAATTTCTACTAAACATAATCATATTTATATATTTGAATAACATCACAGAATTAGACTTTGTAGTCAGAAATTTGCACTTGTCATCTTCAGTTCTGGGAAATACCTGCTCCTTTCTTAATTACAAACATCAAAGAAACAAGCACTTGCATTTCCCAGGCCAATAAACAAAAAATTATTATTTATTTAAATTGCTTAATTTACTGTTATGTATCTGAAATGAGGCAAAATAGATATTTTATAATCAATGCACATGAAAATATAAAGAAATACATGGCATAATACTAAAATGCAAATACTCATCTTTCTAGTTTTAAATAGATTATCAGTTGCTCTTCTCAAACAAAAATTAATCAATGACTTGACACTTTTATGTTTAGAGAAAGTGAACTCAAGTAAAAGAGACTCAAGTGCAGCTGAAATTAATGTTTTGTTTTACTTCGTGAGTATTCAGAAACATTGATTGACAATGTTCAGTGAACTCTATTAATTAAAAAAATGCACATGGAGGATCCTTGGGGACCTTCGTAATGTAGACCATCAGATGAGCTACTTCAAGGTTAGCCTTAGGAGCCTGAAGCTTGAAAGTTATAGAAACACTGAATCATGAAATGGCCAGCCTTGGAAAGCACACTAAAGATCATTTACATTCAATATGCCTGCAGGGACACCTTTCACTGGACCAGCTGTGAGAGGCTGAAATGTTATGGTTAATGGTTTAAACATTGTTATAAAGGATATTTTCCTGCTACAGCAAAACTGCATAAAGTAGCTGCAACCACCAAAGCCTACATGCCCCTGAATGTGCCTCCTGGCTGGAACTTTGGACTGTGAGTTAAGCGGCCCAAGGGAACTTGAGATCAGATAAAGGTGACACTATTGTCCAAGTTTCTCAGGTCTAGGAAGAAGTCCACAAGGCTGAGGATGCAGAATGTATCCACAAAGAAAGTCAAACCTAGCAGCTGTCCTGAAAATTAGCTCTGGCTAAGATTAAGGTGGAGAGGAGAAGGAGGAGAGTTTTGGGTGTGTGGNGTGAGTTAAGCGGCCCAAGGGAACTTGAGATCAGATAAAGGTGACACTATTGTCCAAGTTTCTCAGGTCTAGGAAGAAGTCCACAAGGCTGAGGATGCAGAATGTATCCACAAAGAAAGTCAAACCTAGCAGCTGTCCTGAAAATTAGCTCTGGCTAAGATTAAGGTGGAGAGGAGAAGGAGGAGAGTTTTGGGTGTGTGGTGTAACCTCTAGTCAGAGGGAGTGAACACCCACCCTCCCTTACACAAACTGGCTCAGTTGTAAAAACCCCCACCCTGGGAAGGGCACATAGACGTGGTACATTCACATGAGAGGCAGCTGAGAAGTGTCATAAACCATCAAAGACCCCCAAGGTGCCCCCGACTGATTCCTGAGGCCTTGCACCAGCCTTGCACGTGATGCCAAGTGATGCAACAGGTCCAGAGTCTGCTGCAAGAGACAGAGCCAAACTTGTCCCTCTCCAGGGAGGTACCTGGGTATTCCTACCTGGCCCAAATGTATATTAATCCATTGAATCCATTGAATGTTTTGCGGGACCCTCCCCACCAAGAAGATCAAAAGAAGAGGATGAAGAGGTTGCCCTTGGGATACGTGAAAATACAAATTAAATTACTGTGATTAACTTTCATATTTTCATAGATATGAAAAGAAATTAATTTAGAAAAGTAAGTATAAAAGGTGATATTTTCCTCTTAATCTGTTTCTCTGTCACTCTATTTCTCTCTTTCCACCTCCTTTTCCTATGTCTTTCCTTTTCTCTCTCTCTCTCTGCCTCACATTTACCATTACATAAAACCCACACTATTGACTTTGGCATATGGTCTCGTTTGCACCTTAATTCAGGCAGAGGCATTTTAATAACCAGGTCTGAACACCAGGTTGCTCAAAGCCCCATACAGCCCAGCCTTCCATACTTCCAGGGATGAGGCATCCACAACTTTTCTGAGCAACCTGTTCCATTGATTCACCACCCTCACAATAAAGAACTCCTTCATAATATCTAATCTAAACCTACCCTCTTTCAGTTTGAAGCCATTGCCTGTTTTCCTGACGCTACATTCTCCTATAAATAGTCTCTCTCCGTATTTCCTTCAGGCTCCCTTCAGGAACTGGAAGGCTACAATTAGGTCACCCCAAACTTTTCTCTTTTCTTGGTTGAATCCCAATCCCAATTATCCCATCTTTTCCTCATAGGAGAGGTGCTCCATCCCTCTAATCAACTTGGTGGCCCTCCTTGGGATTTACTCCAACAGGTCCATGTTCTTCCTGTGCTGGGGACAAAGAGTCCCTTCCCCCTCCCCACCCCTTTGCAATGAGGTAAGATAGTTTCCAATAACATCTTGGTCCCGGTCAGGCCCCCTCAGCCACACACCCTCTCAGCTACTGCCAAAAATTAACCCTGTCCTTGGCCAAACCAGGACACAAAATAATGCTGAAATGGGGCTGTGAAACCATCCGACAGGGAATACATCTGATCCCACTGTGTGAAGTGTCTGATATGAAAAATCATAGTATTGGTCATTTTTGGAATATTTTATGAAGGAATTGGCTGAACATTGCTAAAGATTTTTTTAATAGAAAGAGACGCTGTAGGTATAAACTGTAAGTGCAAACTGAAGGTATGCAAGAAACTTCTGAGAAGCTAGGACATGCTACATTAACTTAATCTCTTTGTGAAGATAGACAAATAATTTCAGTTCAAATAAAAAAGGCTGCTTGCCAGTATAAGGTGTGTTTTGGAATTGGGTGTGCAGATACTTTATTTTTACCCATCATCACAGAGCTCTTTGAATATGCATTATTTATCACTAGTGTAACATTTTTCCCTACATTTAAATGCAAAATGGATTTTTAACACTTAATAAAAGTTTCTCCCATAAATAAATAAATATATAAATNCACAGCAGTCCTTGAAAATTTTGGCATCCTTAATTTTTGTTTCACTTAGTTCCAACTGATAAAAGTAAGTGTGGACCACAGTAATAGTTGGGATACCTTGTATATTTTATTATTAAAGAACTTGGAGAAAAGAAATCGAAGGATAGTATAGATATTTCTAGGATGTCTACCTGATATTTACTTGTAATTCCAAATCTGGAAGTAAATTTCCAAGCCTATCACCACACTGCCCTGACTAGAACAATATGAACTTTGCCCAGGGTTGTTAGACTCTTTCCTCTGTCAAAATAGGTCAGAAAGGTGTCAGGCAAAAGGTGCAACACCAGGAAACAAAAAGAGACCTGAGACAAAAGATAACTACAGCACACTAAATATGTCATGAGTTTTAGAAGCCTGCCCTGTTCCACTCCTGCATGTTACAGCTATCAATGTTTTCCCTTAGTCACTCACATTTAAAGGATAAATCTCATGAAGTTTTCAAAGATAAAAACATTTCTGGCCTAATTTTCTAATGTGCTGACACCCACAGCTGCCTGTGAAATCAGTGCAGGCTTTGGGTGTTCAAGATTTTTGAAAATCAGGCCACTTATTTTTAATTAAAAGACAGATAAAGGAAAGTGGTGAAAGAAGACATGTATAACTATGTCTAGGCAGTTGGAGTTTTTTGACCTCTGCTTCTTACACTGCTCATAATTGTCATGCTGTTACCCTGTGCTCTCCTCTCCTGTTTCTTGTGTCCACCCAGTTTTACAGTTTTAGTTCATAACTTTTTGAGGCAACATATATATTTTATTGACAAGGGAATACAAGGTGTATCACAAACACGCTTTGAAGTCTTGCTAAATACTTTCATTATTTCCATAACATTAATTAGTAACAGTAATAATCAGACATAGACTTCATCACTTTAAAATCTGAAGCAATTTTCACAGGTACTGAGCAAAACTGAAAAGGTAATCTCCACAGATTCAACAGAGCAAAAGGGTGTCTTTGACAATACCCAGCACAGACTGTCATCCTGTGATGTTTGTGTCCCGACAGTTGAACTGTATGACTTGGGAAAAGTCACTCTTGCTAGAACGGGTTTTTAAAAGCAGGAGACTTCATAGGTATGATTCGAGCCTCTGTCTGTGTTTACATTCATCCTTTTTTATTTATTACACAGCTATTATTTATATATACGTGTATACATACTTGTTTTGTGAAAAAAAATGTTGGATGTACTTTTTGAATTGCCTCTCTCTCTTTCATTGATTGCCTATTGACACAATTGCATTTTATGATTCCTTAGATAGGTATGACAAACATGGAAGTATTTTTATGTAATTTATCTTCCATTTTGCATTCACAGGTGAAATATCCTGTAAACAGAAAAATTGCATTGTGGAATCCTTCCCTCAGGTTTTGCAATCTACTTTTTAAATTTTGGGTATTTGGCTTACACATTTCTCATTCTGTATCTAGAAGTCACTCACTATATATAGGGTCTTAGGTCTTACTGCATTTTTTTTCTATTTGTGAAGTTAATAAAATCTGTGGTGTTGACAGGTACATCTGACACTACATTATAATTCATAATGAAGTAGAGTAGTTGTATACACGCACAAAGCCTTTCCAGGTAAAACAGACCAAAAGACCTGAAGTCGTGTAATTACAGTCAACAGATAATTTGAAAGCCACGAAAAATTTAGAAGAGAGAGAAATAAAGTGAAGTGAAAAAAAAGGGGTTGAAAGCAGTCTAAGAAAAGCCTGAGGCATCTGAAGGCAGTTATTACTGATGCAAGACAAGGGATATACTAAAGATAGGTGATGTCAAGTGGGAACTATAATGAGCCAGAGTTAAAGCATGGCTGCCTGCCTACTGACAGACAAACTGCTGTAGACCTGCTTATGCCTTTTATTCTGCTAATGGTTATCTTTGGCAAGAACAAAAGATTCTTCTTAGATACACAGTTGATAAAGTGGGCTGTTCTTTGGAAAAATTCTGGGAGCAACCAGAATCATTAGTTCTAAATAGTTATTTTAGGAAATGAAAAGAAAAAGATTAGTTGAAGGGAAAATTCCCAATGCATAATGATTTATTAATGACCACAGATATTTCTTCCATCTGGAATTATCGGCACAGGGAGTTAAAGCATATCAGTCAGGCTAAATATTCATTTTTAAACTAAGAACTTATGGATGAACAAGTAAGAGGAATTAATTGTGTTCATGAGAATATTCCTAGTAAGTCTCTTGATCCCAAATCCAGCTTAGAAAAACCTATTGGCACTAGGAATGATCTAGAGATGTATCAGTAGTGGCGCACATACAGTTGTGCTTTACTTGTATAAAACTGTTTAAGTTTTTTTTGCACAGCTGGATTTTCAAGTGAGACCTGATGCAGACAGAGATAAAGTCATGGATGTAGGCAGTAGATGCAGTGTTTCTTCCCAAGAAGAACCTAATCAGTCAAGCCAAGGATACATCTCTTACTCGCTGCCTGTAGCTGAGTTACCATCAGATTGCCCTCTATTATTCACAGCTGGAGACTTTTAGAGAAAAGACTAAATTACCTTAAAATTTATAGACACAGATGGCAATGCTAGCTATGCATTGTGGTTTTTTTTTTTTTTTTTTTTGATCATGCAACAAATGTGAGTCTTTCTAAGTTCCTCCAAATACAGAAGAAGTAGGGAAGGAAAAATAGTAGTTAATTTTTAATTACAGTATTTTATTATGCAATTTGTTACCAGAAATGTTGAATTAAATTCATTCAAATAGTAATAACAACAACACAGGTGCTAAAATGAGGCACTGATATTGTATTTGCATGGTGACTTCATTGTACACAGATCACTCAACATTGCTGAGAACACTTCTTGTGTTGCTACCCATTCTTATTTTTAAAATAAAACCCCATAATCCTTCCCCTTTAACCAACTAACGCTCTTTCACTTCATTCTGTGCAATAACTGAAGCAGAAATTTCTCCTGTGATTTCAAAAGGACTTACATTTATCTGAGAACTCAGGAATTTAGTCTAATATTTGACTTCTTGCTCAAGTATTATTTTTCAGTTTCATTAAAGACACTATATTTTTTTTTTTTATATTGTCCCACTCATTATTACACCTCGGCAAAATATAGTGCTTATTTTTAAACTTTTTCACTGTAGCTCTCTGAGAATCTCCTGGATACACAAAGCTGCTAATTGAGCTATAGAAGCAGTGATTGGTGAAACTGTTCCTATAAATGCCATATATCTAAATTTCATTAAAAGAATTTTTGAATACAACAGCAACAGGTTTTGAAGGAGAAAGAAACAGTGATCATAGAAACATTAATAACATAAATTTTGAAAATTAACAATGCATGCATATCATTTTGGGATTTATCTGCATAAAAAGGGATTGCATATACATAAAAGAATTAATTTTTCTATGTTTGAAAATACAAATTCAATTACTGTGATTAACTTTCATATTTTCATAGGTGTGAAAAGAAATTATTTTGGAAAGGTAAGTATAAAAATATTTATAATAGTCAGGAATTTGAGAGTCTAAATTTCTTTCTTGCCTATTCTAATTCTCATCTCATTAGTTTTGACCTCAAAAGTCTCCCCTGTAGGTTCCTCTCAAAATGGAGCGGTAGATAGATAGATAGATAGATTCTAGATTTTCTTAGTTACATAAACATGGACCTGGTACAATTTCAATGACACCAAGTATTTTTTCTTCTCTTCAGCTCTTTCACATTACAATAGGATAAGAAGTTTAGAATTTTGCTTAAAATTTCACGTTCTCTGTCTTGGATTTATTGCCTATAACTTCAGGGATTTTATTGAAATGTGTCAGTTAGATGCCCAGTTGCTGCACACAGGGCACAGAGAGAGAGATGTGGCTGACCTTCTAGGAGCTGAGTCCCATTCAAGAGAACTTCTCTTTCTGTGTTGATTCCTAGGGAACTCTAGGTCATCTCTTTGATTAGGCATTTATGTCTGTTACCAAGGTAAAATGACAAACACTAAAATGCCCTAAATGGAGACTTCTTTTTAGAACTGTTGCTCATGACCTAAAGAGGAAGATGGAAAGAGAAAGAAGCAGGCAAATATCCACATTTTTAGGGCTACTAGTCTATGTGTTTTTTTGAAAGGGACCCTCCTATGTCATTTAAACTTCCTCCTTTTCAGGTCAGATCTATACAACACACAAAAAAATCCTTGAAAACTCCCCTCTTCAAAGCCACAAACCCTCCCACTCCCCAAAAAACAAAAAGAAAAAACCTACCCACCCACCCCCAAAAAAAACCCAAAACAAAACCAAAAAACCCAATGATAAAAAAAAAATCAATAGTCCATATATATAAAAACTTATATATGTATTATAATTACTGGGGAAGCCAGCTATTCAATGCTGTTTTAATTCTTGTTTGCTCTGATAAGGCCAGTAAAGATGGCATTGACTGTGTAAAACCTACAAAAGGGTAAACTGCTGTTGTTCTAGCAGCAGAGTGTAATTCAGAATGTAGCTTCTCCATATAAAGAGTGGGCTTACATTTTTTAAAAACATCTGCAGTAAATTATAATACTTAAACAATTCCAGGCTGCTCTAGCTACCCTACTGCTGAGAGTTCTTAACTAAAGTCAACAAAATGAACTGTCTTACTGACACTGTTTGTTGAAACATTAATTCAAATTTCAGATGGAAAAATAAGAAGTTCTTTAGAAAGTAGCCCTGTTCTCTATCAAAGTTTGCATAGTACTGTTCTGCCCAAACTGGAGCATGTAGGTATAACCAAAAAATAAATAAAGATTAAAAACCAATCAAGCTGGAAATAACACTTGAAATTTCTCAGTTCTCATGTTTTAATTAGAATTGTTTAAACTGACACTTATTTTGAATATAGCGTGGTTTTGTTTGGTTTTGGTTTCATTTTGTTTTCTTTTTTAATTTGCACATGTCTGCTCTTAGACTCAAAAAAAGCCAAGCAGAGACAAGTGTGACAAAGACTGAAAATGTTAAACTGTGATGTGCTCAGCTTGGATTATGGAACCAGTGGGCACTAAGTGCTTGGCAGGGAGATGCTGTGCCATTCCCTGTATGTATGCTGATAATCAAAGCATTGTACGGAGTGAATGCCACTTCAGTTTTATGAGCTTCTTATGTGACGTGGCACATCAAATCTGCCAAGCAGAGGACCATCTGGAAACAGGTCATCAGAATGGATTCTGACACCCTCTGACAGGCAAGAGTGAAGGCAAAGAACAGAATGGGCAGGGGGGGAAACCACTCCACCCCCCAAACTCTCTGGCCATAAACCAATAGAGGTTAAGTAAAATAAATTCAGTTTCAGTCTGGAATATTACTTAATAAAAGATTTACCCTACTGAATTTAAAAGTATGTTTTAAAATGTATGTGTTTATGGTGAAACTGTTCTTTTTATTCCTTTTTTCTTTCAGTTACAAAAGCACAAATCTTTCTGGGCATAACAGAAGTGTTATCCTTTTTTCCTCTTCTTTTTTCCCATCTAGGGAATAAAAATGCTTTTTAAAATCTTCACAGCCTTAAGTTTCAACACACATTGTAGAAACACTCATGGGCAGATTTTTGATAATGGTTCTGAAGCCATTAGGCTACTGCAGTTCAGCTGAGAAGATATTACACAATCATATATCACTGCACAAGCAAACCTGTTCTCTAAATGTCATTCAGTTATTAAAATACCACAGGCCCTGAGAGTTTGACCAAAATGAAGACCTATGAAAAGTGGTTATTTTCCCTTGTTTCCTGGGTTCTTAAGGCAAATTTGTCACTTATATAGATGTTCTTATCAGGAGTGGATTATAGATGAAAAATCTTGCTGCCAGAACTGAAGGGTTAAAATACTCCTTCAGTTTTAAGTCTTTGAGGACTGAAAACATGCTTTGCACTTTGTATGATAGAGAGATGTACATAGAACCTCATTGAAGACAGTCACAGTCTAAAAACCCGAACAAAACAGACCACAGAGTGGTTTAATGTTACACCACAATTCTTCAAATAAATCAATTTAAGACAACATTTCCACCAGCTCTTTGTTGAACTGAAGTCACTCAGGTGGACATGATTGTAGTTCCATTCTCAAGACTCAGTCTCAGGGACTATTATAAATCTCATTCTCTCTTTCTCTCTCTCTTTCTGTCTCTTATTTGTTTTCTTCCTGGTTATTTTTTGAACACTGCTTGGAAAACAAGTGCTGCTGAGCTCTAGAGATGCTTGAGTGAGTTTCAAGGTGGAAATGTTGGAAAGTGGCAAGAGAAGAAGTAAGGATTGCTGCTGATTGGCCTAGCAATACATATAAAAGAAGCATTTTTAATTCTCTGAAAATAGCTAGTGCAGAATGGAAAAGATCTAGACCTAGTTCTTTTTTATTTTCCTATAAAAAACCTGATATTTTAAAATTAAAATGATACCCCTAGGAAACCCAAGACTTTTTTTTTTTTTTTTTTAATGCAATTCAGGTTTCTTGTTGAAGCTGTTGCTGTTAGTGTGATTTATGTGGATATGCTAGTACTGAAAAGTAGTGAGAATATTATGTCATATGCTGGTAAGTCCAGAAATGTTTTCCTTCATCTGATAGCATAGCGAATGCATACAGACTTTGTTGGATATTGTAATTAATGATCTAAATTTTTGAAAACAGTGACTAAACTCATTCATCTTTAATGATGATTAAGGATAGGAGGAAGTGGAAATTTGTACTGCAGTCCTTCTACTCAGCCAGACTGTAAAGGCCAAGTGTCAGAATAATTATATAAAATATTGAGGTGAGAATTCCAGGGGAAATAACTTATTCAGACATTTTCCTCAGGTATCCTTGGAGAAATACTATTTTGAAGTACAAAAGAACCAGTGCTGAGAAGCTCCTTGGTAAGGGCAAGAAGAGAGAAACTCCACTACACAGACAGAGCAGAATTCCAAAATAATTAAGATCTCTTCCTTTCTCTTTTCCTTTAACTCAATCCAGTCCAACAGAACTGTTAGAGCAGTTCATTAGGGTATGAGAGACTGTCTGAGATTTCATCTCTAGTTTAATTAATAAACTAATGGTTAATCCAGGGTGATCCAAATGATCTCTAAAGGGCCATTTGCTAGTTTGTTGATGAGTTTCTCTTTCAAAAATGCATTCTTGATAAATATTTAATTGCTATATTTTCATAAAAGGAGAGGAGTTAGTAAACCCTTTTTTTCCAAACACGGAACAAGGGGATAGGACGTGAAATATCAAGTGGGTTTCTTTTATTTTACACATCTTATCCTCCTCTATAGAACCGAAGATTAATGGATGACATGCTGCTATTTTCTACTTCGAAATACAGCAATATAGGATTTAATCTTTTTGTTGCCATGACACCGACCAAAAAATGGGTCAGATGTGGTGTTAAGGAAAGATTTTAACTGAATTTTAATATATCCATAAGGCCTCTTTTATGATGTCTGTACATTTTTGTTTATCTATAATACATACATATAGATCTAAATATTCTGATCTATTTATTCTGTAAATATATTTTTGGTTCAGAGGACAAATCTAAACTCTCTTTTGTAGATGGTGAACCAAAAACCAAATAAATAGCTCGTCAGGGGAGAGATGGAAAGATGTTAGTACAGAATATCAGCTACTAGCTACTACCATGGCCTAGATGATCAGCAACCCATTAGTGTTCAGCATGAGAGATCTTTGTTCCATACTGACTGCAATTTTGGCTTTTATTTGAAGAAAAGTGCTACCAGAATGTTAGTGCTCTGTTCCCTGAAGAGCAAATAACAAGCAAGAGGCAAGATAAAAGGGCAGAGTGGCTTGGACAGAAGAAGATAGGTTTGGACACTGAAAATTAATCACTGGAATCTTTAAGTTATGGATTGCAGTGAAGGAGAAGTTGGTGAATGGATTTTAAAAGTATGCTGGCTTATTTAGACTGATTTATGTAGGAAAAGTTCTCCTGGTGCATAAAAATAATATAAAATGAGTTTGAAGAGAGACATGGAGGAGATGGGTTCATCTGCAGTAGATATGGAGCCTGAAAAGAGCATAAAGAAATCAAAGGAGGGTAGAGAAAAAAGATGAGTGATCTTTTAGACAAACTATGTGTGCAAAGAGAGGGGAGAAAGAGAGGAAAAACTGGATTTGGACCAATCGGCTGAAAGACCCTTCTTAACAGCAAAAAGAAGGTGTTCCAAAGAAATGCTAACGAAGAAGATAAGTGCCATAATGTCTGATTTGTGAAGTGCTGCATGGTTCTGTGAAGGTTCTCCTACATTTACATAGAAAATAAGCTTATGAATGCATTCCAATGGCTTTATTTAGAATAGTCATGTAATAGCTTGTTATATCATACACCAGTTAGAAAAACAAAATTGCTGAAATCTTAGCTAAAGTAAGGTTCTATTAGGGAGTAAAGGCAGAGATTGCTAGGCACTTCCAGATGCCTTTCCCTACACTGTTTATTTGATAATGTAAAAGCATAGAGAACATGGACTCCATCTTAACTAAAATCAGTCCACTGTCAAGTTTTTGGTGGTATAGCTTTTTACTCTTTGTGTCAATGTAATAAAAAAAAGAAGTTATAAATGAGCTGATTAGCTTGCTCCTTTTCTGTGGAACTTCTTCCTAAAGAGATCTCTAGAATATTTTATTGCTTACTAGAAACAAACTTTTAAATTTGCATGGGGAGGAATTGGAATTAGAGTGTTAAAAGATGCTAAAGGGAACCAGGTAATGGTAAAGTAATTTTCCACTCTCTATAGCATTCAATCTGAAACAGCAAAGGAAAAATTACTGTTGCAAACTTGATGAAAGAAAACTTCACTTCAGATAAAACCTCAACAGTAGAATTCCAAAATGCCACTGAACACCTTCTATTAACTGAAATTTTTGTTTTAACTGGTTATTAAAGGGCAAATAGTATCCTTAATTTATATGTGTTTGCATTCATAACATGGCATTATGCATTTGCATTTTTATGTTTATGTCAAAGGTAAATATGTTTTGACAACATATATAATTTGTGTTAAATGAAGTGAGAAGCTATGGCAGGCAGACTGGGATGATCTCTTATGTACAGTGCCACTGTATTTTGTAAGCATTTAATTATGAGTTTTTGGTAAATAATCCTTTAGGAAGGTCTAAATTTTGACCCATTAAACTCATTTTTGATCCCTACATTTATCAGAGTGCACAAAATAGATGTCTTCAACACTGAGGTAAATCGTGTTCACTGCTCAAATTTAATGCTCAAGATTGAAAGATATAAAAAATGAATAATGTTTCCTTTCCCACAGGAAGCGTGTAGGTGTGTAGGAAAGATGGGGAAGGTGAAGAGATTTGACAAAAGTTGAAAACATAAGTTTCTGCAGCCTGAAGTTGAAGTAACTAATCTCCTGGTGACTTACGTGGGGGTTTTTTATTCTGTCTTGCCTATCAAGTCATAAAAAAATCATACCTTAACTATTCTAGCCAGCTGCCACATTTATGAGTAAGGTCTTATTCTACAAAGCTACAGATGGGCAGGTATAGAGATAGCTATTTCTGTACAGCAGACAGTAAATATTTATTCACTGCTGGTAGGTCAATTCCAATTAACTGCAAAAACAAATCACTTCAGCCATTTATTTAGTCAAGACAAAAAAAAAAAAAAAAAAAAAAAAAAAAAAAAAAAACAAAAAAAAAAAAAGAAAAAAAAAAAACCACAACATACCAGAGCAAAGAAAGAGTAAATGATGTTGAGGAAAAATGAAAAAACAAGAAGATGACAGTCTTAGTGCATTATGCACAAGTCAGACCTTATCCTGAAAGGTGTTTGATGAGTTAATTGACTGATATTTGGTTTAAAATTTAAATTTCAATTAAATTAATTCAAGTAGTGTACATAATCAATACAGGCAAAACAAAGAAAAAGAAAACTGAGTCAGTATTGCATTTCCTAAGACAATGAATTTAATATTAAGTGACTGTTGTTTGCAAAGTGTTGTAAAATATTATGCCATACATGCAATAAATGCTAAAAATTATCATGCTTAAGAATCATGCATTTGTTAGTGGTAGAGGGCACTTAAACAGCACTTAAGAGCAGGCAACTGTCAAAAGATATTTTTGTACTTCTTGCCTAGGATATCAATATGCAAATGGAAAATGAGGGGGACTGGAACTGTTAGCCTGAGTAGAGTGTTTCTTGTAATGTTTTCTGATTTTTGTTTCTGTACACTACTGAGTGTAAAGCACATTCCTGCTACCATTTCATTTTATCTTAAGACATTAAGATGTAGAGATTCCCCTGCAGTCTGTGGTGAAGACCACAGTGAGGCAGATCTCCCTTTGCAGCCCCTGGAGGTCCATGGCGGAGCAGAGATCTACCTGCAGGCCATGGAGGACCCCATGGTGGAGCAGAAAGCTGCACACTGAAGGAGGCTGTGACCCTGTGGAGAGCCCACGCTGGAGCAGGCTCCTGGCAGGACCTGTCACCCCACAGAGGACCCAAACTGGAGCAGGCTGCTCCTGAAGGGCTGTATTCCATGGAAGGGACCCATGCTGGAGCAGTTCATGAAGAACAGCAGCCTGTAGGAAGGGCTTGTATTGGAGAAGTTCGTGGAGTACTGCTGACAGCGTGGAGAACGGGAAAAATATGAGAAGGAGCAGCAGAGACAATGTATGATGAATTGAACACAACCTCCATTCCCCATCCATTTGCGCCACTCAGAGGCAGGAGCCAGAGAAACTAGAAGGGAAGTTGAGCCGGGAGAAAGGAGAAGTAGGAGGAAGGTGTTTTTGAGATTTATTTATTGCTATCCTAGTCTGTTTAACAGACAATAAATTGCATTGATTTTTCCAAGCTGAATCTGTTTTGCCTGTGACAGTACTTGGTGAGTGATGGCTCCCTACCCTTATCTCAGTTTACAAGCCTCCCATCATATTATCTGTCCCCCTTTCCATTGAAGGAGAGGAGTGATAGAACAGCTTGGTGGGACCTGGTGGCCAACGAAGGTTAACCCACCACAGATACAGAGGAAGCTTGATAAAGAAACCTGAATATTAGGGTATCTAGTTAAAAATTGTGAATGCTTTTTGTGTGCTAAATATGTTTTTCATGTATTACAAGTTAGGAAAATATCAGATAAAACCAGATAGAATCCATAACACGGGTGTGAGATGCACTCTCTCTTTCTCAGAATGCTTATACTGCAAAATTGCAGTTTCCTGTGGCTTGTTTCCTATTAAACCTATATCAGAAATTACTCCTGCTCACAAGGCAGGAAGACCTATGCCATAAAGATGTCTGTCCCTGCTTTTGAATAAAATGGATTGTGACTTGCATTTTCTGCTGAACTCAGTGTTGTCAATATTCGTTAGCTGTGCTCGGAGCATGCCTGGCCAGTGGTGCCCATGGGGGAGCACAGCACTAACAATACCTGAGCCATGAACCTCTAACAGCTCTGAGATGAAGGCAACTGTTGCATCATTTGGTGCAGCGTGTTTTTTGCTGATGCAGATCTTTGACAGCTAACAAGATTGCTTCTGAGGAGCAGCTGACCTGCTTAGCACCATGGGAGGCTGTAGGTAACTGTGTTCTGCCCCGGGAATTTAGCTGCCGAGTTTGCATCTTAATTGGTGCATTTGTCTCTTCCACAAAGGGTTCTAACAAAGAACTAGTGGCATCTCTATGCAAAATTCCATATGGGTAAAGGCTGAATTCTCACTATACCCCAAGGAGTTTCAGGAAGCATTAGATGTCTCCATCCTGTCATAATTTACTATGCACACCCATAAACAAACACCACTTTACCCCTGAGCTCCTCCTAAGGTTACATATTAAATTCCATTTCCAGAGCCTTTATTCAAAATTAGGTGTTACACCATTTCCTTTCAGCTCTTCTAAATAAGTAGAAGCAGGCAAAATTCAATGGGTCAATTATTAATATCAAATTCTTCATTCAGTTCCTTCTGAGACCTGACTGAACAATTGCCCACGAGTTTTGTTATTGTCTAAGTTCCTGTCCAAGATTTTGTTATTGTCTAAGTTTCAGGGGCTGATTGATCTAACATGGCTCTGTACAGCTTCTGAGTAGGGAAAGAAGTTAAAGAGAATTTTGCATGGTATGCAAGTTATCCAGCTGGGCGATTTTTCAGTCTGCCTGATCTAATTACCTTTATTACCACCTCCTAAGCAAATAAAGAGTTCAGCTTGTCTTTCTGTGGATTTGAGAATGCAGGCATTTGATGGCTGCATGGAATACCTTCATTTCAGGGTTTGAAATATGGAACCATGAATTTATTGAGAGTCACGCAGACACCACAACTATCTGATTGTGGGTTTTGGAGTGATTAGTGTGGATTTGCCACAACCTGCTTCTGATTAGAAAGACGCGGGTGCATATTTACTTCTCTCAGTCTCTGTCTCCGTCTCTGTGTAGAACAGGATTTTTTTTTCCCTTTTCCCCTAGTGCATCATATCTCTGCTTGGTGTACCTAATTGATTTTTCTATTTCAGAGGATTGGAGTTTTGCCAGTCTTGTAGGGTCTGCCTGAAGCTTTTTATAGACTTCTCCTTCCTGCTCCCTTTGCTTTCCTTGTGACTCTTTTCCTATTGTCGGATTTTCTGTATTGAAGTAGTTTTTTATTTAATTTCTGTCTTGTTTAAGCAGGAGATGAAAAGAACTGGTTCCTTCCAGTTGCTGCTTTGGTAGGCTTTCCAGGGTACGAGAGTGGATCTCTAGTCTTTCTTAGAGCAAGAGATAAAGACAAGATCATGGGCCTGCTCTGCTGATGTCACAGGGAAGTCACAGGTAATTAAAGAGAAATTGAAGTTGTATTAACGTATGACAGAAACAAATCAAAAAACATTCAAAGCAATTTATAATAATGTTACTGTAATCAGATTACTGGTTTTTACACAGAACCTGGCTTATGCCTTCCATAAGAACTAGACAATATTGAAGCCTTGATAAGGTGTCTTAGCAAGGGTAGGGCTGCTGAGGTTACTAAGGGTGCAAAGAAAGTGGTTCTTGGTGTTTTCCTTCTATAAATCCCTGCTGAAGTTTTCAGAAGGGCTGTGTTCCAACATGTATAACGCACGTCTTCCTAGGACCACTGCATGTTTCGATTGCTTTACAGAAGGAAAGCAAAGGTGAACAGATAAAAGGAAAAAAATAGTCAGAAACTATTTTTCTTTTCCTCCCAGGTATTCTAGACAAAAAGAAGGGTTTAAGTGGATCCGTGTTCATCCAGGATTTTCAATAGCTTCATAATCTTAGCCAAATTTTTATTCAGATTTTAATGAGTGTAATAAAATCAACTTAATCTAAGGTCACAGGAGATGTGAAGGAAGCTTTTCTCCAATTAAATTGCATTTTAATTTTATTTGACCAAGTCCATAGTTCAGTACTGATAAGTGAAAAAGAAAATAAAAGTGGCATTTTAAACCTTATACACATGCTTAATAATGGGAGCCTAGAGAATTTATATTGTATTAGTTAATTTTTTTTTTTAAGATAGATAAGGAAAAAATAAATATGAAGCTAAACTATATGTACATAAAACCTTTACCACATGGAATGTGATTTAATAGGCTACTGGAAATGAAATTGAGGTATCAACTGATCAGAAATTCATATTATAAGAAGCTGCAAAAATGAAGGGCTTTTGTATTATTTACAAAATAGGTCATAGTTCCATGAGCTGTTAAGTTCATTTTAAAATTTATTCAGTCATGACACCAGGCTATTTGATCAAAGCACTGATGCAAAAGCAAAATGGGTAAAAGCTTTCTCTCAGTCAAAACTGATCTAAACTTTCTGAAGGGCTGACTTGTTCAACATGCTTTTCATTATGCACTTATCATTTGTGACTAGAACTTGGTATGCCACAGGCCTTTTGCATCATAACTTCCTTGTCTTTTGTCAAAAAATCTAGTCCTCTAACATCAACAAGAAGTTGCTGCCCTCATTTGGGAGAATATATCCCTTCTGTAAATTCATTCACTTAGGTTCAATTATTTCTGTTGCAGAAAGATTTTTATTCCCTGATGTGTCTGGATGCCTTCAGAGCTCAAGACATATGTGTCTCGGTAACTAAAAGAGAAAATACCACTTTTGATTTCCCAGTATGAACTGCCAGAACAGAAATTGTCCGCTTAATGATTTGTCCACTCTCATAATTCCAGCTAGAGTCAAGGGTTAGATCTTCTCAGGTACTGGAAGAAAACCTCATTAAAAAGAAAACATTCTGAAAGTTTGAAGAATGAGATAATATATTATGCCACATCTATACTCTGTTATTAGAATACAGATATGCTGAATCTGGACTGCAGCTACAAACAGACTGGGAGCAGCCCTGCTGAGAAGGACCTGGGGGCTGCTGGTGGACGAGAGGCTGGATGTGACCCAGCAGTGTGCCCTTGCAGCCCAGAGAGCCAAAAGTGTCCTGGGCTGTATCAAAAGCAACATGGCCTGCAGGGTGAGGGAGGGGACTCCTCTACTCTGCTCTGGTGGGACCCTACCTGCAGTGCTGCATCCAGCTCCGAGCTCACCAACACAGGAAAGACATCGACTCGTTAGAGTGAGTCCAGAGGAGGCCACCAAGTTGATTTCCTCTCCCATGAGGAAAGGCTGAGAGAATTAGGATTGGGATTCTGCCTGGAGAAGAGAAGGCTTTGAGGTGACTTAATTGCTCCCTTCCAGAGGAGAGTGTATAAGAAAGATGGAGAGAATCTATTTACCAGAGCATGTCCTGTGACAGGACAACAGGGAATAACTTCAAACTGAGTAAGATCAGGTTTATATTAGCTATTAGGAAGAAATTCTTATATTGTAAGGGCGTTGAGACCCTGGAACAGGTTGTCCAGAGAAGATGTGGATGCCCAATCCCCAAAAGTGTTCAAGGTCCTATGGGATGGAGCTCTGAGCAATTTGTTCTAGTAAAAGGTGTCCCTGCCCATGGCAGGTGAGTTGGAACTAGATGAACATTAAGGTCCCTTCTAACCCAGGCCATTCTATGATTCTATGTTTCTATGTTGCGCCTGCATTGCAAGAAGGAAAACATACTAACCCTGTTGGTATGCAAGCTGCTGGGCCTCTAACCTGAACCAGGAACAAAGAGTTTGAAGAATTATTTACCTAAAAAACAAACATTTTAGGAGAAAAAATTAAAAAATAATTTTGTGGACCATATTTATACTATAATTCATTTAATGAATAACCAGAAAAAATGTATGTAACACTTCTCTGTTTTTTTTGTATGCTTCATTTATGTAGTAACAAAATGAACCCCGTCTTTGAATTCTGTTGAAGTTGCACTTTCACAAATTTATAATAAAACCTGCTTTTTGCCAATATCTCTGATGGTGATTCTTTAAGTGGTGTAACCACTCACTTGTGACAGATACCAGGTGAAAAATTCAGGGCATGTAGATGGCACCAGATAAGATTTGAAGAGCAACTGAACGGCCCATTGAATATTCTGAATATTATGTCCCAAAAGCTGAATTCCTCTGAATTCCTCCGCATAACTTTAGCTTGCTTCACATGGTTGTTTTATTTTCCAGTATACTTTTCTTACTGACTTTACATCCAGTAGCATGCCTTAGATTTGCTGGCTGTTCTTACCTATCTAGTGTATACATACAATCAAACAATGAGCAGACTAGGCCAAAGCAAACAGAAACAAAGCAGAAGTCCTCAGATACCTCAGTGAATTTAATTCGTACTTGCATTCAGCATAAGAAGAAAAACATAAAAGAGCTAATGTAGATGATGGCAGGTGATGGGCAAACTTGACATGTTCCTATGAGGTTTGACTTCAAACACCCTGGTCCCCAGTCTCCAGGAATTTTTAATTCATAGCATATTTAGATCTATCGGCAAATATCTGTTGTTTTTCTTTTGTCCAGCAGATAAATTTCTTTTAGCATGTCTAAGTGAATGGAAGGTAGATGGGGCTGATGTATTGTGCAGGAAAGAGGCCTATATGGGCGGGAAAGTAACAACTACAGATCTGCAGAGCTAGGTTAAAAAAGATCTGTGAACAGTCCAGAAAGCAGTCAAAAGTCAAAACTTGTGCAAGAAGTTTTTCCCCTTTTTTTCCCCTTAGTGTCAACAAAATGCATAACAATAGTCATGGATCTTGAATGGAATACTCTATCAGAGCCTTAAGGACAATGTGGCCCTGGTGATTCTCTGGACCAAGAATGTGTGGCAATAGGCTCTGGGTGAGGCTGTTTGTTTGGAACAAGTTCCTGCTCCCAGCTTTTTGGCATTTACTCCCCTTTGTTTTGCAGAGAAGCAGTAATTGAAGAAGTACTGGTTGAAGTCAATGATCCCAGTGAGTGACTTTATCTGCCATGGCTTCATGAAATAGGTGTGATCACTGCTGGCACAGTGAGGACAATGCAGATGTGCCTACAGCAATTTTCTACAGAGTTCATGGAAAAGACAGGACAGGTAAAAGTTATGCTGCCAACTTGGGAAAGAGAGTGATAGATAAATTTGAAGATGGGAAGTCCTTTTCAATAGGGCATGTATTTTCCTTTGTATATTCTTTGGCTGGGTCACACATGTGAAAATAAAAGAGCATCAGAAACCTGGCACAAATATTAATGACAACAATAAGATGCCATGCCGATCCCCAAAGGCTTGAAATATAATAGGGAAATGGTCTTTCTTATTGTTCAAAGATGCAAGATGGGGAGACATTACTGAGACGGACAGAGAGAGGAATCTCTTTGAATTTCTTCTGTTCTACCACAACAAACATGTGTAGAACATTGTGGATAGCACCACCCAAATTATCTCACCAGTTATATTGGCAGTGGCTAACTGCCAATGAACTTACAATGAAATTAGGTGGGGTAGGAATAAAAATTATTTACTTTAAAAGAACCATTGAAAATGACTTCTTAACATGCGTTTTCATGTTTGTCATCTTCTTGCCAGTTCCTGTATACATCACTTTTCCTATCAGAAGAGAAATAGAGTGAGATTATATGATTAAAGACTAGTCTCCACAAACACCAGGTGGCAAGCAGCACAACGGCAGGCAGGGGACCCAAATAAGCCAGTCAGAGACAGAATTCTTCTTACTGAGATTCTTCCAAGCAGATATCTGAACAGGCCAAAGTCCATCTCCTTACGTTTAAGAACGTTATTCATCTTTTTACCTTGTTCCCTTCCCTCAGAATTCTCAACTCTATTCTCTGATGATCACTGTCATATGCACTGCCTCTCATCTTCACATCCCTGAATAGTTTTTCAGATATGTAAGCAGGAAGTTCAGCAGCTAGTCTTCCCTTTTCATCCCCCCTATCACCTGTATAAGGAACTTGCCATCAGTGTACATTAGAAACCTGGAATCCTTGTGCCCTGATGGTCTTATTTCCCCATGAGGACAACAGCCTACAAATGTGAGGCTTCTTCCAGTTGCCTGAAGGTCTTTTCATCCAATTCTTTCTGCCCAAGAGGTCTGTAGCAGACACAGAGACCTTGGTTTGCCCTTTTTTTCCCCACCTGCAATCCTCAGCTGGTTCATCATGTGCCTCTGGGCAAAGGTCCCCACACTCCTACTGGTCTCTTACATAAAGGGCAGCTTCCTTCCTTGCCCTCCTGGCCTCTCCTTCCTACAAAGCTCACAGCCATCTGTGGCAGCACTCCAGCCGTGTGAGCTGTACTACCCCACCCTTGTGGTTCCAAGAATTGGGAGTCCTGCCGCAGCACTCTGACCCCTGATTCCTCACAGCTCCGCACATTTTTTCCCCAGGCTGCATGTGTCAGTGTATAAACACTAGAGAGAGGTACACTCTTCTATTTCCCAGAAAAGGTAAAACCCAGATGACCCCACCCTGACAAAATAACCAAAATGGACTGCACTTACTCTTGTGAATATGTTAAAAGGAATTTCTCAACTCTAGAACTATCTATGGAGACCTAATTGGAAATGCAGAATATTCATGCGCATGTTCACATATCAAAGAATTTTTTTTTTAATTTTTCATGTACTAACTAACAAATATGTTTTGCGTGCCAGGCATCATTTAAACTACAGATATTAGGAGCAAAAACACCTAAAAAACCCACCTAACTGACTGAAAGGAGCTGTGAAAGAAGTTTCATTCAAGGCTACCTTGATTATTATTAGATGGAAGAATAATTGAATTTATTGAATTTATTTTATGCACACATTTCTTCAGTAAGTTGTGCTGTTGGCTATTTCTTTTCTCTTTTTATGAAGGATAATAGAATTTCTGTATGAAAAAAAGATGTTCAAGTACAAATAGACAGCTACTTTTTTATGTGTTTAATTTCCTTTTCCTCTAGCTAAGTTTATAATTCTCAATAAAATTTAGTCACTTTTTTCATTTATATTACATATTAAATGTTTTCTTTAAAGAAAAGAAGTTTAGAACGTCAAGAAGTTTATTTTTTTTTTCTGGTATAGAATAAATTAGAGTTGATAGTTGATTGCAATATGTCAATAAATGTAGAAACTTTAAATTCATATAATTTCAAATAATGATTTTACATTTAGTATATTAGTAAGAACATATGAAAAAAAATTCAGGTCCAAAATTCATATGTTATTATTAATCAAAAAAAAGTATATACAATTTAGAATACACCTACTTTTGTAGATAAATAGTGAATTTCAGTGGGAGGTGACTGGTCATAATTGATAGGATGCATTTCTCTGTGTGCATTGAACCTGGCTATAAGGATTTTCAAAGTCATAAAAATGAGATAAGAATTTCTACTTGTGTCACAAATGAGATTCATATCGTGTTACCTATATAACTCATTTAATTAGGAAAAGAAAATTGTTCTGGAACTCAAAGTCTTATGACTCATTATGTTTTACATGAACAAATTTTCAGTATCTGCTGAAGAAGAGGCTCTCCAGAAGGCCTCTCTGCAGCTCCAGATGTACTGAATTGCCAGAGCAGGTTTTAGAGACACTACTCTCCTGGGTTTTTTTTGCTCCTGTTCAGTTTTGTGGTTTGTTTTTGTTCTGTTTTATTTTAGCATTGCCTGCATATGTTAGCTGGAGAAATGTACAGTGAAGCATTTGGATAAATTATATAAACTCAATTCACATCTATATAGAATAAGAATAAAGTGGATTAAAAAGACAGGCTACTCAGTCTGAGAGGGCCAAGGAAGCCTTTTCCCCGGCTGAAATTTGAAGATATGGTCATCATATTCTATTCACATCATCAAATTTGAATGGAAATTGCCAGGTTGCTCACCAGAGTTTAAGTTTATCCCCACTTCATGAACTCATCAGAAATTCCTATACCTGTCAGTTTGAATGATACTATTTTCTATTAAAACTTCTCTGCTCGTCTCTAATCTGACATTATAATGTATTTAACTCTCTATAACTCAGTATTTGCTTTCATAGTAGTGATGTATTTTATTTCTTTACTATATTCAGATTTTCATCTCTATCTGAAAAACAAAATTATTTTATGGCTTTTTTCTGTTGTGGGTCACTTGACTGATTCCAACTTTCTCATCAGCATCCACACCATGCTGGTGAGTAGTTAAGTTTTTCATAGAATATGTATTTCCAGATTCAGGTAACAGTGAACTGAGAAAAGCATCACTTTCTTCCCCAGCCTCTCAGAGTTTGCCTTTCCAGATATTGTTCCTTCTTTAGTAACTGAAATTATTCTGAAGTACTCTAATTACTACAGTCAATCTATATTACGTGATTTAACCATGAGAAGAGAACCTACATAATGATTTACTTCTGTGCAACTACACAGATATCAACTGGTGTCAGAAGAAAAGTATCTTCTTGCTATTTTTCTCTCTTGTACTTCCCAGATTACCTCAGAGACAGAGCTATTAAACAGTGTTATTGGATGTAATCCCAATATGTGGGATGAGTGCTATTGTACAAGGGGGGAAAAAAAGGCAAAGAAAAAGACCCCAAACTTTTAGACATAATTTCTAAACAGTAGAGGGCTGAGTTTAGGGAACAGAACATCAAGATGATGTTTCATACAACAATGGACTGTCACAAATATAAATCACTGCATGGAACTTTACATGCAAACCTTAGAGACACAGATTTGTCTTTGCAGAGCTCAGCTATTTCTAAGAAATACTAAAGTCAGCAGAATATAAGATAGAATTTATTACTTATAAACATAACTTTCCATGGAAATGGAAATGTTTTGTTCAAAAGTTGCTGATGTCAATAAACTGGACTTTAATTAAATTATTTAAAATTTGCACCTATCAGAATTAACAATACTGTTTCTATATAGCTGAATGATGGATAATAGAACAGTGCTAATTCTGGTAAGCTGTGCCCATTTTTACTGGGATTGAGTTAAGATTTTTCATAGTCGCTAGTATGGGACTGGGGTTTGGATTTGTGCTGGTATCAATTTTGATAACATAGGGATGTTTTAGTTATTGCTGAGTAGGGCTTACACAGAGTCAAGATCTTTTCCTTACCCCACCCCATGAGAGAGCAGACTGGTGATCTGCAAGGATCTGGGAAGCAACCCACCTGGAAGAGTTGGCCCCAACTGACCAAAAGGATATGACATACCATAGGGAATCACGCACAGCACATAATATATTCTATTATATAACACTGGCTTTCATCCTTTCCTTATTAGCTTATTATGCATTGATTTATTTGATATTATGTTGATTTTGCATAATAAAATCTGCAACACTCACTGGACATTTCCCCATAATTATACGATAAATACTTTCACTACAACTTACTGTACTGTTTAAATCATTATCATTTGATCTTCTATTTTAATATTAAGATAAGCAATCTCAGGGGCTTTCATGCCATATTCCTTAATGCTTGCCTACATATGTAAGCCACATGTGAGACACAGATACTCATGCAAGAAGACTTGTCACTGAGGAGCTCCATGGAGCCCCATTGTATTCTGTATTCTCTCTGCTTTGTGGAAAATTGCACTGCTCCTTTTAGGACAAGATGTTCCCCAGAAGACTGTATTTCCCCTGATGGGAGGAGCTTCATATTGCATACGAGTTAGGCAAGGTAAATAAGGCACCTTGGATTCAACTCTGACAGCCAAGAACTTGTGTCATTGAGCAGTCAGGCTAGCATTTAAAAATAGTAACAAGAATAATTTACATATTGTAATAAAATTCAAATTGAAAAGTCATCGTAATAATCAAATCCCAAGGTTCCATGATTGATGTGTGTCAGAAATAGGCAGAAACTTTATTTTTCCAGAGGGGAAAATATATTAAAACCAAAAAATAGCCCAAGGAACTCTCTTGTTTTGTCAATAAATTCAGACTAAAACATAAGGCTTTACATAAATAAGCAAATAATATAAATAAATTAGCAATACGTAAATGAAATTCTGGATTTCTCTTTATGTCTTTTGACAGTAGCCCTTTAGGACAAATCCAAAGTCAGGCTTCTGGCTAGATTTCAAGAAACCTTAAATATTCCTCATTTCCACACCCAGGGGATAGCTGCAGTAACCGCAGTTATCAATAATAACAAAATTGGAGAGCCATTCAACAGGGAAGAGAACATTATTTTATCTTTTATCTAATTTTTTATATCAGGCTTTTTTCAAACTGTCTTAGCAACAGAAAATAATTCATGCTGACTGAGGTTAGCTGCCAGAGAGAATATTAAGGGATAAATCATGTGCAATTTCTAAGACTGTATTTTACTTAACTGACTTTATCTGCATTACAATGGGAAAAAATTACACATATCTGTTTTGAAAAATATTGAGAAATAGCAAAACAATGAACAGAAAAGTACTAACACAAACAGAAATTTGCACTTACAAACAGTACTATAGTTAGAAAAAGGAAGTTGGAAAATGATAGTTTATTAAGATACCAATATTATTTAGAAAATAGTATTATTTAGAAAAACATCCACTGCACATAATATTAAACAATAAAATTTTGTTTATAAATGAAACAGTGAGAAACAACACATGGCCTTATAAACCCGATTTTTGCACTTGAAAGAGATCATTTTTACTACACAGTCTGCACAGAACCAAGAATATAATATTTAGCTTCAAAATTAAAATAGAAATTAAAAATATTATTAACTCTAGGTGCATTTGGAGAGAATTTTTTAAAATTAGCAAGGATAAATTGTCTTCAGTGCCTCATGGAAGTCAATGCAGTAAGAGAGCAGAAGAATCAAAACTGCGTGAGTAACAAACCCAGCAAGCAGTGTCAAGTCATTACAAACCCCATTGACATCCCACTTGGTGGCATTGCTAAATCTAAAACTATATGGAATATATGAAATAATTGACTCTTGGTTAGTTATCTACTTATAGCATAAGTTTGCTTCTGAAAACCATTTTAAAAAGTGAAGGATTCATTTTGATAATTGCAAGTGTATGAATCCAAAATCTTCCAATTAAAAAAAAAAAGGCCTAAACTCTAGAAACAGGTCTGAAGGATGGTGGAATTTAAGACTCAAAAGAAGCAATTCTTAAACAAAACACAGAAAAAATGTTCCTTGTTTTAGCTGGTACTAGTCTATCAAAATAGATTGGAATTGTTTTATGTATGTATGGCACAGAATAAGCATTGGAATAGTATCAGATGGAGCTATATTTATCTAGATACAAAACATAAGAAAATTCCAGAACATATACAAAAATGTTGCTAAAAATCTTCCGACTGATTTAAGCCTTTTCTCTTACATAGGTTGAATAAATAAAAATACATTCTTTTGAGAAATGGAAGCTAGATATTTAAAATACAGTTTCATAATTAATCACTGAAAATCTTGACTCTGCCTGTTTCCCAAAGCAAATGGTGGAGCCATTGTGGGCTGATTGTGAAACCTGGCAGTGAAGCCTGTGAGATGGGTTAAAAGGGTAGGAGTGAAATTTTCCCTTCCTGGAATAACCTCTATGTTTAACCACATCATATTCTTACAGTAAGGAGCTTTTTCTCCTGTTAAAGGAAGATTTTCTAGTTTTACAATCTGCAGTCTAGAACTAACTTTAGTTAGATTTCCTGGATGTTATACTGAGGGAAGGTATAATATGCATAAGTATGTCTAAAAGACAAAAAAATATATATTCAAAATATTTTAATTTTCATTTTTTAAACAATGGAAGATTGGAAACACTATGTAAATAGTTCTTCAACCTTATAAGTCCTTTTCTTGGTCAAATAAGGAGCCTTCCAGGCTGCAGAACCACAGAAAAGACTAGGTTGGAAAAGACCTTTGAGAACACTGAGTCCAGCCTAGGACCTAACTCCACCTTGTCAACTAGACCATGGCACCAAGTGCTACATCCAGTCTTAAACACCTCCAGAGACAGTCACTCCACCTTCTCCCTGGGCAGCCCATGCCCAAACATCCTTTCTGTGAAGCACAACTTCCTTACATCGGACTTAAACCACCTCTGGTGCAGCTTAACTCCCCTGCAAATGGTTCTGATGCTGCCCCTTTCTCACCTGATAGGAGAGTGAGAGCCACTTAACTCATTTAAATCTCCTGCAAATGGTCCTGGTGCTGCCCCTTACTCAACTGATAAGAAGGTGAGAGATGCTTCATCAGCTCTTTTAAATCCCCTGGGAATGGCTCTGGCACTGCCCTTTGCTCACCTGCTTAGCGGGCAAGAGGAAAAAAAAATATCTCTGTAACTCCCTCTGGTCCTTAGGGAGAAACACAGCTGGCTGCTAGCTGCATCTCAGAGGCTTTTGGACTTCATGAGGGCTACAGACTCTCAATTCTTGCTGTGAACCGCTCTCTAATGACCTCCTAGAAATGGTGCAATCTGGAAGCATTTCCCCGCTAAACAGGCTCATTCACTCCCTGCAGACTTGGCACAACCTGGCACCGGTTATCAGTGTTTATGAAATGATACAATGCTCAGCTGAGAAGTTATACAGCCCATCTCACCAGGACTGAAGATTTGCAAACAGTAATTACATCATCTCAGACTATAAATAAAGTCATATTTTAAACAATGAGTACAATAGGCCAACAAAATAGTTGCCCATAAAATATTCTTCATATTTCTAAATTTCTAAATCAAGGTTTGATACTTTTTCATATTGCTCAAAGAAAAGAATTCTTCAATCCGTGTTATGCAGAACTGTAAATTCATATAATTGAAATATCAAACTATTTAAAATGTGAATGATCATGATAGTTTTTTTTATTTATACTATCTCACATTTTGCTATTGTCATCAGTGCTTTTGAACACTGGCAAAATGTTAACATTCCACCTGCAAGAACTTTTACATTTTCTGTAACCATTTAGAGAAATTTGTTCTGAAAGCTATAGAATACCGCGCTTATTGCTAGTCATGTTTATTCTGAAATCATGATGTGGTGTAGATGGAAACCAGTAGAGAACTCATCCCACAGCTCTGACTATATGCCATATCACATTGTTATGCATTTTCTACATGTAGCAGTGAATCCTCTGTGAATCCTGTGTAAACCTCTGTAGCTGACTTGAGTTTCTGATTAAAATCCCCTCCTAAAATATTTAGCTGTTCAAAGCATGAACAAGACAGAACTGTACCACATTTTCTCACACTAGCCAGGCTTATTAAAAGAATGTGGGTTTTTTTCTTGTCTGAAAATATTTTTCTCCAATTTTTATTCATTATCATGCTGTTTAGGTAACAAAAATCACTGAACAGTGTTCCACAAAGTTTGAGTAAGTTTTGTGGTGACAAAACTTGGGAGAGTTTTTTCAACTGCTAATTTCTTATTTCTTATTTACAGAAGCATTCATATTGTGGGAGTGTAAATGCTTTGTGGAGTTCCTAATCATAAGACCAAAGTATTGCCCAAATAGGTAATTTTACAGGAATTCCTTTTCAGTGAGGGTTGTGGCCAATAACTGCTGGTCAGTTACTGAAAAAAAAAAAAAAGAGAAATAAACAATGATGTATAACTTTGTATTTTCATTTTAGGACTCCTACTGGAATTTTAAAGAAATTTTTAAAAACCCATTAATATTATTAGCAATTCTATGATTTTTTAATAAAGTATATTAATAAAACATGTCTAGTTCAGATTTTTTCTCTAAAAGCATGTGATAGCTTATCTTTTTATTTTCTATATATTCCTTATGTTTTTATGCTTTTAGTTAAAAACGTTATCAAAATGTTTGAAAATTTTATATTTAGTGTTCACTAAAACTAGTGTATTCACTAACACAAGAAGTTCATTTAGAAATAAATAATGAAAAGAAAATGTCTGATTCAATTAACTAACATTTGATATTACCATTTCTCACAGGAAGTGGCATCCTTTTTTCTAGGTGATGAAAACAAAATGAGGTAGATCTTCGCAGATACTGTTAATATAAACAAAATTAATAACAGTTTTTCTAGTATCTGCTTTCAAACAGGTACACTTTGTTTCCTTGCTAGTACTCACTGTCTCCTAGGAGATGAATCACGTTTTCAAAGGGTATGTGAGACTAAAAATTAAGACAAAATTTATTGACTGAATCGTTGGGGTTTTTTTATATTTACCTTCCTATCAAGCAAAGCAAGGAATCTGGATAATAAGAGCAGCATAGACATAGAAAGGAAAAAACAATTAGTTCAACCATCTATTTTGCATTTAACTGAGTGAAAGAATACTAGGATAGCAGGAAGTTCAAGAGGAAGAAGGGAGAGAAGAAACAAACAAACAAAAAAACTCCACAAAAAAAGACAACTTAATTTATTAAAAGCAATTAATAATTAAAGACAATATTTACCCGACCACGATTAGTTCCATGAGTGAAGTGAATAGCACCATGAATTAGTACCACTGAAGCAGCAGGAAGCTTGTGACCTCAGTGGGAACCTGGTGACTTCAGCACAGAGCAGTTTCTGTGGGTCTGTTCCACAGCACCAAACACCTGCGTTTGTATCTCGAAGAAAGCAGGATAGGTTATTTTGTATTTTTTGCTTTTACAGAAGTCAATGGACTCCAGAGCATTCTCACAACACATTTCTGTTTGCAAATCAATATTTTCCAGCGAAATATGTCTTCATTTGGGGAATTTTTGGCTAGGGTTATATAGGCTGGTTTTCAAGAAAAACAGTCACTTTAAATATTAGCTGCTCCCCTCACTTTCTGATATAAAAATTTTTGAGGTGCCCAAAGAATGAAGAGAAGCAGTTATCAACTGCAATGGTGTATTATTATCATCATCATTATTATTACTATTATTACTATGTCTGAAAAAGTTTATGCAAAGAAATACAATTTTTCTCCTTTTTGCACTGAAGTAATTTTTTGCTAAATACATTTTTCCTCCTGAAGAATGATAAAAACACTTGTAAAATATGTTTTCCTCTGCTGTTTGTGTCGTGCCCTCTTGTCATCTCTGACTCTTGCATGCACAAACAAAGCCATGTGCACATATACACACATGCACACTCCTGCATGCTCTTCCAGAGGTTTAAATGACAGCCAGTCTTGTTCCAAAATCCACCATTTTATAAGAACAATACATTTTCTTTTTCCCCATAGCACTAAATGACTCAGAAAGGGCTAGCTTCAACATAGCTGTCATTGCACTGCCTTGCATTTCTGCCCACTTGCCTCATTTGCAAAGGGGAGGGTGACGAGAACTCAGGAAAGATGAGTGGGTGGTGGTGGTTGGTTTCTATTTGGAGGAAACTATTTGGAAAACTGTAGAGTTCTTTTATGTGTCAATGATATAACAGAGTCTGACATGCCTAGCAGTGGGCAGAAGCAGCTGTCAGTAGTAGTATAATTTATTAGCATCTCTTCTTGAATAAGAGGGCTGACAGACTAACATGGGAGCAAAGGGGAAATCTGCCAAGTTATCGTCTTGCACCTCAGGCTCATACTGCCAATAGCCCACTGTGGAGTGTACACAGCATTAAATATGTATTGATCAATTCTGTGGCATAGTCTGCTGACTGCACTGATAAGGAAAATGGGTGAAGCATTGCTTCATCTTCTAGCTGAGAGTCCCACGCCCAACATGCTGTCTTCCAGAACCCTCACCAGGAATAGCTAGAGCTGTCCAGAAACAGGGTGGTCTGGAAGAAGAAAAAAGCTTTGTGCATGTTGTATAAAAATAATTAACATTGAAAAAAAAGAGGCCTGATGGATAAAAACAGTTTTTTAAAAATCAGGAACTAGAAATTGTTAGTTAATAATTATAAGGTGAGAAAATCAATTTGGTCAATGACATTGTGCTGCTGATGTTTAAGATGAGTATCATATATTAAAAAAGAAGAAATCAATTGTCTCTGCTTATTAGATGAACATTAGAAAGTGGTAGTGAACAGAAAACACCTGTTTTTTTAGTTCTTACTAGTGCTTTGGGAAGTGTTGCTGTGCCCCTCAGGGAAGTGCTAGAAGGAGGGTGACTCATGGGCACTCTTCAGAGTGCCCCCACACAGTACCACACATGAGATCCAATTCAATATAGACTTGTGGCAGCTACTAAATACTGTTTTAAAAGTCAACTTTATAATAACTTTTAAAAAGCCAACAGTTCCTCACCTTAGTTCCTGAAACATATAAGTTGTGTCTATGCCTGACCTTTTTGGGGGAGATTTTTCAGAGGTTTTTGTGGGGTTTTTTTCCTGTTGTAGTTCATCAACAAAAAGAAACTACAGTAATTCCATGGTAACAACTGGTAAATAATAATAATGTCTTATTGATGAATTCTGTGTTATACTAAGGGACAATCAAAATACAAAATCCAGGCAATTTTTAAGAACTTATACTTTCAAGTATCATGACAATGATTACAGGCAAGAGCTGCTTCACGACTTCAGGTTCATTAAGAGTTTATTGTGAACCTTTTAAAAGTCTGTGCCATGCAAAAGAGAAATAGAAACTGAATTAACAATTGCCTCAGTTTGATAATGAAGCCAAAGAACAATTCCTAGTTCAATCTATTGTTAATTGACACTATAAGCCTGCTATAAACGTTGGAGAGAAAGGTAGCAGTGATTGAAGGGAAGGCTGAAGTGGTAATGGTGTTGTTCAGATTCTCCATGCTCCTACAAAAGGAGTGAAGTCTTATCCTTGTTGCTGTTGTACAGTTGAGAAGCAACACGCAGACTCCAAAGGATTCAGAAGGTGAAAGGCTCAAAAAGCTTTTTTATTAGCCACACACGCCTTTTTATAGACAGCTGCACACAGATGATTGGTTATTTGATTGACACCCCCCAACACCACTGGCTAATTACAAACTACACCTGTTTCTAAACACTTTACAGACAAAAACACCAGGTGCAGAGTTGTTTAGCCTTCTTCTCTGCTCAATGCATGGGAAAGTTTGTGCTTTCTCACAGGCACTGGCTGCAGTCTGATGCTTGAAAATTCCTCTCTGACTAGGCAGTCAGTATCCATACATTCTGAAGTATTTTTTTAGAATGCTCTCTTTTTAATCCTCTCAGCTTGTGGAAATTATGCATCTTTAATAAGAACTGCACAAATCATCATTTAATGCAGCTAAGATCTGAAAAATGTGTTTCAGTGTATTGCATGCAAAGATTTTGCTGGACTTAATAGACAAGTAACCACAATTAGTACTTCTGAACTTGCAGAAATAGGCATATATATTAACATTTCTGCACTGGACTCAGACTTACCTTCTACCCTCAGTGACAGAAAAACAAATGTACTCTTTAACTTTTCAATTAAATACATGGGGAAACATGATTATAATTTCATTTTTTTCCCAAACAACAAAAATGTGAGTAATGTTGAATGTTCTGCTTATATTTTAGACTTCAATTTCATATTTATGTAAACATTGGAGATTACATTAAACTTTCCTGGGAACATATTATACCATAACTAATAATTTTACTTTCTTGCAACTTCCATTGGAGTCTGTACTGGTGACCACAACCATTTTCCTCAATCCCTTTGGCAGCATGGAAGAATGCCAAAAGGAACAGGAGAACCTGCATGATCAACACGTGTCTTAAAGACTGCTGCTATCAGTGAAACTAGTGGTTTCACAGTCATGGAGTGTTTATAAGACACCAAGCCTGCTGAAGACAGACACCTCTCTAAATGAGGAAAAGGACACCAGATCATGAATTGGCAGGGCTGTTTGAAAGGGCTTTTAACTAGGTGTAGAGCAGGTTAAGACAAGGCTTGCTAGAGAGGAGTGTGGGGATCCTCTGCTGGTGTTGGGAGGTGAAATAAACAGCCCAGCTGAAGTGCACTTACACCAAAGAATGCAATATGGAGGACAAACAGGAGGAGCTGGAAGCCATTGTGCAGCAAGAAAATGATGACATAATCACCATTACAAAAGTTGGAGAGCTGAAATGGATGGCTCTGTGCTCTTCAGAAGGAACTGGTGAGATGGGAGAGGTGATGGGGAGGCTCTGTATGTTAAGGAGGGTTTTGACTGAACAGAGCTCCAGGAAAATGTTGATAAGGTTGAGTGCCTGTGGGTGATAAACAGGGGAAAGCTTAACAAGACCACCATCCTGGTGGAAGTCTGTGATAGACCACCCAGAGAGTGGAGGTGAATACTGCCACATCCATCTCATGGCTGGTCACTAGTGGGGTTCCCTAGGGCTCGGTACTGGGGCTCGTGAAGGGACTGGAGAGCAAGTCCTAAGAGTGGCTGAGGGACCTGGGGCTGTTTAGCCTGGAGAAAAGAACCCTCAGGGCAAACGTTATTGCTTTCTACAACTGCCTGGAAGGAAGTTACAGCAAGGTGGAGGCCATCCTCTTTTCTCGGGCAACTGGCAACAGGACAAGAGGAAATGGCCTCAAGCTTCATCAGGGGAGGATCAGGCTGGGCATCAGGAACAATTTCTTCACTGAAAGAATGGTTCAGCTCTGAAACAGGTTGCCCAGGGATGTGTTGGCTTCACAATCCATGGAGTTGTTCAAGAAATGACTGGACATGGCATTTAGGTCTATGGTCCAATTGATGAGGTGCTGTTCAGTCAAAGGTTGTACTTGATAATCTTAAATTATTTTGTGATTCAACAGGGTACTTGCTGCTGATTCTTTGACCTGATCTGTTGTCTCAGTTCCTGTATTGAGACAGTTACATAGAAGTGTTCTAAATATGTGCAGAGTGCTGTAGAGACCAGAAGGTACACTTGCTGGCTCCTGGAGGGACCAGGAATTTCAGTCCAGTGACTGCAGACTCCATGGGATCTGTGATTCACTCCTGGTACGGCCATAGGTTTGAGCCATGTACTAAAAAGACTTATTTACACGTGTTCCTGCAACTGGGGGGCCAGTAGATCCAGGGATCAGCTGCTGGGACTTTAAGGCCAGTTGCTGAAGACATCCACATTGTATGTGTTTAGGTATATGCATGTATATATATGTACATACATATGTATGTATGTACATATATTCTGCTAATGGCCTTTTATGCTGAGAGAAGGGAACAGATGAGGCTGTTGATGGTGTCTGCATTTGAGCAAGAACTGTATTTTCTGTCTATTTTGTCTGTATATTTGACCTGTGCAGCCAAACAGGCGTGTATGTAGTGTGTGTATATGTGCCTTTTGGGAACACACACTCAGCTTCATTCCTAACTAGACTCAGGGACACGGAGCTGTGGTAGCCTTGTCTCTGCTGGAGTACCAGGTCCAGTAACTTCTAACAGTTAAGACTCATGGGACAAATGTACAATTTAAATGTCATTACCTTCCTTCAAAGAAAAAACAAAAGTATTTCTTGCAAATTGGTTTTTCATGGATGCTGAGAAATGTTTGCTTAAACAGAAAATATATTTTGTAAATAATGACTTCAGAGACCGTGAGGCAATTATGGCTGGCTGAAATGCACATAGAAACAGGGAGAAGGGTTTTAAATTTAAAGCATGATGCTAACTCTCCAGAGACTCAGTCTTCACTCAGTATTTAGCAGTGAAGTTTTCCTTAGGGACGTCAGTGTAGACATCAGTTATTGGGACAGACAGAGGGTATATGTTCTACCATTGATAAGACTGATTCCTTAGGGTAAAGTAGGTATTTGTCTTGGAAAGACCCATTTTTGAAGACAGCATTTAAACAGTCAGCTAAAATGAGGTCTCACTGCAGCAGTGTCTACTTACTGTCCAATTTAATTTCTGAGAGCTTCATATGGAGTTACAATCAGCAGCTATTTGACCTCAGAGTTACAACAGCTTGCCTTTGTAAGAGGATGCTCACCTGTTTGATCCATTTTCTGTCATCTTCATGATAATCAACTCTCTCTGGGTGAATATAGTCTTCCTGGTAAGGTCTGCCTGTGCGGTTCAAGAATCCATGTGTATGCAAACACTCCTTTCTTGTATATCTTTCCTGTTGTTTCCCTACCTCTGTAAATAATTCACACTCAAACTGCTCATTGTGTGTAAAGAAAATTTAAGAGAAAGTTCCAAGTAGTCAGAGATGCTTTGATGCTCAAGGGATTCCTTAATCGCCATCTGATCCCTCTGAGATACAGGCAAATAACCTACATCTCAAGTACAATACACCATCATTCCCAAATGTATATATTATTTTATGAGCTTACACCAAGTGTGACAATTTCAGTGCATATGAAAAAAGTCATGATTGAATAGCCCTTGAGACCCACCCTACATTTTCCTTTCATGAAATTATTGCAATGAGAATACACAGCTATATTCTCTTCAGGCTTTCCAAAAAAGGATTTTTAAAGGATGATTTCTACCACAGAAAGTCTCTGCACAGCACTACTTTATTAGTTCTCTAGCACACCTTTTTTCGGCTTCCTCCTGAGAGCAACTCTATTACCATTTCTCTTTGGAGAAGCACAACCTTTCCTTGTAATCCTAAGGTCACACAGCTCAGCTGAGTGCTCAGGTGTTAGGTGGTGTCTCTCTGAGTTGAGTCAATACCTTGATTATGAAATAATCTTACCTTCAGTGATTGACGGGTTTGAAAGGGCTTCCTTTTCCAGTCAGTTCTGGCCAGTTCCCTGTAAATGTAGGGAAGCTTGTAAATGTCCTCACATTCTTAGCTGCAGATAAGGTGCAAGTTGTTTCAGTGATTGTTTCAGTGGGACAGGACAAGGGATTTCCAAAGTGACAGGAAGGGCTATCTGTAAGGGCGAGCACCTCTAAGTGACACCCCTTGTGTTCCCCCTTCCTGGCTGTCTGCCCACATAGCTGCCACCAGAGGTGGGATATATTTCCACTCCATGCTCCTTTCATTGTTCCTGTCCATGGATGTTGTTACACCTCTGTCGGGTTTTATCACCTGTGTTCATAGGCTGTGCTGTCTTTGCTGTTAGTTCTAGACTTTATGCAGTCTCTTGGCTGTCTAATACCTTTAGGTCACGTACATTTCTCCCTTGTTGCTTTTGATTAGGTAACTTTTACTGTTCTGTAGCTATTACTGTCAATGCACTAAACTGAAGGTGTCATTCTGATGTGGACAGAGAAGAAAAGGGAGGGAATTCTGAACTTTTAAACCCTGGAAGATGTGCCGTAAAATTTGTGTTTAAGATTCAGAATATTTTGGACCTTCTAGTATCTTTTGAGGAATTAAACACGTCTTCCTTCTACTGCTAAAGTATACTTACTCACCCGTGAATGTCTGGAATTTCAACAAATTCTTTGATCCTCAATTTTCTTCCTTCTGTATTTCTCAGAATATCTCATTTGGGATACACTATCTTCATCACCTGAAGGTATTGCAATATTGGTGAATCCTTCCAGGTTAAAATTAACATTTTTCCTACTTCTCTGTGTTTTTAAATTCAAGGTATTTGTTAATGTATTTTTTAGATAGTTATCAATCTTCTCCAGGGTACTTATCTTCCTAAATTTCTACTCTAAATCAGATGGATTAATTTCAACTCTTTATTTTTATTCTAGAGGGTCTGAACCAGAGTTTGCAGCTCTTGATTAAACAATTCTTTATCCTCTTCACTTCTGCAATCCAGAAATTGTATGTAAATTACAGTTTAGATAACTGTGCTTAAATCCTGTGCTTGAAGTAATGCCTGTATTTTTTGTAATGAGTAATTCCAGATTTTCTACCTAAGGACTCCATGAGGTGAAGTGATACAGTTCTGTACCAATTCATGTACACCATTCCCTCTTCTTTTGCATTGTTTCCTATGTAATAATATGCAAGTTTGCTTCAATGGCCCCATACATATAAAAAGAAACCTCATTTAAAAAGAGGTCTCATTGATAATATATATGAGCAGCAATTTTATGCAGCTCTATTTTCTATTTTCACTTGACTGCTTTGATGTTTTTTACATTTTTTCAGATTGTTTGTAACAGTACTAACAGAACACTTCAAACTCCATGAAGAGTAAGCCTGAGGGTCTAGTGGCAGCAAGCTTGTGAACTAAAATTAGCACACTGTGAAGTGCATGCTTGCCGTCATTTAAAACTATGGAGAACCAACAGTTACCCATTAAAAGTCAATGTCAATGCATAAGACATATGTAAAGGCATCACTACACTTTAGATCAAACCCAGTAAAATATTTCTGGCATAATTATACAGTCTTTTAAGACTTGAAAGTTCATTTCAAAATAAATTCTTAGTAAATTCAAAAAATCATGCTTAACTCTGGATCAATTATCAATTACTGATTTTTTTTTCTCAATTGTTGTTTTTGTCCTTCACTAATAACTAAAATAAAAGAAAATGAAACAAGATTTTAATCAATGTAGTCAGACATTTTTTCATTATTGCTTTGCATAATTTGTCTATCAAAAATATATGCATTTTTATTCTTTCAGTGCACAACATATAATCGTTGTACTAATGTTGAGTCTTCAGTCAATTTATATTTTGAATATTTAATCTATTCAAATAGTATAATTTTTATATCAAATTGAGTCTTAATTTTAAGCTATGTGTTCATGGTTCATAAAAAGTCATTACAAAGCATTTTTAGATCACCTAAGCTGACATTCTATATATCAAAGTCCCATTGACCTCCTATATACAAAGGTCCCTAACCTGTTCACATTTATGAAACACTTTACTTTAAATTCCTTTTAGAAAACAAAAATATCAGAAGCATGCTGTGGATCAACCAAATGAAATATCAAGGTTGCACCAATCCCCCAAAATCTTTCTACATTAGAGGGTTTTTATATAAGATATGCCAAAATGAACACATTCTCTGTTGCAGAGAACTCCTTAATCACAACTAAAAGTTCCCTTCAGAACCATAAACTAACTGATTAATGTGAGCCTTAGCATGTAAGAGACTAGGTTTCTGAGAAACTAGATTGTCTACGTAATATCATGTGTTAGATACCTCTGTCAAATATTTTCTCTGATTGTGACTAATCTCTGATATTAAAGAGGGTGGAGAAAACAACATTGAATAAGATCTATTTGACCAACTTTTCATCAAGAGAAAAAGTATTTCTCAAACTCACAGACATATAGAGAAAGCCTTGAAACATTAAATTTATTTTCAATAATAATTATGCAAATCAGTGAATATCGGATTCATCAGTACAAACATACACAACTGAAGACAAGAGGGTGATCACAACCAAGGACCCAAATCCTTTTGACCTTTAAACATTTTAATTCCCAAACTAAAGTGAAACTTACTTTTCAATGAAGAAATTTAATCTCCTTGGACAATTTCAGCTGAAAGTAAGACCAGTTCCAAGCATTCTATTTAATATCTAATTACCTCGCAGCTAGGAAATTACATCTTATCTCAAGGCTGTTTGTCTAGTTTCAGTTTTCAGCCCATGGAACTTGTTACATGTTTGCCATTAGCTGTAAAGAACCTCTGTTCACTAATATTTTTTGCATTGTGTTCCTTTTTTTAGGGATTGAGTCACATCTTGAACTTCTCTTTGTTAATGTGAAAGATTTTAAGACATGCAAAGTTCATTTTTCAGCCTGAGGATGATAGAAATCATTTTTATATTCCGTATTTCCTTTAAAGAATAGACATAAAAATTAGATACAGCATGGTATTTGTACCAATTGCTTTGGTAAAAATGACTAAAGTTGCAGCACATTTTACTCCTACTTTCCTATGTCCAGAAATCTCATTAATCCTCACAACATTAAAATAGAAACTTGTGCTGAGGTTGTTGGGTCTCTTAGTCACTGCCTTCCAAGACAGTCTTTCATGTTGTCCTTATTAGATTTTCCTCATTGGAACAATTTGTATTTAGTTCTTAACAATATATTTTGTTAGAACATAATTAGTCCACTGCATCTGAGAATTAGGATGGTCAGTCAGAAGGTATCACACTGACCTGATGGAAAAGTATGAGTTTCTAGAACCATGAGAAACAAGTAGAGGATGGTAACTCCTGGAAAACCAGTCTTCCTTTCATATTCTTCACCATGGTAAATATATATACTTGAAATTCCATATAAAATGCTTGGAAACAGCTGGATCCATACTATAGCAATAATGGGTCCAGTAAAGTTGTCAGGGAGCCTTGTAATCATAGAATCACAGAACCACAGAATGATTGAGGTTGGAAGGAATTTTGGGAAGTCATCTGGTCTGACCAACAGGCTCGCCTCAAACTGGTTGCTCAGGATCATGGGTAAATGGATTTTGAATATCTCCGCAAGTGGTCACATTACAACCTCCCTTAACAACCTGTTCCTGTACTCAGTCACCCTCACAGTGCAAAAAGTGTTGCTTGATGTTCAGATAGGACTTTCTGTGTTTCATTTTATGTCCATTGCCTCTGTCACAGGGTGCTATTTTTGGCTCTGTCTTCCTTGCATCGTTCCTTCAGGTATTTATATCCATTGATAAAATTCCCACTGAGCCTTCTTTTTTCCAGATTCAACACTCCCAGCTTTCTCAGTCTTTTGTCATAGAGACATGCCCCAGTCCCTTCATCATTTTGGTGGTCTTTTGTTGAACTCTATTCAGTATGGCTATATCTTTCTTGTGCTATGGGGTCCAGAACTGGCCACGGCACTCCAGGTATGGCCTCACCAGTTCTGAGTAGAAGAGAAGGATCAGCTCCCTCAGCCTGCCAGTATAACTTCTCCTAATGCATCCCAGGAGACCATTAGTCTTTTTTGCAGCAGGAGCACATTGCTGGCTTGTGGATGGCTAGATCATTTGTCTGAAAAAATGTTTCCAGACAGTCCGTCCCCAACATATACCACATATATTGTTGCCTGAGGTTCTTCCTCCTCAGGTGCAAGACTATGTGATTACCTTTTGCTGAACTTCTTGAACTTCCTATCAGCCCATTTCTCCAGCCTGTACAGATCCCACTTCATAGCAGCACAGCCCTCTGGTCTGTCAGACACTCCTGAGTTTCATATTAATTAATAGAAAACATCAAGGAGATGGCTGGTTTTAAATATCACACCTCTACAAGCTTTACCAAACTGCTAACAAGCACCCTGTAATGGATAAAGAGGTCCACAGTTCTGTGAAAAACCTTTCTTGAAATTAGTTACCTATGTCAGGTGAATCCTTAATTATTAAAAAAAACGGAGTGGAAAGATGCCACTTTCTCCCATTTACTCGGAGCCCATGCCTCAGAGTTGCAAGAAAATCCATTTACTTATGGAACTTAATAAATGAGAGGTGTTGAAAAGTGAAGAATTTATGAGTGCTAATTCTTCCTTTTCTGCTCTGTGTATGACCTAAGCCAAAGCTGCCATGGTTAGAAGTGTCCTTTCCCATTACAGAGTAATCAAAAGGACTTCAGAAAGAAAAATATTAGGGACAAGGCCAAAGAGCAAGAAAGAAGCATTACTTGGGGAAAGTGAAAGTGATACATGTCTGTAAATTAATCTAATGACACACACAAAATTCTTCAGTATGCATTAAATTTAGACCCTCTCTTACTGTTATTCCATGATGTGAAAGCTTAATGAAGCTTTGAATTTTAACTGGGCATAAATATGTACTTATAAATATGTATATATGGGGTTCTACTATCTCTGGTGGTTACTTTAAAGGAATGTCCAGCTTAGATCCCATGGAGAAGCAAACTGAACATTATTATCTTCTCATATTTGAGGGATACTAAACCATGGCTTCTAACAGGACAAACATAATATAAAATATAGACACATTTTTGCAAGGTTTTATTACTTCAGCTATTATTTAACAATACTGATTGTTGTTTACAGCTTCTCTTTTCTTCCTCATGACTTGTTTTAAAGTTAGGAATGAGTTTTTGTTTTTTTGGCAATCAAGGATAGTTCTCAGCTACTACTTGATTTTCAAAAACAAAAGGCATGGCTAGGAGAAATTTATCATATTTATTTATCATCTCTATAAGAAAATAATTAGCAAGCTTTTATGAATTTCAGCTTCAGAATTACACTTCTGGGGTCTACCGAATCCTAAATACCCAAACATGTAAATAAATGATGTCAATAAAACAATTAAATCCCTTCTGGAAATTGCTGCAGTGAAAAGCAAAGCTACTGGTACATTTGTGCATAATTTGGGAGCAGAACACCAGAACTATGACATTTTACAATTAAAACAATATACCACAGTTGAAGTCACTCATTTCTTTTTCAACCTGGTTGAATTTAAAATGAGGGAAGAATTTAAAAATGAGCCAGGATGGAACTGCTTTTGAAGATGCTACTTTGTATTGATCTATTCATCAGAGATCTGATAGAAAAAATCTGTAGGTCCTGAGAGAGTTACTGTTTTGTATCTTAAAAAAAAAAAAAAAAAAGAAAAAAGGGATAGTGACTGCAAAATGTAGATATTTTGTACTGATGTTTAAGATATTATGCAGTCTGACATTTTTGGCTAAGTATACAAATAAAGTCGTTAAATTACACGAGTAGTTGAAGAATGAGTTTGAGTGAATAAACACAACTGACAGCTTCTGGGGAAATTATGAGGTCCAGTCAAAGTTATTAACACTTGATAACAAATATCTAATAAAATTGAATATAGATTTAATAAAGTCTAGGTATACAAATATTTTTGTACAGATATAAGTGTACTCATCTGAATTAAAAAAATTCCTAAGTGCTAAACATTACGTGTACCCACATGTAATATGAAAAATAGTTCTTTGCTAACAAAAAATCATGTCTTGAAACAGGTGCAAACACAAAGAAAATATTGTTCTTCACAGTATAAGCATTAACTCCATTGCTTAATCAATCGCTCTAGGTATTTACCACAGTGACTCTCCTCAATTACTGTCAATCTGAACTAACTATAACTGAAATAAGATTCAGGTTTAAAAGGTAATTTGAAATATTGGTATACATGATTAAAGTAATAGAAATTATTTCTTGTTTTAATATAATTTGTAAAGTATTTTGTACTCACTATGTCTGAAAAGCCAAGCATTTTCATGTGATCAGTTCAAGTTATTGTTTGTCTGTTTGTTAGTAACATTGACATTGATATTAATCTGGCAGCAAACTACCTTTCTGCAAACAGCAACTGATGTCATCATTGTCCTGGAAAAATTAAATATTAAATTAAAGATGATTAAAAAAATACAATTTAGAAAAAAAAAATGTAGCATGACTTTGAAAACAAGCATGACAGAACAATGGTTTGGTTTTTTTTTCTGTGCCTTCATCTCACATTTTTCCGGTCTTGCTCATTTCTTTGTTTACAAGGTCACACACAGAATTATTCTCATAAATCTGCCTCCAATACTTGATTTTTATCTACTGAGTAGGCATAGATGCTATTTACTTCAGTGTTGCTATTCAACATTTCTGAAATGACATTCTTGTTAAACTACTGGGAATTTTAGATTGCATGGATTGTGCAACTGTGGCCTTCATAGATATGTCTTCTCTACTAATAAATGTCAGGAGAAGGCAAAATGACTGATAGTTGGGAAAGCATATGTGTAGTGAAACAAGTTAAAGGAAAGAAAAAACAAAGCAAAAACTCAGAGTCAGTGTATCCAAATAGGAAATGGCAGTGGGAACTGAAACGAGGGAAGGCGAGAGGGACGATCAAGGTCACAGAGAGACATGTGGTGTACCCTGCAGTTAAGAATGAATTAGACAAAGAAGGTGAAAATCATGCGAATAACATCCACTAAAGATAGGTTTCTAGGGTATCACCTGCCTCCACTAAAGCCCTAAGTTCCTATAACACAAAATAGGTACAATGGGTTTTACATGTATTGGAGAAGGAAGTGGAAGTCCTCTGGGTTACTGGTATGTAGGTAGAAGCCAGAAGTGAGTAAGTGAAATGAAAAGGTTTTACCTCTTGGCTTAGAAATATAGGCAGGGCAGAGGATGCTACCAGAGGTGTGGAAAGAGTGGAAGAAACAGCAGTCTGGTTTATTTTTTCACAAACTTCCATTGCTGGGCAATACCATATTAGTTCTATCAAGTTTCTGTTCCTTCCAAAGTGGATTTTAACTCTTTTACCCAGTCAAATAAGAATATTTTTTAAAACTTTTTCCCTACAAAATGTCCCTCTAAGGTATTTTTCATTAGTACTTTTGAAAACATGTTTTCCAGATTGCATAGATAAACTGATGTGGAGTTCTTTCACAATGAAGGCCTGCATTATTTTGTCCTTTAAATTTTCAAACTAAAAATGTAGGAAACACTAATTGAAAATGAAACTGTTGAAGGAATATGAAAATTTATCTCAAGAGATATATAGACAGCTGTGTGATTATTTCACTTATTTTGTATATTGGCTTATACAAAATTGCCTTTTGCACAAGCCAAATGCCAGCCCTTATTAGTTGTAATTTCTTTTCATCACAAATAGAATTTCGTTTGTTTGTTTTTGTTGGCATGGTTTGGGGTTTTGTTTATTTGTTGATGTTTTTTAATTTATTTTGCAATGGATCTGTGACCTAGAGAACAGAAAATGCATGTGGGATACTTCTTTAATTTGTTAACTGGAGGCTTCTTGCAAGATAGTCTGAATACCTGTAGTTACAGTAGCTGTACAAGAGCCTATTCCTCAACTGATATTTGAAAGCTTATGAGTTGGAAGGCACATTTCAAGGTCATCCAGTCCCACCCCTCTGCAATGAACAGGTAATTTTGTTTATGCTAATACCTCCTTACCCACCTTGCTAGGATAACAAGAAATCTAATACTAAGCCTTTGACATAATTATTGAAATATTTTTAAAACACATTCTGCTATTTCCATAAATATAAATTTATATTTAATAAATAAGTAAATCCAAATATCTTTACAAGAATCTTTAAATTATTTGTTTTTCACTCATTTTCCATCTTATATTACCCTTTCTTTGTGTTTCTCACTGTTCATATCTCTGCCATACAGCTATGTCGACTGCACTGCATAAGAGTACAGTTGCTGAAGAATTTTCTTTTGATCCTTTTAACACAGTGGGAAAATGTACATTCTTCCTTCCCAGAAACATAATTGTCTTTCTTTTTTTATCAGCTCAGCATGAGAAGTAAAGCTCCTGTAGTTTGAACACTTGACAAAATAAAGATGAAAAGTCTATATATCTTTTTCATTTTTCATCACAATACAAGTAATATTAGCTGAGGAGATCATATAACAAGCCCTGCGACTGCCAAGTAAACTAGATCCCTCTTAAATAGCATATCCCTGTGGAAGCAGAATGTGCCAATTAAATGATCATCCCAATTACAAGAGGCTCATGGGGATACATTGTGCTGGTGTGGTTTATAATCGCTTTCATTTCATGGATTGATTAAAACAAGAGTATCAGCTTCCCATCTTGATTACCTAATAGAGATGATTTATTTTGTATCCATACAGGGGTTCTTTCCTGTATCTCTGACAAAAATAGTGGAACTGTTTGTACAGTATGTGCCAAAATAAAAAATAACATTTTTATTCCTATGTGGCTCGGCTGAATTGTTTATGGTTTGATGATGAAAACTCTGTTGTCTGAGTAATGTGTTTTACTATCAGGTAAAGAATTAGGTATTGAGCTATTGAGCTCCCTCTTCATCCCAGAGGAATCAACTGGAAATATTGACTCTTGAACTGAGAGCAAAGCTCAACACATGTTTTAAACACAGAAGGTGAAATCAATGAATAAAATCGTCAGACTTCAATGGAAACAGAATTTTATTCAGAAAAAGAAAAAAAAAAAAAGGGGGAACTTTTCACCTAAAACCATAAATAAACCAATCCATCTTGTCATTGAGTGAGACACCTGCCTTTGGAGAAACTCAGAAGAACTGTACACTCTTAGGGAAAAAGTAGATTTTTCACTGCTAAAGAAGTGGTAAAGAAGGGGATATTCATATGAATATAATGCTGTTTTACTGGATTTTACCTTTTAAAAACCCAAAGAGTTCCCCCTCCCTCCCCCGAAAAAATAAACCCAAACCAAACAAAAAAAAAAACCCACAACACAGATATTTTCATATATTTTCACAATCAGGATAATTCAAAGAGCAAGCTTTGTCACAGAACAGGCAAGTGTGGTTGAAACAAACTAGTTATGTTATTGAATGCTTTTTGTGGTATGTCATTTTTTAAAATTGGCTGAATCAAGCCAAAGAGGGAAGTTATTTTTATCACTCACTTCAGGTGTTTCATTAGAGTGTGATGAAGAATTCTAAAAGAAATCTTTGTTCCATGTAGAGTCAGTAGGTGACTCCAAACAGCTAAATTAGATGTCTTAAATTTCATGATGTGATTACCTTGCTGAGAAACAATGGGGTGGTATGCATCTGTATTTTCTACTGATGGTACATGATACAATGATTGTACATTAGATGCAGCATTGTAGAAACATAAACCCATACATCAGAAGAAACTTCAAAATAAAAGCAGTATGGTATTGGTCACATTTCTCTACCTTCAAAATTAGCCAAGATCTATTCAGAATTTTCTACACTCACGTCTTGACATTTTTATTTTGTTTTAATGGAATACATAATTTCAATTTCAGGCAGTTTTTATTTTAAATGACCTTTAATCTGGTCATTAAGATCCTTATTAAATCTTACCATTAATTCCAAGATCTTCAAGATTTAAAGTAAGAACATGTTTTATTAGGTTAAACATGGGTCTTGGACCTTTAAATTACATTTAAATTTTAATAAATTATGTCAATGTGTACATGTGAACATCTATACTTATTTTGATATTAACTTTCAGATGACTGTACATTAAAATGTTTAAAAGGATAAGTATCAACAGTAAATATAAATCAAAATAATAGAAGAGACCACCAATGACTAAGGAAAAAAATTTTTCCAGCGCCATTTTAAATGAGGAAAATTCAGTAAATTGTTCCAATGAGGTAGAAGTGATCCATTAAAGGAGAGGTTCTGCAAAGGAGAGGTTCTTGTGCTGACATGGCTGAGAATATGCAGGCTGAATATGCAGTAAGCATGTAGACAAAAGAAAGACATGGATGAAATTTCGGGATTAAATTCTGCCCAAAAAAGTGTCTTTTCATCAATACAAGACTAGCATTCTATCCAAACTCTGCAAAAGCAAATTTCCCATTACCCATCCTCAGACATTTACCTGCAGGTAAGGTCCTTCACTGCCACTTACCTTTATCCTTACTATATACATCTATAATAGATTGGCAGGAACACTTTATCTTTCTCCTCTTTCTGGATCATCATTAAAGGCTGCTGTACTTCCTTGCCTATCTTTCCATCTTTTCCTTGGCTTTTTAAAAGTGAGCTCCTTTAGGAGACCCTCCTCTTATGAGTAGGGATCCAAGAATAACTGCTCTTATGTTTAGCCATCAGCAATTTAATGTTCCTTTCCAGTCCCGGGGGTAACAACCTGTTTCTTTTATCTTTTATATTTTATCTTTCAGTACAACCACTGCTTCTAGCACCATATTTCTAACATTGCTGCTTATCCTTGTATAGCCTTCTTTGGAAGGTAGTATGTTATCAGTTAAATACAGCTCCTGAAATTTCATTTTCTATTTTCTTCAGGTACCAAAATTTAGTTAAGTAGTCCATTAAAAGGGTTTCACCCCCACGGTAAGTTTCTTGGCTTTCATGACTCTTGAGGGGGAAATTTTCAGTGTGATCAATGAAGAATTAAAAGTGCTACTGCTATTGCTGTTAATGGGAATAGTGGGATGCTTTCCCACACTTCACACTGTCACTTCACCCTTTGATGTCTAGGACATGCTTCAGGGAAAAACCTAAGTTGTAAAGCGTTATAATTGATGACGACCTTTGAAAGAAAAACATTTGTGTTTTCTTAAATTCAACTTACAGCGATTGATTTCCTTAGATATAGAAGGAAGCTGCAAAAAAAAATTATTAGAAGGATACCAGAGACAAATTTTCCAATATCTAGTTCTAACAAAATGCAATTTCTAGGAGTATCTAATGGCTTCCAGATTCCCAGGTCAGTATGCCTGATGGAAACTTTTCTAAAGACAATTATATACGTGTATGCATAGATCTAGCATACTAAATATCCACAGATGTAATTTATTACTCAGTATTTCACAGAAATATTCTTTTTAACCAAAAAAAATCTTCAGTTGTAAACATTTCTGTTTCAGAAAGGAGTAACATTTCCTTATGTTCCTTAGAAGCTAGAGTTTACAAAAATTAGCTCACTTGCTTGTAGAACAGTGCTAGTAACACCAAGGTCATGATCCCCATATGGGCTATTCGCTGAAGAATTTGACTGGATGATCCTTGTGGGTCTCTTCCAACTCAGAATATTCTGTGATTCTATAAAAATAGTTTAGAAGAAAACATTTAAAAATATTGAAAGGAGACAGTTGTGTTTTGTCTTATTATTCTGAAAAAACAAAACCAGGAAAAGTAGTTCTAATTACTGTCAGAATATGACTACAGAAGGAGTGGCATTTGGCTCTAGAAATGTTCTCACATATGCACAATGTTAAGCATATGATTTGTCAGATTCTCAAAATAAGACTCTCGTTAAAAGTTATTGTGGATCAAGCTCTGCTAAGTTATCTGCAAATTATTAGTAATATACCTGTTGGCCCTTTACGTGCCCAGTGCCAGCAGATATGTATGGTATTGCTCGATATGTAAATGGTATTTTTCAATTCAAAATGCAAATAGAATGTCATAACTGTAAGGCAGAAAACTGTAAAACTTTCAGAGAATTTATAAACTAATTTACCATCATTTTACATACTTAGGTGACAAAAATACATACATTTATTACATTAAAAGTGTTTACTGAGAAAAAAAAGCCTACAGCATTTTTATGTTTGAAATTGTGTTTACGTTATAGTCTCCTGCTTGCTGTTTCCTTACTGCAGAAACAACCATTCTAATCCATGACATTTCGGGAAAGAAAATAAAGGAAAAATATAAAATAGTTTAAAGACACTTTCTATCCTTTTTCTGTACAGCAATTTGCTTTCTAGCTTGAGGTACCTTGATTTAGTAGATGAAAACCTCATGGAAATTGTTTACTTGTAAGACAAATTCAGGGCTTAATGGTTTAGGAATGGTACTCCCCAATTTAGTTCTTCCATCGAGACCTTCCAAATTACACTGCTAATCACTCACTCACCACTCACCCCATCCCCCTTCTTCTTCCCCCTTCACCAGTGGCCAGAGAGGAGAACTGGAGGCACAAAAGGCAAAGATCATGGGTTGAGATAAGAACAGTTTCCTGGAAACAGCAATGAGATAAGAAAACAAACAGTAAAACCAATATTAATAACAAAAGTATACAAAAAGAGGCCATTATTCACATGCAAAAATGCTCGCTGTAGAGCCCTAGACAATGAACAATGGGCAATGGCTTTCCCACTCCACCATGCTTTGTTCCACCAGAAAGGGCTGCCCAGTCCCTCCCAGAAGTGAGAGAGGGTCCCTTCTTCCTCCCCTGCCCCTGCAGTGATGTACCGTGGTATCAAATAACACAGCATCTTGGCCATGTCCTCTCCTGCTGATCTGGGCCAGAACCAGGACACTTAACAGCAGTAATTTGGTGGCAGTATAAATCAGAAGTATCTCTACTGAAATCTCTACAATTATGTCTTCTTTATACTGTGGAAGAGATGAGAAAGCAAGATTATCCCTATAGAGAGCACAGAACCACCCCCAAGAAAGCCAGGCAGAAATACCTAATGGAGGAGACATGGCAAGAGCATGGCTCGGCAAACTTCAATTATAGGGCTTGTATAGAACTTGTTAATACGACTGAAGGTAATTCTTTGCATATAGGTGACTACTAATCAATGACAATATGAAATGTAAATTACGTGGCTTTTGATTTTCTAACCTTCTATTTCGTACAAAAGCAAGAAAAGATGTTCAAATATGTTCCGTTTTTGCGTTTTTTAATGTACTTGGATAGAGGCTTTATACAGTCTTGTATCACTAGAACATGCACATACCAAGAGCACTGGGCATATTTATAGAATCTGGACTGAATTCATCCAGAATGAGAAAACTGTATAGCTGATGCAAATACTCCTGCTGAACAAGGCGACAGAGGGAAAAATCCAGGGAAGAACATCTCACAGCTTGGTGTTTAATAGTTATCACCAGAGAACAAGGCAGCTTTCATTCTGGCTGTCTGTCAGAATGTTAAAAAATTGTTGCACAATGCTCCTTTTGTGTTGCCCACTGGGGGGAATGAATGCTATTCGGTTTTATGATTGTGACTGTTCATGTAAAAAAAAAATAAGTTGCATACAGGAATACTTAGATAAATTAGCTTTAAAATTTTCGTCTGATAAAAACCCGTGAGAGGTAGTTGATAACACTGAAGGATTGTGTTGCCAGTCAGAGGAACCTGAATAGGTTGGAGAAATGGACAGATAGGAATGTTATGGAGTTCAGCAGGTGAAAATGCTGAGTTCTGCACCTGGGGAGAAATAACCCCACACACTCAGGGCAGGCTGGTGACTGACTATCTAGAAAACAGCCTTTAAGAAAAAAGAGACCTGGTAGTCCTCATGGACAATAGACTAAATACAAGCCAGCAACCTTGCAGTATCCTGGGCTGCATTAGGAAGAGCACTGCCAGCACTTCAAGAGAGATGGTTCTTCCCTTCTGGATCAATGCTGGTAAGACATGTCTGGAGTGTCTGGTCCAGCTCTTGGTTTGCCAGTACAGCAGAGATGCAGGTGTACTGGAGAAATTCCAGCAAAGATGATAAAGTGGTTAGAACACTTCTCATATGAGGAAAGTTTGACAGACCTGAGACTGTTTAAGCTTAAGCAGAGAAGGCTCATGGAGCACCTTATCAGTGTATACAAATACCTGATGTAGTCAGTAAAGGAGATAGGGCCAGACTGTTCTCAGAGGTTCCTCGTGAAAGAACAAAAAGCAATGGGCTTAACAGAGATACAGGAAATGCCATTTAAACATCAGAAGAAAACCCTCTTTGATGAGGATGGTTAAATACCAGCATAGGTTTTCCAGAGAGGATGCGTGCATGTATTCTTGGAGATATTCACAACCCAGCAGGACATCCTAAGCAACCTGCTGTAGATGGCCCAGCTTGCACAGGGGAGTTGTACTGCCAGACCTCCAGAGGCTGCTTCAGACCTAAAACAATCTGTCATTCTGTTATTCTGTGTACAGGTATCAAGGCCTGAAGCATTACTGAAACCACTTGGCCCATGGAAGTCAGTTTTACAGGATGCAAACAAGCAGTTGGAGCTGAAAACTGATTATTTACACAGGTAAAAAAACCCAAACCAAAACCCAAAAAAACCCTTAAAAGTGTGAGTTTTATAAATTACCATCTCTAGAAACAAATAATATATTTCATCTTAAAATAATCTCCATCTTGGGTATTCCAACAAAGAAGAGGTTAAATGCTGTTCATAAAGTATTGGTTTGGAGAATTTCTTCATCAACTAAAAGTGTGCTAATAATTTTCTACTACTTTGAAGACAAATATTCATTAAGAAGTTGCATCTTCCTATACCTGTTCTCCCCTTCTTGCTTTGTTTTTTTTTTTCTGACTCCTATAGTGCCTATTGAATGGTGGTAAAGCTGGATATTAAGTTCAAATAGCTGTGCTGGCAACCTATTTCACTATCACCTGTTCCTGACTCACTGAGAGATGAAGGTGATTAATAAAGATTTATAATACAACAACAAATACAACTGCCACAGAAATTGTGCCATGGTTTTCCTATACTTAACCTACCAGCTCAGTAAATGGGAGATAATGTTTTACGAATTTGATGAATGGAAACCAGATTCTATTTTAGTCAGTCGCTGATTTTGGGCACCAAATCTATGTCATTCCCAGCTATACACCATCCGGATGATGCCAAACTACTGGGCACATTTTATTCCCCCAATGGTACAAAACATTTATGAGGTAACTAGGAAAATGCCCAGAGATTCAACTTGCAGATTTTCCTTTGAGGAGTACACATGTGCAAGGAGACAGAGCTGCCGCTTCACGTTGCTAACTTTATCATTTCACAGGTACCAACAGATTTATCCCAGATGTTGTGCTGATGTCAGCATGACTGCCACATCTACTCTCTGCCATCTCTCTTGAGGTACATTGGTACAAGATTCCATAATTTATGTATAGTTCTGAAGACAGTACAAGGGCTGCTTTTGAACCCAGTGATGTATGTCAGAGTCAAAATGAATACTCTTCATTAATTCAATTAGTAAAAAGCTTTTAAAAATATAAGTCTACTCTCTTTTACCTACCATCTATGTCTATTTTGATGGAGGGTTTTTTGTTGCTGTTTTTTATTTTAAAGACTATGAGACAATCAAATCCACTGTACTTCAACATATTAAGGTAAAATATTTGCCAGGACACAGCAAAATGGAACCATGCATCTTTTCCTGAGTGCCAAGAGTATTAGATATGGTATAAGAACAAAGAAGAGTTATAAAGCTCTTTGATGCTTTTCATCGTGTAGTTAAAATTTCCAAATTAAGCTGAAACCACAATGTAAAAGAATGTGTCAAAACAGAGGTTGTTTAACACACACACAAAAAATACTTTTTCCAAAAGAAAATTAAAGTTTCAATGAGATAGAGAAAAAGAAGATAATGAATCACAGAATCATAGAAACATTAAGATAGGAAAAGTCTTCCAAGGGCATTGAACAAACACTGCACCACCAACTAAATCATAGCCCTAAGTGCCACACCTGCTCATTTCTTGTACACTTCCAAGTATTGCAACTCCAACACTTTCCTGGGCAGCCTATTCCAATGCTTAACCACCCTTTCAGTGAAGAAATTGGTTCTGCTGACCAAGCTGAACCTCCCCTGGTGCAGCTTGTTTCCTCTTGTACTGTCTCTGGTTGCTGAAGAGAAGAGGCTGACCTCTGCCTTGCTACACAATCCTTTCAGGCAGTTATAAAGAGTGATAAGGTCTGCTCCAAGTACCCTCTTCTCCAGGCTAAACATTCCCAGCTCCCTCAGCTGCTCCTCATATGACTTGTTGCTCAGACTCTTCACCAGCTTTGTTTTCCTCCACTGGACTCACTCCAGCCCCTCAGTGTCCTTCCCTCAGTGAGGAGCCCAGAACAGGACACAAGGCACTCAAGGTGTGGCCTCACCAGTTGCCAGAGGGACAACCCCTGCCCTGGTCCTGCTGGGTCAAGGACACACTGTTGCTGATACAGGCCAGGAGCCATTGGCCTTCTTGGCCACTTGGGCACACACTGGCTCATGTTCAGCAGCCCCAGGTCTTTTTCCACTGGGCCTGTTTCCAGCCACTCTGTCACCAACCTGTAGCTCTTGGGGTTGTGACCCAAGTGCAGGACTTGCCACTCGGCCTTGTTGAACCTCTTACCACTGGCCTCTAGTCATCAATCCAGCCTGTCCAGATCCCTCTGCACAGCTTTCCTGCCCTCCATCAGATAAACACTGCAGCCCAACTTAATGTTGGCTGTGACCTTACTGAGGGTCCACTAGATCCCCTCAGCCAGATCATCAAAAAAGACATTAAACAGGACTCACTCCAATACTAAGTCCTGGGAAACCCCCTTAGTGACCGTCTGTCAGTTGGATGTGACTCCATTCACCACCACCTTCTGGGCCTGGCCTTCCAGCCAGTTTTTAACCCAGCAAAGGGTGCACGTGTCCAAGCCATGGACTGCCAACGTCTCCAGGAGAATGCTGTGGGAGACAGTGTCAAAGGCTCTACTGAAGTCAGGTAGACAACATCCACAGCCTTTCCTTCAGTCACTAGGCAGGTCACCTGGTCATAAAAGGAGATCAGGTTGGACAAGAAGGACCTGCCTTTCCTAAACTGATATGGCTGGGCCTGATACTCAGGTTGTCCTGCATGTGCTGCATGATGGCACTCAATGGCACTCAATGGCACTCAAGACAGTCTGTTTCATAACCTCCCCTGGCACCAAGGGCAGGCTGGCAGGGCTATAGCTCCCCACATCCTCCTTCCAAACCTTCTTGACCTCCAGTCATCTGGGACCTCCTCAATTAAACAAGACTGCTGGTAAATGATGGAGAACGGCTTAGTAAGTTCTGCTCCAGCTCTCTCAGTGCTTTTGGGATGGGTGAATCCCATCCAGCCCCATAGATTTGTGGGTGTCTAAGTGGCTCAGCAGGTCTGCTTCCTCCTGGGTTACAGGGGATCTATTTTGCTCCCCATCCCTGTCTATCAGCTCAGGGTCCGGCTGCCCTGAGGATAATCAATTTTTCTGTTAAAGACTAAGGCAAAGAAGGCATGAAGTACTTCAGGCTTTTCCTCATACTTGGTGAGAATATTCCCCTTCATAAACGCTCTTTACACAGGATATACAGCTGTAGGGAAAGATGCAGTACAATAATATTTTCATAGGCTGCACTGAAGCATTCACATAGGTTTTAAAGAGACTATCTGTGGGATAGTGTTTTCATGTATCACCTGGCAGCATATCACTACAATAAATTTACTGAGGATGTGTGGAATAATTTCTGATTAATAAACAAGATCAGATAGGCTTTGAATATTAAGATGAATTTTTAATCAGAAGCATTTGTCTTTACATTTTGGCATATCTGTTCCTTTGCAATCTGAGAAATGCCAATAGGCATTTGAATGGCTTTGCTTTCATATGTTACAAGAATTCATCTCTATTCATCTATTGAAAGGAAAGCTGTGAGTAAACTTCATTTCTCACATATTCTGATATAAATAAAGAATATAAACAGAAGCCTATACAAACACATATTTTGAATGCTATGCCATGATCTGTCTTTGGAATTTATCACTTGAAGCAGGCAGCAGATTCTACAGTGCCTTTTCTTCTAGATAATGTCTGATGTATTTCTGCTGTTCTTTTAAGATCAACTTTATGAATCTGTCTCATCCACTTACAGCTTAAAAATATGTCTAAACAAATTCTATTTCTGACAGGTTTGTTGCCTGCAACATTTATCTATGTAGTTTATGCTACTTAAAACGAAGTAAATAATATTTATATAAGTATGAAATTTCTAAAATCCAAGATTTTTCTCACTGAAAAGAGTATCACCAGGAAAAAAAAAAGAAAAAAGAAAAAAAAAGGTAAAAGATATTGGTTGGCTGCAAGATAAGTTTGTACAAAAATTGAGTTGAGGTTAAAATGTTATGTATGGCCTGACAAGTTATAGGAGAGAAGGAGTTAAATTCTCAGTATTCTAGTCTCATTATTCTTCCTTCATAGGCTGAACCACATCTGAGATCCCTTTATTTAGAAAAGTGCGAGGACTTTCCAAAGTTCTTTAAATAGTAACAATGACAACCATCCTCCTTTCTGCTTCCAATGAACTCTTGAAACAAATCACCTGTATACGATGAGAACAAGAAAGGCCAATGTGCAATTGTTTAGGGTTTGCCTCTCCCCTTCTGATTACATGTGTTAACAGAGCTGAGCGTCTTCATAGGCTTGATTTTAGACAGGAAAAATATCTGACAAACACAAAATAACTTAATAACATTATTACTATTAAAAAGTGCAAGATAATTGGAAGTCTGCTTACTCATATTTACTTGTATTATAAATGGGACAGAAGAGTAAATACTGCCTTTTCTGTCAATTGTCACCTCATATCCAACACCCAAAAAGATAGTTTTGCCTGTAGGGTTAGAGACTTTCTCAGTGACTAACTTTGTTAGTGTGTATTTTAATTTTATCTTATTTGAATAACATGTAAAAATCCATAAAATGATGAAAAATTACCTCAAACTCACCTCAGTCATACAGTCTTATAGAAAAATAGATCTTTCTGTTTCCAAAAAATGTGTGCATTACCTAAATAATAAAAAAAAGGAGTATTGCTTTTATGAATTTTTTAAAAAATGCAGTGAGCATTTTGTAAAGAGATGATGAAAATAAGTTTCATTAAATGTGCAGTTTTATCAAAAAATTTGCTTTTAAATTTTTCAGGAGGGTAATGAGCTTTTTAAGATACATTTTTGAACTTACAATTTTTAGGATGATTTTGCATTTTTTTTTAAATTAAGATACATATTTAGATACATATTTAGAGACATATTTAGATAAAGGGTTTTGATACAGAAGCAGACTGGAACCAATGATTTAAAATATATATCTTGTTCCAATTGGAAAAAAAGAGAGAAGCTTAATACATCTGATATCTTGCTAGACCATAAATGCCAGCCTGGCAGATAATTTCAAACAATTTCTTTCGTTGTCACTGAAGGTAAACCATCTATATTTTACTTCACAATATTGTGACTACACTTGTATTCTAGGGATTGATACCTTGAGGTTCCCAGCTCCGTATGTTAAAATGTGGCTAATATCTAACATTCTGCTGAACAGTCTGCAGAGTACTTGATCCAGGTTTCTTCTAGAGTCTGTGTGCTGTTCCCAAAAATGTGATTGCTATTCTTTATAGTGGTTTACCTGACAAAGGTGGAAATAGACTAATGTTCACAAGAGTAGTATTTCTGTATCTTATAAAGACATATATGTTGCATCCCCTATGCTGAAAGATTAGAGCAGACAGATAAGGTTGGCAAGATTATGTCTGTATTTCTGTAATGAGTGATAACTGTCCCACTACCATATAACATTTTCATTGAGTAAGGAAGGAACTCATCAAGTCATTGCAAAAGTCTTCTTTTTGTAAATGAAAATATGTGCATTTCAAACAATAAGAGACCCAGGAGTGACCCAAGAAACTAGGTTATTTTACAGATCATGCTTTAAAGTAAAATAATCTCTATTGAAAACTGGAAGTCAATACCACACTATATGTGGCTTTCAGTCAGCAAAATTATGGTGCTCATACCCACCTAAATTGTACTGTTTATTCGAAGTGGATTATGCAACAGACATATTGGTGACAGGTATGTAACTGCTTAGAAATGTCATGTTCTTCTTTTGAAAAATAGAAAGCTCATCTTTTATTTCCAATACGCTCTTTTGAATGTGTGCATTAAAACTAAAAAAACTGATGGTAAGTTTAGAGCTCAAACCATTTTTGTATTCCTCTAATTATTCAAACCTCAGCTAAGCAAGGAAGAGGAAAAATAGCAGCTTTCTTAGCCTTTTCAGGAGATTAGTTCCAGAGCATTCTTGGTTTTTTAATCACACGTAGAAAAATAATTCCCCCTTGCCTTTTGCATTCTTCCTGTGCTACATTTATATTGTCATTTTAGATCTCTGTAGTCATGTATAGATGTTGAAGACTATCCTGATCTTCCTAAGACTACTCTGAAACAAGAGGGCAGCCAGCTCCAGGTTTTCCTGGTCAGTGTAAGCAGTTTTACATGTCAGTTTAACGAGACTGAATGATGAGGCACTTCTGATTGGAGACCATATGGCTGTTGTTCTACTTGTAGATTAAACAGTGCCTGAAATACTCCTGGGTGCTGAAACTCAATCATCTCTGCAGCTAAGCTGCTAAGGACATCTCATGTTTTCAATCTGTGTAAACTAGAGGTCTCAAAAATGATTTCTGGATGAAGTTTGGGAGCTACAAGACTCTATAGACCATTTAAAATGCATTTACCATGCAGCCATGCTCTTTTGGAGGCTAAAACATTTTACTAACATAGATATAGGCTGCTTTTTACCAGTTGCACTCAGTGCCTGGGGACATAGGAAAGAACATATAAGTTACTACTGTAAAGGTAGTCTGTGATCCACTTGAGGAAAAGAGGTTTTTGTTGGGGAGTTCTTGTACTTTAAGATTTGAAAAAGTAGATTATGAGAAAACTGATCTCATGAGACAGAGGTTAGAAAAAGGCAAGTGAAAAAAATAGTCTATATTTAGAACTGCACAGTGTGAGTTGAGATGGGTTAGTGGAAGTTTGGCTTCAACAACTGAGGTTCATGTAAATACAGTGTGATTCAGAATTAAATCCACTCAAGGCTTTTTGTATCTCTGTGGAACATGGAGGCTTTCAGGACTTTGGTTTTGCTTGCTCCCTCACTATTTCCAGGTGGTGAGTGTGCTAGAGACTTTCAAATAGTGTTGCAAAGGGTGAAATTCAATTTGAGATTAAGAGTCCGAGTGGTGATGGCAACATTTTTCCTCTTATAATCAGTGCAGACTCTATCCTACCAATACAGTCAATTGGCAATTCAGCCATCAGCTACTAGGGATGAGGTTCCAGCCCCCAATTTAGATAGCCTTATGTTAGTGGGCTGAGGTTTAGACACATGTAAAGACCATGAGAAACTACTGGATTTGGAATAAGAAACTGCTGGGTGAGAAGTTCACGGAAGATGCGGATAGTGCCATGAGGTTTGGCCAATTCCACAGAGGGTTCAGGGGGATTATGAGCAAAGGCAAAATGTCACAGATAATTAAACAGAATATTAAGGACATTTTGGAGAGGAGAATCTGATAAGACCAGAATTATCTTTTAGCAAAACCGCAAAAGGAGAATATTACCCAGGTAGTCGCAACAGATATATGAAAGTCAGGTTCCAAAACTGAGACCAAAGGCAAACAAGTAACTAGGAGTAGCTTCTATATTTAGGAAAAGATGAAGGCAGAGAAGGGTATAAAGGTGAGTGGGAGAAGAATGGGAGGTGGGCTGGGGTGTAAAAAGGGCTATTTGGGGATAACAAGGCTGCTTGTCTGACCTGTCTGATTACTGAAGTCTGTCCTGTGACAACTTGTTGAAGGAAGTTTCCCAATATGATTTACCAGGCAAAGAATATGAAAGTAGACTCAACAAATTTTATGGCTGTAAAAACAGAAATTTTATGGCTGTATAGCTCTGTTTCTTTGAAAGTTCTTTTTATAACATTTGGAAAATGTAACATTTTAAAAGAAGATATTAGGGTTTTTTCAGTTTTTAATCCTTAGTATCAGCAGTGCAAATCATCTCTGCTATTTTGTTCTCTTCTTAGAAGTTCTTAGGAACTTCAGAATAGTAAATTTAAAGGTTTTTTTGCTTAAAGGAATAGTTGGAGTACTAAACATTTTCTTGAAGATTTTTATCTCCAAAATTTATTAAAGGGCACATGAAAACAAGCAAACAATCTGAATTTTACCTTCCTGATTGGGGTTTTTTTACTTTGCAATCCAAATTTTACTCTCTTGCTCTTATGATATCGTTACTTCATTGGTTCTCTTGTTGTTTAACTATGAAAGCCATGATTTTCTAATTTAAAAGTCAACTAGAAGGTAAGAAAATTCCTGTATTTTTCTGTTATTCAACACAAAGAATCTAAAAAATAACAAATATAATCTTTTTCCTTCAGATATCACCTTCCTAAAAACTTATTTATTATGTTGAGAATCACTGTGCAAAGAAAGATGGACACTTTTGTTTGTGGAACTAAACCAGACCTCTAAACCTTTAAAAATATACACATGACTAGCTTTTTCCACCTAGTGACTGAAGTAAGAATGATTTAAACATCTTTTGATTTCATTTTTGGAGGGTTCAGAGACCAAATTAACTAGGTACCATCTTTAGCAATACCAGAAAATAAGTTTCAGTCCTAGTCAGACAGGCTGATTTAGTTTCTCAAAATTGTTTAGTGAGCTTATTGCAGTGGTCCTGGTAGATCAGTTCAGGGTAAGCAAGACACTGAACTCTTTCAGGGTACTGTCTCAGGAGCCTGCACTTTCAGCCACTTAAATCACTCAACACAAAATGAATGGAACACTGATATACTTGAATGTATCAGGTGCCAGGTGCTCACTGCATTCATTGGATTTTAGATGTACAGTCTTGTCCCAGCAGGAGGTACCTCCCAAATATGAATGAAATCCCTCTGAATACAAAAGCTAGAGTGGTGGGGGCACCTCCATTAGCAGAGGGTGGCCCAAGTTCCTCCCTGTCCCCTCTCTACAAGCTACTGTGTGTTTTACCTTAATGTCCTGACCTGATCTGCCTACTGGATGAGAAAGAAAATCCTTTCTGACTTAAATGCATGTTCATCTTCATAAGCAACAAACATCTTCCTGAAAGTGGCTCTTGGCTGCACACTAAACAAATGCTACCACTGCAAGGAGTTACTACTAAGGACAGCCTGGGAGAGATTTCAACAATGCTTTCATGAGCTCCTGGTAGCTTGTTAAGACATCTCTTAGCAAAACATCTTAGAAGAAAGGTAGAGAGAATACAAACAACTCCAAACCTCTTATAAATCCACAGTGCAGAACTGTGCTCTACAGAATGATATTTGTCTCAACTTTTTTTTCTTATTTTTCCCCTCATGGAACTTGAGAACTTATATTTTGCCCATTTATTGGGCAATTTCTTAATTTCACAATAAGTATGGATTTATTTTTTCCCCTTAATTTGTTCAATAAAGCTAGAAAAATAAATGCTTTAGAACCAATCTAAATTTTTTCTCATTTTCTATGTCAGTTAGGTTAGCTTAAAATCTGAAGTTTTGTCTGTCTTCATGACTTACAGTGAAAGTACTTGAATCCGACAGATTTCAGGTTTTTTCTCAGGAGACACCCGCTTGACAGCCCTTTTGTTGCTAATGGTAGAATTTAAATGTCTGACTGCTTTCTGCATGTAGGTTTGATGATTGCACTTTGAAACCCTTTTATAAAGAGAAAGTGCTTGCAAAAATGTGTTCCTCTACCCTCTCCATACACACATTCCTTGAAATATGCATAGTGCTGGGACTTATAAATATCTAGTACCGGTGGGGGAAAACTCAAACAACTACCAAATCATGTTTTTAGATAGTAAATGGCCACATATTAATTTAGAAGAGAATTCTGGATGGGGTGGGTTTTTTTTCTATTTTGACAAAAGGAGATGACATATTTCATTCCAATCACACAAGTCTAATACTTGCAGATTACGCCTGCATTATCTCTAAAGATATCTCTGTGTTTTTGAGGGCTGAGAGCATTGGGTAAAAAAGCCTGAGGTTGGCAGAAAAGTCAGTCTGAAGCACTCTGGATTGTTTCCCAGATCTGCTGTATCTCTTTCATGCTTTATAGTGACATCAGCATTTTATACCTCAATATTTATTCTAAGGAGGAAATAATTCTCAAAGCAAAATAAACAATGATATCATTAAACTAGCAGTTTTGCCAAGGAAGACAAATAAGAAGTCCCTAAATTTAGTACATATAGCATGGGCTGAAAGAAATATCTGTTTGTCAAAAGACATTTCCTTTTTTTCCTGTTATTGAGAGGGAGGGGGATGGAAGAGGACCTTGCAAGAAATTTTATCATTTTTTAAAAATACAAGGTTTCACACTGTGCTTATTGAGTTCTGATAAGAAGTTCCCGAATATCTTGCAAGCTGGCAAAATGTAAAGCAGTGAGTTCTCATCTTGTTCAAAGGCTGTTATTTTCTGGTAATGCAGACATCAGATCTCCTGCTGGCATTCAAGGACTGAACAACCAAAAGAAAGAGATGAAACTAAAGAGTGTCACAAACTTCAGTGTCTTTATAGATGATTCATGCAACATCATAGAAATAATGTCAATAACGTAGCTGGAATAGAATTTGGTTCAGTGGATATCTGACAAGTTTTGCCTGGGAGAACCATGAGGCACACAAGCTGGTGTGTCCAGTCCTTATACCAGAGTCACCAAAGAGCTCTCAGAAGCAGAATATATGAGTCAGCAGTCCTACATCTTCCTTAAGGACTTCCCTAGTGCTGCACTGTGAGGACAAATTGCTTGAGATCCTGTCTAAAATATGACAAAATCAAGTTCCTGATGATCTCTTAATTCTCTATGTTGCTGTACTTGTAGAGCAGATGCTCATTTTGGTGTTGTCTATATTTCTAAGTTGTTAAATGAATCCTGGTTTGGAGTTTCAGTTTCTCCTCCTATTTTATCAGCTCCTTATTAAATGTTTAGTCCTAATTTATTTAACTCACAATAGCTGGTGAAGATAATTTTATTGTCTGTGTAGTTTTCACTTCTGCTTTTATTTTGAAAAATATATACAACTGTCTTTTTATTCAACCCTGAAAGTGTTAACACAGTAACTATGGAAGGGCAGCCCAGTTTCAGTTATAATAGTAACTTCAAAGATAGATCAGGCAGATATTTTGCTCCTATACAGAACAAAACTATGAATATATGGGAAAAAAATACTAAGGTAACATAATTTTTTATGATTTATAAACCCACTCACAGTACCAGTTCTTATTCCAACATATAAGTTTCTCTCTATCTCTTCCTCTTCTCTTCAAATATATATTGCTAAAGGAGTTAAATAGTTACTGACCTGGAAGGTAGTAAATTTAGATAGCAAAAGAAGATATGAGAAAAAATAGCATGTCTTCAGATAAAGGACTGCTTTGAAGTCGACATATGTTCACAAAAATAATTTCACATGCTTCCTTATCCTTACAAAGTCTTCATCCCAGATAAACTGTGTAGTCTCATAGACTGGTTAAGTGAAATCATGCCACAGAATTTTACCAATGCCTTTAATATGATTAGTCTACTCCATACCTGAGGTAGCTATATTTCTTTAACTGTACAGGGAGTGCTTCAGTTCAGCGACTCAAATTTACAGGTAAAGATCCAATTGCTATTGCTCAACAAAAGCAAACAAAATTCTTTGGAGGTTATGCTACCTCTGTGAATGCTGGAAATTGTGCGGCAATATAAAGCTCACTTTAATGACTTACATTTCTTTTTATATGATTTTGATCTTCCCTAAATAAACTTATTTTTCACTGTGGCTCCTGATCATGCTGTCTTGAAACTCCAGTTTTCCTCATACCTGTGTCTGGACTGTGATATTCCAGGCTCTTGAAACAACTCTTCTATATTTAAATTACATCACTTGCCTGGTATCCTTCAGTGGGGATTTAGAATAAGTTATAGAAAACATCTGTCCTTTTAAAAGGGGAAGGAGACATTGATAATCATTGAACTACAGAGTACTGTAGATCCAAGAAGGAGTCCGGAGTGAAAACTAAGGTATGGTATTCCCAAAATACATGAATTGTCTGTTCTGGAATGAGAGCAGCCAGCATGGGAAAACCAAAGGAAATTGTGCCTGACCAACCAGATTTTTTTCCATGACAGCTATGTGGTCAGACAGAGGACAATCTTTTGAAGGGTTTTTAATAAAGATATTTATTTGGGATGAGAGTTTCTTGGAATTACATTAATAAATTAAGAAGTCAATTATTTCTATGTTTGGTGATATTTATTTGGGTTGGAAGTCTTGTTATTTTTTTGGTTAAAATATTTTCTTCAATATGTTCGTGCAGCTGAAGACAAATCCTAAGCTATTTTGCAGTCATCACTGCAAAGTTATCTAGATCACAAAATTATCATGACAGCACAGAAATAGTCAATAAACTTGAAACTCAGACAGACATAGAGAGACATATCTTAGCAGACAGTTCTGAAATTAATAAATAAACTAAGAAGCTCAAGCTTTTTCTTGTATTTTCCCAAACCTTTAAATTATATGTATATGTACAATTCTAACACATTTTACCCTTAACTTATCAGAACCGTTCAAGAAAACTTTACACAATGGTTTATTGTGGAAGCATTCTTTATAACTGAAGATAAATACTCCAGCCTTATGGGGGAAAAAAAGCCGCCCAAAGCATTCTCTTATTACATATCCACATCTATGTTTTGTTTTGAAGCTGTTTCAAGTGGCTGCCCCAGTTGCATTATTTAGAGATTTGTCTTGATTCCCAGAGAAGTTCTTATGCACCAAAGCTAGATTCTTTTGAATTGCATGAAATGTACCATTAATCCTTGATTGAACAGTCTGAAGAAATGAATCAATTCACAGCAAAATGAAGTCTTTCCCTGAGTGCAAAACATGTAGGTGAACTCGAGACAACGGTCTGTGTGTTATAGCTGCCAGCTATGCTTCCAGGCAACAGTTGCTGGTCCCTGTACGTGGAAGCCAGAACAAGATCTGGAAGAAGGTTGACTCAGACCTGAGGGCAGACCTCTGTCCTGTCCATTTAGTGATTGTTTCATCTCCTTGCTTCACAGAGATGTTGTGTAGGGTTCAAGCTGGAGTGGGAAAAAAACAATGCTGCAGAAGAGTCCCAAGTGTTTGATGCTGACAGGGACATTTCCCACTCTGTCACAACCTTAGAAACCTAAATTTGACTTTTGCATCCAGAGTCCCTTTTTACCATCTGCAAAATTGTCACAGAAGTATGATTTTGCATAAAGTAATTGGCTATTTTTATCCTCATCCAAAAGGCAGTTTAAGATGACCAGAATGAGTTCTACCAGGGTATTCTCCAAGAATCAATTATTCCCCCAACAGTGACCTCTTTGTATGGGTGTTTACCAGCTCAGAATGATGAGTGGGTTCAGGAAACACAGGAATATTGTTTTATCTTCTTGCTTGACAGACATTACAGGACTGATGGTAAAACACAATATGTTCATCTGGGTATTTTTTCCCCACAGTGTTCAGCCCTGCAGGTGAGGAAGTACACATCCTGGAACATCAGCCTTCTGAGAGCTTTGCATCACGTGCATGATAAGGACATTTGTTCTGATTGCCTCTGTACCCTTGCATGACTGAGAAAATAACACTGAAGAGCAAGGATACCTCAGTATTACATACTACTTTGCTTTGATGGAAAAAACACTAATGCATTAGAAAACATCTGGGGGAAAGCATCACTCAGTAGTTATCGGATGGAAATGTTTTCTTGTCTGTTTTTTATTTCCTAATGCTGTTTTAATTGATTTAGGATAACCAAGAGATTTATTTTCCACGCTCAGTCACGGCAGATACACATATTTCTTCAAATACCTATATATAGAGCATTTATGGGTAAGGTAAGCATAAAATCAACTCTTCTCAGGTGCTTTTCTGTCTTTCTCTAGCTAAGAAGCTCTGTCCTTAGGGTATGTCTCCATAGTACTACAGAAGGAGATAAACTGATTTGTTTATCTCCTTTGTTTAAGCATTTTGTATAATATAAATGTTAAGCTGCAGTCACTTTAGTCACAATGATTCTTGATTAAAAACTTTTATCAATCATAAAGTTAAAATCCATAAGGAAGTCACAGGCTAAATGCTCTTAATTATTTGGTTTTTTCTCAGCCAAAATTAAATTAGAATTCCTATTTTATTGTACTGTACATGGCTAGAATTTCCTTCTTTTATATGATTGGGAAAATTTATGAAGCCTAAATTCAACCAGACCCTATAAGCTGCTGTTCTGTAAGATTCTGCACTACAATAGTACATTCCAAGACATCAAATACATATTTGCTTTCATTAGGGATAGCTGAAAAGTTGAGGTTTCAAACAACCTATCACTTAGTTGAATAAATTATATTGGTTTAATATCCAGAGTTACTTGTTCTGGGAAATTAAACCTCTGTCTCTGAAGCTTGAGTTCTAATTGTAATTCTTCTGTGTGGGTTGGGATTTGGACTAAAATGACATTTTATACTGATACTACAAACTCTCAGCTAATAGTGATGAGGTAAAGAAAAGTGTGATTCTCCTGAGAGGAAATTTGCTTCACAAATCTTAGGGGAACTTTGGACTTGCAGCATGCTGACAAGCTCAAGGCAGAACTTCATCTGGAGCTTGGACACCAAAGTAACAGATTTATCTATTGGGAAGTGGGACTGACAAGTTCAGGTTCCCTTGACAGGATTTCTTTATTTACTTACTTTTTCTGATAGCAAGAAATATTCACCGCTCTTTGCACTGCTAAGAAGATGTTGAAAAAGCCAGGACAACTTGTGCTGTTTGTAGAGGTTGTTGCTGATATTAAGAAAGCTCCTAGTAGTCAAGTAGCCTTGAATGTGAAGTGTTAACCAGAAAAAATGTAAGTTACATACATTATCATACAGTGGTTAGACACATAGAATCAAAATCACAGTGTATTCTACCGAAGAATAGGGAGGGGAAAAAAAATTCCAGTAACTGGAAGCTTATTGCAATTTTTTTTTTTCATGTTGCAACCATCTTTTCATACGGGGTAGGAATGAGCTAAGACACAGAGTCTCATTTAACACTGTGAAGAGGGTCCCACTTTATTCCTTCTTAGGGCTTATCCATCGTGACTCTGACAGCAAACTCCTACTATAGAGTCCAGCTGCAGGCCCCCGTTTACATCAGACCCAGACTGACCTAACAGCAGATCTTTGACTGCAGCAACTCTCTTCTCTGTGTCTTCTTCTCCTCTGGGCTTCTCCCTTACACCAAGTGAAAGTTCATTGCTCTTATCCTCACATTTGATGTCAGGAGCTAGTGTCAAACTGGCATTAAAAAAGTACTTAATACAGAAGACTGTATTAAAGGAAGATAGTCATGCTCAGCTCTGAAAAATATAAAAATAAAGCATTCGGCTCCATCAGTAAAAATTAGTGCTAAATCTCAGAACATCAGATCTTAGATGGGCTTTCCCAACAGTAGTAAATTCATAGAATCATAGAAAAGTTTGTGTGGGAAGGGACCAGTAAAAACCAGCTAGTTCTAATCCCTCTGCCTTGAGCAGAAAATCTTCCACCAGACTGGATTGCTCAAAGCCCCAACCAGCCTGGCCTTGAATACTTAAAGGAATGGGGCACAACTTATCTGAGTAACCTGTTCCAGTGCCTCATGGTGTTCCCCAAGGCAGACAGGCTGTAGGAAACTCCATCTGAGAGCAGAAAGTCTGAAGCTCCACCCCACTGGAGACCTTCACAACATCAACAATTATTTGAGCAACTTACAGTGTTTGTCAAAACTCAAAAAGCTGAAATGGCTTCTCTTACATGCATATATTTCCAATCTTCCATCTACAGACTAGAAGGCTCACCCCAAGAGTGCAGTATTTAGACTTTAAAAGTCTACCCATAAACTACTACAAAATAGGAAAAAAAATTGCTTTGACTCTTGTTCCATGCTCCTGTTCTCAGCAAATCTCATTGTCATGGTTTAAGACTGACATTTCCCAATCTAATCTTGGCACTGAAACTCTCCAAACCACGTGCTGCTTGCTCACTCCCCCCTTCCCCAAACCACTGCACCGGCACTGGAGAGGAGATTTGAAGGCAGAAAAGATAAAGATCACATATTATCTTGGCAGCTTGATCTACCTGTCTACTGTTGAGATGCTCTTCAGTAGCCCAGTCCTCGGGTACATGTGCACCTACATGACACACTTCTATACCCAACTTCTCTACGTGGGAAGTGATGTCTTGCCACAATTACGCAGCCCAGAGGGCTTTACCTCTGTGATGCCAATTGGTCTTTTTTCCTTGGTCCACCCACAGAGCATATGTTACCACCCACAAGTCAGCGTAGAGGTAGAGTGTTGGCCATTTCTCTCATTCAGTGATATCTAAAGCCAGCTGGATGGGTTTCAGCCCTGTGACCTGACTGGATCCACCTTGTGCCCCAATAGCTTCTGAGATTCGCCACATAGGGCTCCATATGGCATATCTGTAATCCTACAATATAGCTGGGCATGCAAATGCATGGAAGATTTTTCAGGCATTTCTGCCTCTGAGAGATTCTTACAGCGTCCAGGTCAGTCAGAGAGCCTGTGGATAATTTTTCCCAGGCAGAAAGATGTAAACATTCTTGCTTGTTACTGATGTTTTGAAAAGGTGTTTTGAAAGGGGTGTTTCCTTTGGCCAATGGAAAAAACTGCACCTTGCATTTTTACATGGACAATTCTGCACACACACTTACTGCATGATCTTGAGAAAAAGAGATCTCTCTTTGCTTGTTGCTTTTGCTTTTGCCTTTGTATGAATGAAAGAAATAGCCTTCTGATGATTCTGAGAATGGAGTCTCTTTCGTCACTCTGGCCCCGGTTAGGGCCACATAATTGCAGCAACTGGGACTGACAGTAAAGAGAGCATATCGCTTTTCATTTTCTGGTATCTGATTATATGCTGGAGCCCCTTCAGCATCTTCTCATCTTCTGATGTTAGTCCAAATATTTTGCCTTCACGTCAGTTTGTAATAACTCCCAAGATCACTGGGCAACTGGGGTTTACCATTTGAGCTTGCAGTGTGATCAAGTGAGGCACTTACCCCACGCAGCATCAGTGGCATGATGTGTCAAAGGAGCCTTCCCTTTTGACATCCAGCCCAGTGCTGGTAGTCAAGGTGTCAGGAGAAGCTGTGCTTTGGGACTAATCACTTCTGAAGTGGCTCAAACCCGTTTGTAAGCTGATAGTATCTCCTTGTTAGCTGGGGGTTAACAGGCTTCAGATCCTTTGTATCTCTGACTCCAAAACCCCAGGAGCTGTTCTCAAGTCTTCCCTGGGTACCTTTTGCCAAAAACTCCATGAAAGACTATTCTGCCCAGCTGCAATGTAGAGCATATTTTTCACATCTTGTAGTAATGATTGGCCCAAGAGTTACTGCATGAATTATCTCCTGTTTAATTTGTTCAAAAGCTTGGTTTTTCTTAGGACACTGCTTAATATCATTCACCTTCCGGTTCACTTGATGGAGAGGTGTACAATCTGACTGTGCTCTGGAATATGCATTGTACAAAAACCCACAGTACCTAGGAAAGCCTGTTTCCTTCTTGTTGTTTGGTGGGCACGTAGCTGCTATTTTGTTGTTGCTTTTTCTAAGAGTTTTACTTTATTCTTGTCTTTTTTCTTTCCAAGATGACTTCAGGATTTTTCAGTTGATTACTCCTACAGATACAACTACAACTGTAGGTGTATCTATTGTAGAGGATGCAAGCAAGGGAAAGATTACTGTATCTTGTTTAAAACTTTGTTAAGTTTATTATCCCTAATGTCAACAAAGGGACAGTACAGGTTGTGTTTCATAGATCTGAAGAATCTGGCATTTTTTAAAAGGAACAGTCTTAATAAAAATTTAGTAAGGTTCCACCTCCTTCAACACCTCTTGCAGAAAAAAAAAAGCCATATTACAAGACCAGTTCTGTAATTCAGATTTTCTGATTGAATGCTGTGTCATAGAAAATACTGTGGAGATCCACAGTGATTAAATGTGATTATATCCATACATATGTACTCTGACATTTGTTTCTCTAGAAAAGACAAAAGAAGTTAAGCAGTTACTGATCTGGGTGATGACTACTTCGAAAAGGGCAATTCCCCCACCCCAAGATAATATAATGTTGGTAGAATTATTACAAAAGAGATTCCATATGATTACAATGGACATGGGATATGTCTTTTGACAAAATTTTTCCAGTTTATTTCCAGATTCTTCTAGATGTCTTCATAAGAAAGATTATCTTTTGGGATATATGTTTATCTATCATCACCCAGGGGCTTGAATTTTTTTGAAAATTGCAGGTATTCATCTGCTAGAAAGCAATTACACTTAGATATTTCTATTGCCAGTACCTGATAGCTGCTTAACGTATATACATGGGTCAGTGTCATATTTATATGTCCAACCTTAGCAATATAGCTGCATGTCACTGAAGTATCAGATCAATGTAGTTATCAATTTGGCCTAGACCTTTCAACCAGGCCTGCTTGCACAGATTTTGGCACTTATGATGCTCCGCTGACCTATGAATGAAGGATAAAATCTATATTTTTCTATTGTCTTGACTGTCTACATACTTAATGTCATAGAAGTTTGACTGAATTAATATATATATACATTTTATCTACTGGGAAATGAAGACTTGCTGTGCTTCAAAGATGCATAAACATGAATTTTCCAATGCATTACAGTAAGGATTGATTAATAATTGTATGCAAAAAAATGTTTCTTTGGAGTAGAAGATTGCACTAACAATTGTATTAAACAGATTATTCATAGTATTGTGGCATTTCATTTTGTGTATAAAAGGATATAAACCAATCCTTGCTGTTGTATCTTTGCATGTAGTGCAGTACAATGTTAAATGGCCTCATACCATTTCAGTCGCAAACATTAATTTTTCAATGTCAACTTTATCTTTAGGGACTACCTTTAATTTGTGTTTGCATTTTTCAGCCAGTATAATTCAGAAGATTTACAGATTCACTTTCAGATGTACACATACTTAATTTTAATGGTGAGCTAACTTATAGCAAGATATTCTGTAGAAATGAGTGGAGGGAATAAAAATTTGTTCAATGATTGTATGTTTGCAATAGTGCTCATTTTAGTAAAATACCATAGGAAAAATAATGGGCATTTTTTTAACAGTCTTTTGATTATACTTAGTAAAAAAATAAGTATTTGTTGGTGAGACATTTAAATCATTGGAGATGCATGAAATTGTAACCTCAGGAGAATGACAGTGTCCATTCAATTGATGGCTGTAGGATTGGCAGTGGAATAATCTTTTTTTATAACTTTAATCAAGACCACTGGTGTGGTGAAAAAGACACGTGATTCGAGGGGTATAAGAGAACGAGATGGTGAAAGGGATTACAAAGACAAATGCTGCAAGAGGAAATTGGTGACAGCAATCATGTTTGGAGGAAGGAAGAAGGAATTACTCTCCCATTGGGAAGGAACCTGAGTGATTCTGTGTTGACAAGTCGGTCTGAAACCAGGAACTCACAGGATCTGATGAAAAAAATGTTGAGGTGTTAAAAGCCAGGTTGAATGGGACTCTGAGCAACTTGATCNACTCTGAGTAACTTGATCTAGGGGGTGGCATTCCTGCCCATACCTCCTATGACAGAGGGTTTGGAAGTAGATGATATTTATGGTTCTTTCCAGTTCAAACCATTCTGTGATTCTATGATTCTACAAAAAAATATTTCTTCATGTTTTTTTCAAAATGTACTAGCAGTAATATAATTTATTCATGCTCTATATGCTGTGTGCATACAATAAATATATTGTAAGAATCAGACCTCATTAAATTAAACCTTCAATTCTAGCAATGAAAAGATGTAAAGGACTTAAGCTAAATTATTTAAAATGCTTTATCAAAAAAATACTCCAACTGTAGATTTTTGTGATTTTAGGATAGACTACAGTTTTATGAAAACTGTTCTTATGATAGTTAAATGCAGAGCTTATTGTGTCTCTGTATTACACAAAGGGCTGCATAAGTGGGTTCTTTCACATTAACTGATCATGAAAAAATGCCTAATTTTCCATGTATGCATTCTTTACTAAACACAGAAAAATTATAATAATTTCATCAGGTTCATAAATTAAATAATGTTATGCATTATGACATGGAACCACAGAATCACAGAATATGTTGAGTTGGAAAGAACCCACAAGGATCATTGAAGTCCAACTCTGGCCCTGCACAGGACACCCCCAAGAGTCACACCATGTGCCTGAGAGCATTGTCCAAACACTTCTTGAACTCTGTCAGGCTGGTGCTGTGACCACTTCCATGGGGAAGCTCTTCCAGTGCCCAAACACCCTCTGGGTGCAGAACTTTTTCCTGACATCCAACTTAAACCTCCCCTGACACAACTTCAGGCCATTCCCTCGGGTCCTGTCACTGTCACCACAGAGAAGAGATCAGTGCCTGCCCCTCCTCTTCCCCTCACAAGGAAGTTGTAACTGCACTGAGGTCTCCCCTCAGTCCTCTCCAGGCTGAACAGACCAAGTGCCCTCAGTCACTCCTCACACGGCTTCCCCTCAAGGCCCTTCACCATCTTTGTCACCCTCCTTTGGACACTCTCTAACAGTTTAATGTCTTTCTCACATTGAAGCACCCAAAACTGCCCCAACACTGGAGGTGAGGCTGCCCCAGAGCAGAGCAGAGCAGGACAATCCCTCCCTTGCCTGGCTGGCGATGCTGTGCCTGATGCCCCCAGGACAGAGTTGTCCCTCCTGGCTGCCAGGGAACTCCTGTCTCAAGTTCAACCTTCTGTCAGGACCTCTGGCTCCCTTTCCATGGCACTGCTCTCCAGCATCTCATTCCCCAGTCTATCCACACATCCAGGGTTGCCCATCACAAGTGCAGAACCTGGGAGTTTCCCTTGTTGAACTTCATGTGGTTGGTGATTGCCCAGCCCTCTGATTTGTTGGGGTCTCTCTGTAGGGCTTTCCTGCCTCTGAGGAAATTATCAGCTCTTCCCTGATTTGTATCTTCTGCAAACTTGCTTGGTATCCCTTCCGGTCCATTTATGAAGACGTTGAAGAGGACAGAGCCCAAGATGGAGGCCTGTGGAACCCCTGTAGTGACAGTTTGCCAGCCTGATGTCACCCTATTTGCTACAATTCTTTGTGCCTGACTCCTGAGCCAGTTGTTCACCCATTTCATGATGTGTTTATCCAGGTGAATGCTGGACATTTTCTCCAGAAGCATCCTGTGAGAGATATGATGAGGAAGCAATCTTTGCTGGAGTAAACCAGCAGTAGATACTATACTGTTTAATTTAAATTTATCTGTAGGTACTTTAAACAAATTGAAAAACAGGTGACTGCAAAAGTTAAATTAAAAGCCCAAAATGTTTCTTTCCTAAAACGTCTCCTCTTAAGTCATATGAGCAAGAATCTGCAGGCACCAGCTAAAATCCCATGCACTGGAAGCCATATTGCAGAGAAGTTCAAGGAGACTTTACTTGTCAGTTGACAACTGCTGTCTATTTAATCTTTATATAGTGGTTAAAGCATTGATGTTTTTTGTTTTGTTTCGTTCACCCTGGGCTCATCTTCTTGGTGATATACCAGAAAAGCAGGTATGACAAATTATTTTCTCTCATGGCCTTCCCAGTATGCTAGGTAATATACATACTTTGGTCACTGACTTAAATTATATTACTTACAAAGAAGTACTGCAAAATTATTTTTACCAACAAAATTTGAGTGACTTCATTCATAAAATATCCTACTCATAACTCACAGTGCCAGAAAGTCCCCTATTTACTCACCTGTTCTTTTCTGTACATATTATAGCTTTTAATATGTTTGAAAAGGGACATGAGAAATCCAGTCCTACGGCCAGCAGTGCAGAAATTCTGTTAATGGTCTCTGAAGTAAAAGGGATTACTTACTCTGGCGTGAGCAGCATGAATAAACCTTGTCTTACTTTGAATGTAACTGGTTTCTCCAAGAGAAAGTTAGTAAACAAAAAAATAACAATCAGAAAACCAGTGTTTTTAGCCTCAACAAGAGATAGTTCCATTAGGATCTTCATTTTGCTGAGACATACTCTTCTAATCTTCTGGAATACACAGTTACTTCTTACAAGCATGGTACAATACAGGAGTCAGCAACAGGCATAAATTGGACAGGAATTGCTCAGTATTTGTCTAAAGTGTTACAAAGCCAGTTATTGTTTATGAATTACTTACACTAATGTGTTTGAACACCAGCCTTATAATATACCAAAGACATATCTTGCATTTTAACCCTTCCAAGTTATGTGAAATGAAAAATAGAATCCAAATTTGGATTTTTATGCCTGACTAGTTCTTTGAAATATACAATGCTGTCACTAAAAAATCAAAATCTGACAAAAGTTAACAGACATACAGATATCTGAAACAGCTATAGAAACTAATATTCCAGTGCTTGCTAACATACAGTAAATTTTGAGGTTTTAGAAGTGATTGAAGTAAATATATTTGTTGGAATTCAACAGAAAATTACATCCTGGTTCATAAGAAAAACATTAGCAAAAACTAATATAAATAATTTTTTAAAAATTTCCTTTCTTTGACTTGTTTGTGGGTGAAAAGATGGGGGCGAGGTGGAAATTAAAAGCCCAAGAGAAGAAAAAGTTTTAGTGGAAATGCTGTACATAAAATATGTTTAAATATCATTGGGATAAGTCCCCAATTGAAGGCATAATGAAGAAATAAATAAATTATTGACAGTAGATGTAGGAGGGGAAGCAAGAAGGGACTTAAGAAATAGCTATCCCTTTCATCCCTTTGACTCTGTTTTGAAATCTGGCCTTCAAATGTCCAGACGGGTTGGTTTAGGTGTCTATTATTTAGCTTAGTAGAGTGCTTCCATCACTGACACTAGTATATGTTCTCCAGGATGATCATGTGAGCATGGCTGCTTTATGCAGTACCTTTGCCTATGTAGTTGTCTAATATACATAGTTCTTTTCCGAGGATATTCCTGATTCTTCTCCTTAGTAGCCATGTATAAATCTGCTGTTCATTAATATGTTGATTTTTTTAAAATTTAATTTTTTTATAATCCTAATGGTATTACCGGCCTCCATAATCTCTTGTGGTGCCACATTTCAGAAATTCATCAGGGAAAGAGTATTTTCTTTTCTCTGTTTTAAATCATTTATTTTCTACTAGTTTCACTGAATTCCATTTAGTTTGAATATGGAGGGATTTGGGGATTAACAGTTTTGTTTCAATCTACCATTGCACAATTTTCTAAAATTCTGTCTTATTCCTCAGCCTTCTCCTATAAAAATTGGAAAGTTACAACTATCTTAGTCTTTCCTCATAAGGCAGTTGTTACACCTCTGTAGCTATTGTAGTGGTACCTCTTCTAAATCTTCTTTGCCTTTCTTGATATCCTAACATCTGCACACAATGCTCACTATTCGAATTTCTTATATGCAGTAAAATTATACTCTACTTCTATTTTAATACCTTTTTTTAATGTAGTACAATTTCTGCTTGATTTTGGTGGTGGTGTTCTGAGGGAATGTTTTCAGACGCCTGTCAAGAATGTTCCTAAGATCTTTTTCTTGCGTTTCAACTGCTAGTTCAACTCCAGCATTATGAAAGTATGGTTTAGATTATTTTCTCCTATCTTAGATTTGAAACGCATGAAAACAGATTTCCTACCTTTTCATTTGTTCATTCCCTTTTATCAGGTCCTGTGCATTTACCTTATCATCAATACAAAGTGTGAATTTCAAAAAACCTGATGGTATAAATTGAAATTTTGTTGCACGCTGTCTTCTCCTCGTAATTAATGAAGGTGGTTACTGAGGGCTAGTAACAAGACAACACTTGAAGAGTGATGGTAGCTGAGTGATTTGGAATTTCCCTCTACTGAACCACCTATTTCTTCATAATATAGTTTTCTCCCTCTAGAAAGAAGTTCTATAACTAATGTCTGTCTACTTTAAAGACTTTCATAGTTTCATATATACAAAATGTTCAAAAGGCTTTCAGATCGTGAGGAATATGCATTTCAATGGGATGCAACGGTGATTTTACACCCCAAATTGTTCAGCTCATAGCTGTTATGGAAGAAAAAATTCACAAATCTAAATATGCAGGAAAACAAATAAGAAATTGTATACAGTAAATATAAATGCTTTTGCATAGAAGTATGGTAGAGGAAACTCTTGAAAAAAGCAGAATATCTAACATAAATAATCCCATTTCTTACTACATCAGCAAGGCTTTCAGATGTAAGCAATTATAATGTACCAGTTCCCCATACAGGCCTCTGAGGGGACACCATTTGCTATGGATATCCATTTGGATACTGAGCCATTGACTGCTACTCTTTGGACATGGTTATGCAGACAATTTCTTATCCAATGAATAGTCCGTCCATCAAACCCATATCCCTCCAATTTAGCAACTCAATGTTGTGTGGGAATCGTGTCAAAGGCCTTGCAGAAATCAAGGTAGATGACATTAGTGCTCAATGACCAATGCAGTCACTTCATCATGAAAGGATGATCAGATTATTCAGGCAAGATTTGCCTTTTTTGAAGCCAGGTTGGCTATTTCTAATCACTTTCCTGTCCCACACATGCTTTGACATAACTTCCAGGAGGATATTTTCCATATTCTTATCAGGCAAAGAGATGCGTCTGACTGATATTTTGAATACAATGGAGACCAGCATGGCAACTACATCAGCCACTTTCCTCAAGACCTTAGGATACATCTTGTCAAGTCTTATGGGCTTGGGTATGTACAGGTTCCTCTGAAAAACAGATAAATTAAATATGGTTTAAAAAATGCATAAATGAAATACAGACACAGATAAAATAAATACACTTACTAAAATAAATAAACCATTTGAAAATAATTTTAATGTCTTTAGTAAATGAATGTGCTGATTTAAAAATAAGAGCAATATTGTTGCAAATATGCATTTCAGGCCCATATTATGAAATATCATGAAATAGCCTTATTTTGGAACTTTTTGAATACATAGACCTTCCAGAGTCTGTCACTTGTAGGAGAAATTCCAAACATATTCAGTCAAGCTTGTAGAACCTCTGGAATTTCTTTAAAAAGTTAGTAGGGTCATTTAGATGCTTGTTTCTGGGCTAGATTTTGTTCAGACTCTCTGTGTTTTGACCTTAGTGCCATGTTTGAGACCCCACTGAAAATTAGTGGCCTAGAGAAGAAACGCATTCATGGCCTGATCCATCCATGACATTCTGCTACTGTCTATGTGTCAAATTTAATGGCTTGTGACAGGTCAATTAAACTTAAGGAACTCAAGGTTTGTATGACAGATTGGTTGTTTATGAAGTGAATTTATATGTGTACATAATGTAATAATTTGCATAGTTAATTTATTGTTGTTGCGAACATTACATTTGCTTGTGTAAATTATACCAGTTTGCTGCTGAGACAAAAATGGATATTGATGGATTTGTTTTGACTATGCACAGGTTGGCTTTGACTAGAAATTCATCTGGATGCAATTCTTTGCTGTCTCATGTCAGATGGCAGAGTACATCTGCACGTCAGATCTGAGGACCAAAGTCAGCGAAAGCAGGAAAAACTGCTCAGGTCTTAGTACTAGCAGAGTTCAAACTTCTGTTCACTTCTTGGGAAGAATGAGTCAGAGAGAGGTTTAACTGACCACCTACACAGCTCAGTGCTCAGGATTGTCACCAACAGATGTTGCGCAGTTAGCATGGGCATATATTCAAATTTAAAAAATCCGTATTTCAGGCAAAAGAGTTTCCTCAGAAAAGAGTTAAAGCAGTGAAGTCCAAAACATTGGTGTTTAGTGCAATTTCCTGGAATGTGGGAGACTGAAATTTAGGTGTGTTTTAAAAACCATGATTTTAAGATAAGTGTCTGGTTTTGTTCTGTAGCCATCATAATCCCTATATCACTGGGCAAATAGGGGAATGCATTTTTATATTTTGTTTTCTTTCTTTTATTCCTGTCATATAGCTATCTAAATTTATATATTTAATGTTGATATGGGATTATCTCTTTTTCTGTTGAAGAATTAGGCTTCTGTGTTCCTTTTAGGTGTACTTTTCAGTATTTATTAGCACAGGTATTTATGAATTCTTCCCTGAGCCTATACGAACTTCTGAGACACCTATAAATCTCCTCTGAAATAAAGGAGATATTGTGGGGGATAGTTTTGGAAAAACAGGTAGAAGATTTGTTAGATTTTTAATGATATTGGTTTTTACAATTGGCTTAAGAAAAATTAACTCTGTCTTCTGCTGAAAGGGACTCTGAAAGGGACTCTTACAAGTTTTCATTCTTGTATCAGCACTTGCAATCAGGTGAGTCAGATCAGTTATCTTTGGTGTTGGTTATTTTTTCCCCCATGATTAGTTTTCAATCCCAGCTAATCTTGACTTGCTGTAGGGCCCCATGATGCTAGTGTTGGCTGAAGGGAGGTAACAAAAACTGTAGCTGAGAAATGTGGGAATGTTATTTTGGAAAAAATACAACCTTATTCTGGCTGACGCCAAATAAGGTGTCTAGCCAAGGCCAAAATTTTAATCTGTGTACAAGAAGAGCATATCCTGTATACTTGAGACACAATTTAGTGTTCCCAAGTCTTTGTTATTCCTTTATTATACAGGTGTAATGAAATATACATTGGTCACCACCTTGAGGCTACTCAGAGAATGAAGGAGTATTATGTGTGGATCATGCTTGTTAACTGCAGTTTTCATGTTGTGACTATATCACACCACTTTCTGAAAAGTAATGGCTTTCAAAAAGCTTCTGCAGGCTATGCGGGGTCTTTGTATTAACCTATAATATAACTATTATGTCTCAGTTCCTCTGTTTTGCTCACTCTCTCATGAACATAATCTTGCAGACGATGCCAGTGGCAACTTCTGAGGTGGTGTTTCTTTTTTAAAGTGGGAGGCAATTACTGACGGGATGTAATCTGTTGAATTTCACTCCTCACTGTGACTCATTATAGTGTACTTTACCTTTTGTGAATGCTAGAAAGACTAACCCTTCCCCAATATGCCCTTTAAAAAAAAATAAAAATATTTGCTAGTGACTATCTGGCAAGTAATGCAAGGTAAACAGCCATTTCTAACTCATCTTGCTGTGCATTTTAATTAATGAGATTGTGCCAGACAGATGAAGGTCTAGAGAAAAATAGCACTTGCATGAAAAATACATAGCCTATTTGCTTTAAGATGAAGAAACAACAATTAGATTTGGCTCATATTTTTCTGTAAGAAATAGAAAATCATATTACATATGTTTAAATTTTAGCTTTTCTGTTTTCCATCTCTTACTCTCTGCTCTTATTCATACAAATGAAAATAGACAGTAACTTCCGTGAAGAGAGGGTGTTAGGTAAGAATCTGCCTGTATGCAGTAAACTTGCATACACTATGGAGAAATTACATCATTAGCTAAATTTTTAATTGGCAAATTTATGCTGATATGCAAATGGACCAAACCTATAAAAGGGTGAAGAACTTGTGACCTGTCGTCCATCTTCCACTGAGGCAAGAACCATCTTGGGATTCACTGAGGCAGGGGAGCCTCTAGACCTCCAGGGTGTACTTTTGAAGGCCTTTCAAATAAATACCTACCTTTACTCCCTTATTCCTGTCTAGTCTCTGTTTTCAGGTAGCCGTTTAAGGCATCAGTGTTTTGGCCAGCATACCTAGACAGACCTACCCCAAAGTTTCAGAATAACCCAAAAATATTTAAAAACCAGCTAACAAAAAAGTTGAAAGATTAGAAGAAACAAGAGTCAAGAGAAGTTATTCTTCAGTATGTTCATGACATCTTGATTGAAGCCAAAATCAGTTGCAGATAAAGGTATTCTTGCAGTAATGCCACAAAAAAAAATTAATTTGTTGGAGTTCACCCCAAAATATGATCATGTAGACCACAAGCTACCAAGATTTAGAGCTCCTTTAGGCAAAAGAAAGCTTAATATACAGAGATATCTAATAGCTTTACACTCCACTTTGCAGAAACTCCAGAATTACAGTGTGTCATCCAGACCCATAAAACTGAACAAACCTGCACATCCCTTCCAGCCTAGAAACTGGGTCCATGTTAAGTGATCCTCTACAAGCCAAGTAGAGAGGACCATTCCAAGTCCTGCTGACTACCCTCACTGCAGTCATAGTCACTGGAAAAAGACCCTGAGTTCACTATTTAAAAGTTAAGCTTCTACTCCTGAAACAACTGAAAAAACCAGACTGATACAAATGAAGGTGATGTAGTTTAAATAGTTCTTTCCTGTGCTTGTTATTTACACAGCTAGTCACCCAAACTCAAGTTTAGAACCAAAATTAACATATAATTCTAGTCTAAAGTGTATCCAAATACATTCATTTAGATACAGAATTAACTGTAATAAGTTAATTAACAAATAACTATAGACCAAAGTAGAAAAAATAAGAAACATTTGTTTACAGTTTAAGAACCAACCCAGATCTTACATTAGATAGTATTCAAAGATAGCAGTAAGTTCTGATTATATCTTCCATACTTGATTTCATGGTTACCAAACTAGCCCTAAATTAAAAATTGTTGATAATAATTGCAATCCTAATTCTTGTTTATATACTATTGTTAGATATATACTGTTGTTAAACATATATTACTAGTAAATATTTAGAATATTTAAAATAAAGTCTCAACAAAGCAGAGGCCTTGTAAAGCCTCTAAAAAAGGGAATGATGCCTTAGGTTTTAACTTTCATATTTTTCAAATCCTGTACTGCCTGGTGTAACTCTGAAGTTCTGTGTAGCTCGTTAGCTGCTGCTCTCCTATGCTAAGACAGACATAACAAAGCCTCTCCAGCTCACTCTCCAAGGACACCCAGACTGTCCTAGGCCCAAAATGTGCAAACCAACATCTCAGGAAAGGGATTTAGAGAAAAATGGACAAACGTGTATAAATACCTGATCAGAGGATAAAGAAGGTGAACACAAACTTTTCTCAGTGGTATTCAGTGACAGAACAAGAAACAATGGGCACACAAACTGCAACACAAGAAAGTCCATTTAAATGAAGACGGTACTTTTTCACTGTAAGATTGTTTGAGCACTGGAACAGGTTGCTCAGGAACATGTCACTGGTTCCTCATCCTTGATGGTACTCAAAACCCAACTGAACATGCTTCTGAGTAAGCTGCTCCTAGCTGACCCTACTTTCAGCAGGAGGAGATTGAACTACAGAGTCACCCTTGAACTTCTTGAGTTTCTGCTATTCTGTGATGCTGTGCATTTTTGCTCTCTGCCTCCATAAAGAGAAATTATGTGGCCTTCATTCAAGACAGATGCAGAAGTTTTCACTGAAGGATTTAGGGAGAGATTTTCTGAAGCATTAATTGTTTCACCATTTACCTCACCAATGTAATGTAGCTAATCTACAATAAGGAAATATACCTAATTATACCCACAAACCTGCCCACTGATGCCAGCAGCTCTGCAGTGTAACTTTCTCCTGTTCATTAACATAACATTAATTTAATTGGTTTTGTACACAACTGAATTTCTTTTCCCCCACTTTAAATATCGTTCTTTCAATAGCTTTGATCTACCACGACTTTAGTAAAGGAAACAAAGGAATATCCAGCTGCGCTGCCCATAATGAGCATAATGAAACATCACAGCATGTTTAACAGAGATATTCTACTGCAATAACATCAGATATTCTAAAATCACACTTTTAATTTCACTTAAGTTTAAATATATTTTTAAAAAAAGAAAGTAACAATGACAACAACAAAAAATCCCTAAAAATGTTAGGCAATTTCAGGGAATTCTGAAAAGGATGTTTTAGCATTTCCAGGTGGGAAAAGCCTTTTAGCATTTCCAGGTGAAAAAAGATCTCTGTGATGTTCATGATCCACTAAGTGCTGAAGGTAAGAAAACTTTCTGGTGAAATATCATCACATTTTTGACTTTCATAGAATTCGCCAAGTGATCTCAGAGGTCATTGTCAGAGGTATTATATTGTACCCTAGAGACATAACATTGGATGTGCTGCAGTCTTTATGTCTTGCGTAACTGATTTATCATTTTAAGCTAAATAGCTTATGTCTTTTATTGATAAATAAAGTCTTAAATATCTATTCTATCTTTACAGTACTCTTTTAAACTATTTTCCAAACATTTAGCTTTCAGTTCCTGGTCTGATCTTAGTGTTTGCTGAATACAAATTCTTAACCTATTATCTTACTGGCAAAAAAAGCTAAATCAATAATATGTTTTCTTAAGACCTCTGCCAAATCTGATCCCAAAGATTAAAAGGATAGTTGAGTATGTACAGAGGCTCTGAAAGTCCATATAGTTTCACACCTTACTGATGGCAGAATGAATTTACAGAGGTCCCCAGCTGCAATAAAGAGAATCATTATCTATAAAATGATTTGAAACAGGAGATGAATGGACAGGCTGTGAATAAGAAGCTTATCACTATCATTTATGTTCATATTTGTAAAATCAAAGTGAACCTAGAAATTTTCCAAGGGAACAGAACAGCACAGTAAAGGAGCCATTCCTGAATAAAACATTGAATTGGAATTATTTTGTAATTCCTAAGAGGAATTAGCACTCTTAATTATCCAGATAAATAAAAGTATGGAAAAAAATTATTTATTCATGATTATGTAACTTACGAAGTAGGAAATACTAAGGCCAAAAATCATGAGATTATTGCAAAAATGAATCTAGAGCTTTTTAAGCACACAAAACTACTTACTCCTGAATTACTCTTATTCACAGGCCAGCTTTATTCTGTGTCTGAGTTAAATTTTGTTTCTTGAAGTTAGTCAAGAGAATGTAATTATATATAACTTCAGGGACAGAAATTTAAGTGATATAGGGTTTTTTTAAATCTGATTTGGAGATCAGATTTCATATGATCAATAATTTGTCAAGAGTAAAAAAGAAGACTAATTACGCTCAAAGCATTGAAACTGTGACGGTAAAGAGACAGAAAATAAAGTGTAATTCAGCTCTAAAGGACTATTCTTGAGATGCCGCTATACAACTTCTATCTTCCCCAATAAATTTTCTGTGCACAGAATAAGATAGACTATTATGTCTAATGATTAATTTCTTACTATAGTCCACAGATTAAAAGACATGGAAGACGAGATGGGATCGATAAATCATGCTGTCTGTTTAGTAAAAATTTTATGTGTATTTGCATATCTAAATATATGGTCCCATCACTGTAAGACTATGTCAAAAGCTTCAGTTTTAGTTCTCACATGTATCTGTTACCAGAACCCTGAAAATTCAAGGTCAGTTGAGAGGAAGGTCAAGTTTGATTAGATAAACTTTCAATTAAAAATACTTCATATGCCCTTAATTCACCAAATCCACTCTAATAATGTTATAAACAAAGCTATTTCAAAGATCTGCTAGTCTTCTGCACTGTATGCAAAAGAATCCCATAAAATTCTCAGAGTAATACTCTGTAAGTGTGGGCTATCTAGTGGTGTCTTTTATTTTCCCCATAATGTTTACTGATTAAAAAAATGGCATATTAAAGAATTAATTAATATTTGAAATTGTACCCCTGTAGCCCAAGATATATGTCATTGCTATAAGTAATAAAAGATATAGACTTTTGCCACCATTGAAGACTGAAGAATTGTGTAGAATCATCTTTGCCTGAGCTAAGTTTAGGTTGTTTAAGCGGTCATAATAATTGCTTAACGATCGGGTAATGACTGAGTGTCTTGGGAGTTTGGTTATCCTCTTGAATATGATATATGATAAATGTTTAACAAATCTGTGCAGGGGATCAGTGAAGAAAGATTTGCATTAGCAAATATATGAAAGTCACACTAAGCAGATCAAAGTCAGAGAAGAAAGAAATCTCTCTCCATTAAATCTGCTGTCTCCCGGTGAAGAGTGTCTGTCATTACCAACTCTGGAACCCCCACTATGCATGTGGAGTGAGGTGGGTACCATCAGCCTCAGGACTCAGGCAGTTTAAGATTAAATATAGCACCAAAGAAAAAAGGGTAAATAGAGAAAAAAGGGGTTTTTGTGCATGAGAGTGATAACCTTTGCTGAAAGCTACATGAGTTCATTAATTATATAATTAACCTTAGTTGTACAGTAAGTTCATTGATGCTCATGTAAGGCCATCCTCTTTTACCTGTAGTATAATTTTGAATACCATATTATATACAGGAAATGTAAGCACTACGTCAATGCTGAATGTTGTCATTTGGCACACTGGATTGCCTCAGGTAAATTCTTTACCTAGTAAGATTTTGTTTATAAACGTGTTGGCATTATTCTTCCTTTTGATCCAGAGCTATATTAAAAGTTTATTTATCACTAAACACTCAGTCAGAAACATATTTATCTAGAAGTATAACAATAATAACACCCTAACCTCCCACCCCTCTTTCTTAAAACACATCTTGTGTATTAAACAGCTTATTAGTCTTTCTTTGTATCTGTATTGGTTTTGCATGGCCTGGTTTTTGGTACCAGGAGGCCATAGAGGTACCACCTGTAAGAACCTCCTGGAAGCTTCCACCATGTCCAGAAGAGCCAATCTCTGATGTCTCTGAAGATGGATATGTTGTTAGCCAAAACTGGGCCAATGAGAGAGGTTGGTAACACCTCTGTGATGACCTATTTAAGAAGAAAACCAAAACAAAAGGGCACACAGGTTTTCTTCTAGTCAGAGAAGAGGAGTGATGCCTTAAGTTTTAACGTTTATATTTTTTCAAATCCTGTACTGCCTGGTGTAACTCTGAAGTTCCCTGTAGCTCACTAGCTGCTGCTCTTCTATGCTAAGATAGACATAACAAAGCCTCTCCAGCTTGCTCTCCAAGGACACCCAGACTGTCCTAGGCCCAAAAATGTAAACCTTCATCTCGGGAAGGGGGCTGGGCAAGCTTGGGGAAATTACATAATTGGCTACAGTTTTAATTGGCAAATTTATGCTGATATACAAATGGACCAAACCTATAAAAGTGTGAAGATCTCGTGATTTGTCATCCAACTTGGGATCCACTGAGGCAAGAACCATCTTGAGATCCACTGAGGCAGGAGCCTCCAGACCCCCAGGGTGTAACCTTTGATGGCCTTTCAAATAAATACCTCCTTAATTTCCTTATTCCTGTCTAGTCTCTGTTTTTAGGTAGCCAGATAAAACATCAGGAGGAGGTGAGAAAAAGTGAGGGAACACAACATGGCGAGTTGCAGAAGGAGGGGGAGGAGGTGCTCCAGGCGCCNCCACAGCCTGTGGGGATCCATGGGGGATGCAGAGATCCACCCACAGCCTGTGGGGATCCACGGGAGATGCAGAGATCCGCGCACAACCTGTGGGGATCCACGAGAGGTGCAGAGATCCACCCAGAGCCCA